>OY970827.1:49784382-50384382 GCA_963853835.1 Calendula officinalis
AATGTTGCTAGAAAGAAGGAAGATAATTTAACTAATTGTTGGAGCAAAACACAGATCAACTTATTACTGATGCTGCAGTTAGTACTGATCATCAACTTAGTACTGATGGGGCAGAAACACTTAATACTGATGAGTTGATACTGGTGAATACTATAACTAAGTTACTACTGATCATGCACAGATTGAAGATACTACTGATCAATAGTGGTTACTACTGACGTTGGTTTTGGACTTACTACTGGTTACCAGAGTTACTACTGACGATGCACATTTACTACTGGTACGCGTTTTGGAAGCATATCAAGTCCAAGATCTTCGCAGAGATAGTTATAGAATGTAATTAAATGTATATCTTTTATTAATTCGATGTAAAGCAAGTCCTAGAATAACTAGGGTAAATAGTTTAGCTTCAAGGACTATTATAAATAGTTCCTTACGAATTGTAAACGTACGTGTGTATTGTTAACTCAATAATATACATTGAAGCTTTTTGTGAAACTGTGTTCTTAATACTTTCGCATATTATTTACACTTCATTGTTCTTAATTACATTGATATAGTGTTGATCCGCTGCAACTTCTATATTCAATTAGATCTAAGGTGTTTATTAACTTCTATATAGTTAATCGATCCTGACAAGTGGTATCAGAGCGTATTGGTTCTAGATCTACGATTTGTTAAGAACAACAAAAAGTTTTAATCTTTAAAACACACATTATTAATCATGACTGACAATAATGAAAGCACTCAGGCCAACAAAATTCCTATACTTACTCCCAACAACTTTGGGATGTGGAAGAATCGTATTAAGCAATACATGCTTATTACAGATTAATCTATGTGGGAAGTTGTCCTTGAAGGAAACAAAACTGGTCCTGGTCAAGCAAGCAGCTCTGCAACTGAGGCAGACAAACTTAAGTGTGAGAAGGAAAAGAAGGACAAGGGAATCGAACTCAAAGCTCTAAGCACTCTCCTACTGGCCATTCCTAACGATTATCAACATCTCTTTGTTGAGTATGATGATGCAAAGGTGCTATGGGAAGCACTGGAGAAGAGATTCGTTGGGACAAAGAGCACCAAGAGGAACATGAAGTCTGTTCTCAAACAAGACTTTGAAAACTTCAAAGGAAAACCCAATGAAACACTCACTCAAGTGTTTGACAGATTCAACAAGCTAATTGGTGAACTTAACCAGGTTGGGGTTAAGATGGATCAAGAAGATGTCAACATGAAGTTCCTAAGATCTCTTAGTGAAGAATGGGCCATGTATACAGTGGTATATAGACAAAGAGATGCTCTAGAAGAAAAAGAGTTGGATGAACTCTACAATGATCTCAGAGTATTTGAAACTGAGGTAAACCAAAAGAACCCTTCTATTTCTTCTAATAATGCTGCATTTGTCTCTAGTACAGGTCAAGGTCAGGAAACCTTCACAGGAAAGGCTGCAGATTCTGAGGATGCTGCAAGAGAATCCTTCTTCACTAGTCATGTGCATACTGCATTGATTAGTGATGACTTGGAACAATTGAACCCAGATGATCTTGAGGAGATGGATCTTAAATGGCAGATGGCTATGCTGAGCCTAAGGACAAAAAGATTCTTAAAGAGAACTGGTAGGACAAGCCTCAACTTCAACAAAGGTGACAAAGCTGGATTTGACAAAACTAAAGTCAAATGTTACAACTGTAACAACCTTGGTCACTTTGCAAAAGAATGTCCTCAGCAAGACAAAAGATCAAAATCAACTGCCCTTGTATCACAACAAGGACAAGGCTATGACTGGAGCTTCCAAGCAGAAGAGCATGCTCAAAATCAAGCTCTCATGGCCTTTACTGACAACAAAACTGAGGTAAAACCTAAACCTTGTACTTCTGAATGTGCTAAAATTGTTAAAAACTTAGAAAAAGAAAACACTAAATTAAATGAACATTTAGCAAAAGCAGTGAGAAGAAATCATGAATTTGATGGTGTGATTACTGATCAAGAACATCAAATAAAGGTGTACCAGATGATTGATCAAAGGATAAAGGAAGAATTGCTTCAGGCTGTGGATGAGAAAGAATTTTATGAACTAAAAAATAAAGAATTAACAAGTAAATTAGAAGAATGTCAACTTGAAATTGAACAAAATAAATTAACAATTAAAAAATTTGAAAGAAGTACTAAAATTCTTGATGAACTAACTAATAATCAAACTACAGAAAAAGTTGTTCATGGGGTGGGATATCATGCTGTTCCACCTCCATATAAAATCATTCCACCACTTAAAAACAGTTCAGAAAGAATCATTAATGAATTAAAAACTGAAAATCAAACTGAATCACATAATGAAACATCTGAATCAAATGATTCTTCTGATGATGATCAATCAATTGAATTTACAATCTCTCAAACTGAATCACCAAAATCAATTGATACAAGTTTTCACACAGATCAAAGTCCAAATGATTCTCCCAAACATGATGCAGAAAATGTACCAAAAATATTAACAAGGGGAAATGAAAGAAATAAAAAACAACTCTTAGATCAAAGAATACCTGAAGGTGCTAAAAATAAGAAATTAAGATGTGTGATATGCAACAAAATGAACCATTTAGCAAAGGATTGTCACTTCAATCCAATAAACTGCAAAGAGTTAAAGGAATTTAAAACTTTTAAAGAAATTGCAAAAACTCAAAAGTTAAAAGATACTACTGGTCCTTCAGTAGTAAATAAAATTAAAACTCCAATTGCTGAAACTCCAAGATTTGGAAGAGGTGCACCAAGATTTGTGCAAAACAGAAGAGTTGGAAGCCCAAAGAACAGCAATTACTTCAAGAACAATGGAAAATCCAATCAAAATAAACAATATTTTAAATTTTCCAACACCAGTAAAAACTTTAACAATTTTACTACTGGTGTTAACCCTAATTATAATGCTGTTTGGTACCAATACAAGAATACTACTGGTAAAAACCCTAATTACAAAAATACTACTGCTCCCAAACCAACTTTCAAAAATACTACTGGTGTCAACCCTAAAAACACTACTGGTCATTCTAAACATGGTAAGTACCCAAATACTACTGGTCCATCAGTAGTAAAGCATTCAAAAGCAAAAAATCACGGGTATAAACCAAGATCAGTAGGAAATTCTCACACCAGTAATACTTTCAAAAGGGCAGTAGTAAAACAAAACACCAGTACTAAACAAGTATGGGTACCAAAAAGGTTTAAAGTTAAATCTCCCAAAGCTTATTTCTCAAAGGATGAACCCAAGACATATAAAGCTTGGGTTCCCAAACTTAACTAATCCTTTACTCACTTGTGCAGAGCATTCAGATCCCAGAAGAAGGAAGAACATGGCATATTGATAGTGGATGCTCAAGGCACATGACTGGAAATCTGCAAATTCTTAAAAATTTCAAGTCATTTGATGGAGGATATGTGGCATTTGGTGAGAATCCACAGGGAGGTAAGATCACAGGTAAAGGTACTGTTACAAATGGCAAAATTACCTTTGATGATGTATTTTATGTAGCTGAACTAAAATACAATCTTGTCAGTGTGTCTCAAGTTTGTGATAAAAAGAACAAAATTCTTTTCACAGACATTGAGTGCATCATTCTTTCTCCTGACTTTATTTTAGATGAAAAATATGTTGTTTTAAGAACTCCAAGGAGAAACAATGTGTATTGCCTGGATATAGGGGGAGAACTCATTTCTTCAAATGAGATCAACTGTTTTATATCCAAGGCAAACACCACTGAATCAGAACTATGGCATAGAAGGATGTGTCACACTAATTTTAAAAACATGAACAATTTAGTAAAAAGAAATCTGGTCATTGGACTACCTCAAAAACAATTCATGTGTGATCATCATTGTGTTGCATGCCTAAAAGGTAAACAACACAAAACTTCTCATAAGTCCAAATCTGTGAACTCTATTTCTGTTCCTTTGCAACTCTTACATATGGACCTATTTGGACCTACAAATGTAATGAGTATTGGAAAGAAACAATATTGTCTTGTTATTACTGATGACTTTTCCAGATATACATGGGTTTTCTTTCTCAGGACAAAGGATGAAACAAGTGAACTCATAAAGAACTTAATTGTCAAACTGGAGAACACATCTGATCAAAAAGTTAAAGCCATAAGATGTGATAATGGCACAGAATTTAAAAATGCTAACTTAATTAACTTTTGTGATTTTAAAGGTATTGACAGGCAATACAGCTCACCTAGAACTCCACAACAAAATGGTGTAGCTGAAAGAAGAAATAGAACCATCATAGAAGCAACAAGATCAATGCTAGCAGACTCAAAATTACCAATTACTTTTTGGGCTGAAGCTGTTAATACTGCCTGTTATGTTCAGAACAGAGTATTAATAGTAAAGCCACATTTTAAAACACCTTATGAACTTTTTAATAAAAGAAAACCTTCTATAAGCTTTTTGAAATCATTTGGTTGTCCTTGTACTATTCTGATTACAAGAGAACAAATTGGTAAGTTTGACTGCAAAGCTGATGATGGAATCTTTGTGGGATATTCTACTCAAAGCAAATCATATAGAGTATTCAACAAAAGACTAAGGATAATTGAAGAAAGCATTAATGTATCCTTTAATGAAAATGTTTCTAATGAACAAGGAAATGGTCCAGATTGGCTATTTAATATAGACAATCTAACCAAATCCTTTAATTCTAACATGGACTTCAATGCAGGAAATTCAAATTGTCACACTCAACAGGAAGGAACATCATCAGTTAATACTGGTCAAGAGAAGATGAGATACATTTTAGTTAATACTGCTCCAATAGTTAATTCTGATGTCAGTAACAACTCAAGTTCTGGAACCAGTAGTAACTCTGAGAATGAGGACAGTAGTAATTCAAATACTACTGATACCAGTAATAGTACTCAAAATACTACTGGTCCCAACAATAACCTAGATTCTCAAGATACTACTGATACCAGTAACAACAACAATACTACTGATCTCAATAAAGACAATAGCAGTAGTAACTCTGACCAAGATGATGATGAACCAAACTTCAATGACAATGAAGGATCACTAGAAGAACAACTGCCTGAGACAAATGAGTCCAATCTTGAAAATCAACTAGTAGTTGATAAAACTACAACCACAAGGACTCAGAAGAATCATCCATTAGACCTTGTTCTAAGTGATGTTAACTCACCACTACAAACAAGAAGCAAATTAAACAAAAACTTAACTGCAAATATGTGTAATATAAGTTTAATTGCTAATGAGTGTATGTTTGAATGCTTTCTGTCTCAGGATGAACCAAAGAAGATCCAACAAGCAATGAAGGACTCAAACTGGATTGAGGCAATGCAAGAAGAACTCCTTCAATTTAAGTTACAAGCTGTTTGGACACTTGTACCTCTACCCAAAGGAAAAAGAGCCATTGGAACAAGATGGATCTTCAGAAACAAGAAAGATGAAAGAGGTATAGTGATCAAAAACAAAGCCAGACTTGTAGCCCAAGGATACACTCAAGAAGAAGGAATAGACTATGATAAAGTATATGCTCCTGTTGCTAGAATTGAAGCCATAAGAATATTTCTAGCATATGCTTCATTCAAGAAATTCAAAGTCTATCAAATGGATGTGAAGAGTGCATTTCTATATGGGAAGATTGAAGAAGAGGTCTATGTATGCCAACCTCCAGGTTTTGAAGATCCAAAACATGGTGATCATGTGTTTAAACTGGATAAAGCTCTGTATGGCCTACATCAGGCACCAAGAGCATGGTATGACACATTATCATCATACCTATTGAAGAACAACTTTAAAAGAGGAGCCATTGACAAAACTTTGTTTACAAAGAAAGTCAAAGATGATATACTACTGGTACAAATCTATGTAGATGATATCATCTTTGGCTCAACCAATGATTTATTATGCAAAGAATTTGAAGAACTGATGCAGATTAAATTCAAGATGAGCTCTATGGGTCCAATGAACTTCTTCCTTGGACTCCAAGTCAATCAAAAAACAGATGGTATTTTGATAAATCAATCAAAATATGTCAAAGACATCTTGGAGAAATTTGATTTGAAAGACAGTAAGAGTGCAAGTACACCAATGGAAACACACAAACACCTACATCCTGATGCTGAGGGGGAGGATGTAGATGAACACTTATATAGATCAATGATAGGCTCTTTGATGTACTTAACTGCATCAAGACCTGACATTATGTATAGTGTTTGTGTGTGTGCAAGATATCAAGCAAGACCTAAAGAATTACACTTGCAAGCTGTCAAAAGAATTTTCAGATACTTGAAAGGCAAACCATCACTAGGTCTATGGTATCCACATGATTCACCCTTTGAACTCATAGCCTACACAGATAGTGACTATGGAGGTGAATGTCAAGACAGAAAGTCCACTACTGGTGAATGTCAATTCTTTGGATCAAGACTGGTGTCATGGCAATGCAAGAAACAAACAAATGTATCAACATCAACTGCTGAAGCAGGGTATGTAGCTGCATCTGCTTGTTGTGCTCAAGTACTCTGGATTCAAAACCAGCTTCTAGACTTTGGTATCTCTATCCTTAAAACTCCTATTTTTATTGATAATCAAAGTGCTATTAGTATTGTGAACAATCCAGTAAAACACTCTAAAACCAAACACATTGAAATAAGATTTCATTTTATAAGAGACTGTAATGAAAAGAAATTAATCAAAGTTGTTAAAATTCATACTGATGATCAATTAGCAGATATTTTTACAAAAGCATTTGATGTAGGAAGATTCAACTTCTTGGTTAGCAGTATTGGAATGATTTTGATAAATTAAAATCTCTCTTAAATTCATGTGTAAAGTTTGTTGTAAAAAGTTATTTATTTAAAGTGTTTTACTACTGGTAGATCTGTATTACTGATTGTAGGCATGTACACAAAATACTACTGGTAGTATATTACTACTGGTGTGTATTAGGTATACATAAATACTACTGGTGGTCAGTACTACTGGTATTCACATATACTACTGGTCTTGTGTGTTAGTGGTTACTACCGATGTCCATAGTTACTACTGATGGCAAAATCCTTAGTTACTACTGATGTTGGTAGATACTACTGACTTCTTACTACTGATATCTTATTTACTACTTGTCTTTCAGAAACACAATTACCAAACTAACCCCCATAAAAATAACCGTTATGTTATGATTCGAAGGGCATTTTAGTAGTTTTGCAGGTTAAATCGAAAGATATAAAAGGCGGCAGTCGATTAGTTTAGCATTATCTTCACTTCGATTTGCTAAATTCTCTCGATAAACCCTAGTTTACGATCAAAAACCCTTCGTCAACAACAAAATTCATTCCTGTTCTTCTCAAAATTCAACAAAAATGGCAAGTCTAAAATCTTTGAATGTTCAAACCGATCTCAAATACTCAGAATTTCACAACATGTGTGCCTTTCTAAAGAATCCCGACGGCACAAAAGATTTTCGTCCGATCGTCAAATTCTTGAGAAATTCTTATATACAGTTTGCTTTAACTGTAAAACCAAAATCATATCAACAGCACTTGGTGGATTTCTGGACCAATGCTGAACAAACAGAAGGAACAACCATATCAATGATCAAATCAAAAGTAGATGGAAAGCATATCACAGTAACAGAACAATCAATCAGACACCATCTACAATTTCATGACGATTCAGGTATGTTTACTCTTCCTAAGGAATATATTGCTGAAATTTTACAAAAAATGGGTTATGAGGGAAGACTGAATATAGTAACCTTTCAAAAGGGTCTTCTCTCCCCACAATGGAAATTCTTAGTACATACTATTCAGCATTGTATTTCTCCAAAAAGAAGTACTTGGAATGAGTTTAATAAGGCAATAGCCTCTGCTGTTGTCTGTTTATCCACAGACCAAGTATTTAATTTCTCTCAAATGATTTTTGAAGGTATGTTGGGAAATCTTAGTTCTTCTAAATTTTTAATGTATCCCAGATTTCTGCAACATATCATAAATTGTGAATTACAAAACTTGTCAACTCCTAAAAACATTTTCATACTACCTGAGTTGAACAAGAAAGTTTTCTCAAATATGAGAAAACAATTTAAATTTTCGGGCAAGGAAACCCCTTTGTTTCCTAACATGATCAAAGATCAAAATCTTATTGGAGAGGGTTCAACCATTGCTACACCCCAAGTTGAACCTCAACCCACTCCATCACCCCCAAATACAGCCCAAACACCACCCCAACTAGCCACTCAATCACCAGCCCAAACAGAAGTCCTGAATGTGTCCCAGGAACTTGATATAAATCTGCAGAGTGCTACTCTTCACTCTGTGGAAGACCTACCAGATAAAACCAAAAATATTTCCACAATTTACAAAAGAAAGAAATCTTTAAAGGACACCAGGGGACACATTGAGTCAAACCCCAGGCTCCAAGAGTTGTCCTCCAAGGAGGAGAGAGGAAATGAGGCGAGGGCTTTCACTACTGATGCCCCAAAGGTGGGTGCACAGGACAGTGAAAACATCATTAGGACCCAGACCTCGGCAACTTTGAGTGATGACTCATTTGAGGAGTTACTCAAAGGACCCCGGTGCCAAGAAACCACAAGGGGGGACATCTCTGCTTCTTCTAGGAAGAAGAGGATGTCTAAAAGACCCAATGAATCACCAAGAAGTGATGAGGGCAGATCTTTTGAATTGATGGATAGGATGGAAAACCTCAAAGCCAATGTACCTGTTAGTGAGCCCGATGATCTTGCTAGATGGAGTGAGGGCAGTATTAAAATCAACCAATTGACGGAAAAAGTGGATTCTCTTGAATCCACTGTACAAAATTGTCTTACATATCTTACAAACCAAGGAAAAACTATGGCTGCCATGAAAAGGCATGTCAATACCATCAACAAGAGAATGAGATTCTATGAGCAAAGGCTTCATCAACAAACTAAAATCATCAGGAAATTGAAGAAGAAAATTGATGATAGTGAGGCTCCACCAGTTGAGCTCACTAAGGGGGAGAAGGACAACATACAGACCATGATTGATGAATCAATTGCAGCAGCAGCATCCTCTCTCCTAAATTTAAAAGAAACAAAAGTTGATGAAGGCCCAGAAATGATGGTTACAGAAGATGAACCAATTACTACTGCTACAATGGAAGAACAAGTTGAAAAAGAAATACCAGTAGTAACTCCCACTACTGATATAATAGCAGTAGTAAGTAAAGAAGAGGAAGTAAAAGCAGCAAATACTACTGATGCCCTATCAGTAGTAACTCCTGAAGTCACACCAGTAGTAACTACTCTGGTTACCACTGAAGAGGAAGAACTACAATTGCCAGAGCTAATTGAAAGAGAAAGACATGTCATTATCTCCAAACCACCAACACATGATCAACCACTTATCATACCTGACATTGATGATAATGTGAATTGGTTTGAGGTAGATGAATGTACACTTCCTCCACATCCTAAAATCTTACCAGAAGGTCAACTACATCTATTTTATCCAAAACTTCTGATGATGGGTATACCTGATATGAAATACATTCCACCTCCACCATCTGCTCACATTGGAAAAGGAAAAGAAGTATATGATGATGATTACCCAAACAGAGCATTAGGTCACCACATGGTGAATAAAATTAATCATGTCAGATCAGAGAAGCAATCAAGATGGAGAATAAAACATAGAAAATTCTTGGAGAAAGTGGAAATGTATCAAGCTCTTGAGGAAAAGAAAAAGAAAGTTCAAAGTAAAATTCATGCTCAAATACCTGTTCAAACAGATGACATTCAGATAAAAGCTCAACAGGCAGAATTCAAAAGGCTCAGAAAAGTAGAAGAAGAACACATACAATGCCTTGAATATTTGGTTTCTGAATGCAAAAAGACTAAAAGTGAATTAACAGATGATGTGTTTGAACAGAAGGATAATATGATTGAATATCTGAAAACAAAAGGGCATAGTGCAAAGTCATTTGGTAGAATGAAAATGATGACTATAATTGAAAAATATTGCACTGCTAAGAAGAAAGACTTGGCTGAACAAGAAGCTGAAGAAACAAAGAAAGCCAAAACTTTAATCCCAATCAGTCCAAACTTAATCAAAGCTGGTAGTGTTTCAACTACTGGTGATACCTCAACTTCTCAATCAAAGAAAAGAAAACATGTTGATCAAGAACAAAGCTCTAAAAAGAAATCAAAACAAATTGTACCTGTTCTTGAAATGCCTGTTGCTCCATTGCAGAACAATCCAATTATTAACTGGAGGGTTATGCAGAACAATGTTATAGAGGTCATAAGGGAAGACAAAGTTGTACAGAGATTCACTGGATGGTTACCATTGATCAGATCATGCTCTAGAAGTGATGTAATCAAGCTTCTGATTATTGGAAAACCTAGAATGACAAAGAAATCATGGAAAGAGTCTGGTGCTGGATACTTAACAAAAATGATAGATGCTGCATTTTATCCAGATAATTATCCAGAACAATTTACAGATCCAGGAAATGTGTATGCTTGGAATGTCATTCCTACAGCTAATATGTACTTCTTTGAGAAATCAGGCAAAGTATGTGAATTGTACTTATATGAAAAAGAATATCCACATTCTGAGAAGACTATGTATCAGATATTCATAAATACTTTGATGAAACCTTATGATGATGTTATGTTCCAAAACAAATTAAATTACTTTACAAAGAGGAACAGCAAATATATTATTGAACAAAGGCTTCAACAGAATCAAAGAACCCTTGAGAAGAGAAGAAGGGAACAAGAAGAACAAAAGAAACTTGATTGATTAAAAGATAATCAATAAGTTTAGGGGGAGATTGTTGGAGCAAAACACAGATCAACTTATTACTGATGTTGCAGTTAGTACTGATCATCAACTTAGTACTGATGGGGCAGAAACACTTAATACTGATGAGTTGATACTGGTGAATACTATAACTAAGTTACTACTGATCATGCACAGATTGAAGATACTACTGATCAATAGTAGTTACTACTGACGTTGGTTTTGGACTTACTACTGGTTACCAGAGTTACTACTGACGATGCACATTTACTACTCGTACGCGTTTTGGAAGCATATCAAGTCCAAGATCTTCACAGAGATAGTTATAGAATGTAATTAAATGTATATCTTTTATTAATTCGATGTAAAGCAAGTCCTAGAATAACTAGGGTAAATAGTTTAGCTTCAAGGACTATTATAAATAGTTCCTTACGAATTGTAAACGTACGTGTGTATTGTTAACTCAATAATATACATTGAAGCTTTTTGTGAAACTGTGTTCTTAATACTTTCGCATATTATTTACAGTTCATTGTTCTTAATTACATTGATATAGTGTTGATCCGCTGCAACTTCTATATTCAATTAGATCTAAGGTGTTTATTAACTTCTATATAGTTAATCGATCCTGACACTAATATAATTAAAAGGGGGTAAATAATATATATTATTCATTGTTATTGACAATCCTAAAAGCTATCATTATCAAAATTCATAAAAATTATTACTCCGTATTAGCAATATGTTGAACAGATATGCAACCTACAAAAATGATTTACATTTTGGGAATGTCCTAAAACAAAGAAAAGATTACAAACTTACGCTTCAGATGTGCCATTCCTACAACGAAGTTTGAAAAAGAATCTTTAAATAACGTCATTAAACAAGCTACATATGCTAGAACATCAACGTTTTTTTTCCCTATTAAACTTTTTTTATAAGGATCAAAATATTAAAAGATTTTTCTAACATGTGCCCTTAGTCACATGTTCAGACTCATTAATTCACTTTAAATTTCCTTAAAAAGTGTTCTTACACATTAATGAGGTTTATATTTTACATGGTTAAGAGATGTATTAATTATCTTTTTAGTTTTAATGGAACGTTTGATGGTAGTTAATGAGTCTAAACATATGTCTAGGGGTACATGTTAGAAAAACTCATACTAAAATTACAAAATTATTACAACTTACAAGAAGCAAGAAAATTCCTTGGTTGGAAGTGGTTCTATCTGGAAAGACCGTGGTAATCATACATCCCATTATTATTAACGCGTATTAACTTGTCAACTTTCAACACCCTTCACCTTTTCTTTTTCTCTCGTCTTTTCTTTTTCTCTTGTCTTTTCTTTTTTGGCTTTTAGTTATTATTTAACTTTGTAATTATTAATATCAATAACCAGGGATGTTTTTATTTTAGAAATAATTTACTAGAGGTCATAAGTTCAATTCATTCCTTAAGTAAATATTTATAGATAGTAAGTAGAAGTTTGAAAACAACCACAACAACTGTTAAATCACGTCCATCACAAAAAAAAACTCCAGCACCCCGTGGATCCTGTTATAAACCGAAATCCAGTTTTTGAAAAATTTATTAATGTCAATACTATAAACAAGACTCGGTTGATCTAGTTAATTTGCACAAGATTCTAGGTTGGAATACGATATTAAGCTAGAAACAAATAAATTCTCGCTTAACTTAATCTCTCATAAAGTTTTACGAGATATATTAAAGATCTCTCATGTATAAGCAAGCAAGCTATGTTATTTTAAACTAACTAGATAAGATATACGAATGTGTCGAATTGTCATCTTATAAAAATACACAGCAAATTAACAATCGATTAAATGGATTGGGTCAAGATTGACTAACGTCAAAGTCATACGATACTTAAAGTCCACCTATGTTGAAATTCTGTTTCATGTACACATCTCTTTCATTAAATGGCTAGCATTCTCGAATAATATTTAGGTACTTTTTAATTACACCACGTGTATTGTATTAGTATAAAACATTGTTTACTCTCCTGGAGTGTGCAATTATACTAAATAATACTCCCTCAGTCCCACAAAAAAGTTCCAATTTCTAACAAAACTTTTGTCCCACAAAAAAGTTCTCATTTCTCACATTTGATGGGTTTCACATAATAAAATATTATTATTCTTAAGGACCCCACTACTAATATCCACTAACTATCATTCTCTCTCCAATCAAACCTTATATTTTAATCAAAATTAATACCAATGATCCCACCACTAACTACCACCTAAAAACTTGTGCCAAGATGAAATGGGAATTTTTTGTGGGACGGAGGGAGTATATTTTTAATCACTTATTAGCCACCTACTACACTTGCCGTTATATCTATAGTTTATGTGAAAATAACAACATATAATATTCCGACTTTTTGTTTTATTTCTTCCATTTAAGGTAATCAAGTACTCCTAATTCTAGTCTATTGCCTAAAATGGAACAAACTTAGAAGTTGCTATTCTACGCAAAAATTATAAGAACAATAATAAGATGCCTGATAGAAAACGGTTAATTATGTCTTTAACAGAAATGCTATTTAAGCGTACGAATTAGCCTAACTAATGATACGATAACATGTGTCATTTTTAATTTATTTGCCCAAATTTTATACATTAATTTTGTGAGTAGCCATTTTGTGGGTAGGTTAATTAGCAGGTCTAAATTGTACTCCTAAATAGCATTTCTCATGTTTTAATAGAACCGAAATTCATATGTCTGAGAATTATCAAGTTAACAATTTTATGATGTGGAAATAAAATGCATATTGCCACCCTATGAAAAGAATTACCTTATGTTAATAATTAAATAATAAATGAAAAAAAAAAAGTTTACCATAGAATAAATGACAGGATACTAAAATGATCTACTTGTGTTGACCAGGTGGTGGGTGGTCTTGACCATGGTTTGGAGGAGGGGGTGGAGGATAAGGGGGGTGATATGGCGGAGGATAGGCGGCATTGGGGTATCCAGGTGGAGGATACATTGGTGGGTAGCCTTGTGGTGGTGGTTGACCATGTGGCGGTGGTGGTTGTTGACCATATGGTACATGTGGCGGTGGTGGGTATGATTGATCAATTCTTGACATTTCTTGAACCGGTGGGACTTCCATTGGTCTCGTTCTAAATTTTCCATCTCGTTTGTCCATTTCAATCTTGTGTTGTGTCTGTAAATGGATCATGGATCATCCCAAATATTTATTGGGACAAATGGATCGATTTGTTGGATTGCTTAATGGATAATTGGATCAAATTTTTTATCCAAAAAGTCAATTAATTGAATCGGATCAGATCAGATAGGATTTGGATCAACTAAATGCCTAATTTTGTTGATTCGAAAAAATTAGCTAAATAAACAGGTCAAATGTGTCGAAAGTCATCCAACCCGTTCATTTAAATTTCTATTTAAATGTTTATAATAAATAATGAAATATCCGGTATGGAGAAAATATTGGCATACCTGCATGCATGGGCAAACCCTACAAAAAAAGCCACAAGGTTGATAATATTTAGAATTTTTTTTTTTTTTTTAAAATATTTAAAATGAAAGACAAACTTACAAGCAAAAAACCAGATCAGCTAAGCAATTAAGCAACTGAGAAGCATCATTGAGTTCATCAATTCCAACAAGACAAGCGACTATGGAGAATATACATGCAATTTGTTGAAGGCAAAGCATGCAACCCTAAGCAAAACGGAAGTTGATAAAAGTTTGATTAATTAATTAATGATAAGGTCATAAGGATTAAATAATTTAAATGTTTCAAAGAGAGATTACTATGATACAGTTGTCACATTTGGTTGTTTGTATGTTGAACTCGTCTTGCAACAAAAAGCGAGTGGTTGCTACAGAATTCGCAAAACAGCAGAATACCTGAGAAATAAATTGACAATTCATACATTTGAATATAAATTGGCGTTTTTATAAAATGAATACATACATACATACATACATATATACCTCTGTGCAAAGGCAAAACTTAGGACATTTACGTTCACGACACTTTCCACTGCAGGGCATATATCCACCACAACATGTATACCTAGATTAAGTGAAAAATATTTTATTAAATTTTGACTAATCTCAGTAGATTAAGTTTGACTAATGGAAGGAAAGTATTTAATTACCTTTTCATATCGCCATAGAGAGCCCGCTTTCGAAGGTTGTATGATGCGCATGGACCACTGCAATTTCAAGTGTTTGAGAAAGCAAACTAATTTCAATAAAACAAATAGCCAAATTTAATTAACTGCAATAATTAACACCAAAAACATTTTATCAAGTTACTCAAACCTCAAGAGAATATGTTTAATTAACTGCAGCCTCACTCTGCTATATGCAGACTAATTTTTATGGGACACAAATACTTAGAATAAGGTATCTGGCTTCACTTTAACTTGATTGATATGATCAGAAAACATTCAATAAAACTAATAATTATGCATTAGATTTGAAGCCATAATCTGCTATAAATTTGATAATGGAACAGAAATATACTTAAGAATATGAAAACGGAGAGTCAGCATTCACCACCACTGATCTATTATATGTGAATTGTAATACAGGGTAGGATTGAAGAACTTTAACTATGCATTTGAAATATTAGGATACTACAGGGACTGAATTGAAACTAATTTTTGAATTGTGGCTGGCTTTAATAGGAACCATGTATGTTTGTTAGGTTAGTTTTATATTCAAGCTTTGTGGCGTTCTATTTCTGGGCCATATATACAACAGAGATTAATCTTCGATCATGATAATGCGTAATTTGTATATTAACCATACGGGCGAAAATTTCCAGAGCAATATAATACAAACGTAGCAAAAATCAGAGGAAATTAAGGCTCTTACCAGAAAAATGAAAAGCAGCAATCTAGCACAAACAAAATACATAGAATTAGAGTCGATTTTTACAAAATTGAGAACGAAATTGAGGATCGAAGAGATTAATTTACAAGGAGTATCGGCAGCTATGGCGCTCATGAGATCTGTGTGCCATACATTCCGGTAGCTCTTGCGGAGCTTCATTTTCTCCACTTGCTCCTTACCGGCCATTTTCGATTCCTTTCACAGCCTATCGAGTCGCAAATCCAACGATGATGAATCCAAACGAATCTTCGATTTTTTTTTAAAATCAATTCAATCGAATTGAGGAAAAACCATAAGCTCCTGATTTCATTTTCACGATCGATTCTGAAAACGGTGAATCGAAATTTTTGATTGTGGAAATGAGTGAAACAGAAAAGATGCTGAAGCTCAATTTAGAAATTTGAAATTTTCATAAGGATCCCCGCCAATTATTTTCATATTTCAACTTAGCCCTTTTAGAATTGTAAAGTTAAATACAGTTCCTTAAAAATTAAAATCATCATTTGTGACTTTGTGTTATATGAAGCTCTAAATACATTCTGGTCAAACATGTTGCATACTTACATGTATATCTAAGTTATCCAAAACGTCATCTTAGTTCTTAACTTTTGTCCAACCAAATCTAATTCAGTTGTAGAGTATGTCTCAAAAGTCTATTTTAATTTCATACATAGTTCTAGATCGTTTTTGTTTGTTTAAATTTGGGTAAATTACAGAAATTGTCGCTGTGGTATACTCGATTCTGTATTTTTGTCTCTAAACTTTTTTCTTCGGTATTTTGTCCCTAAAGATATTTAGATTTCAATTTTCTATCCTTCCGTCTCTTTTTAGCCGTTAAGTCCCATCATGTGTCAAACATGTGAGGGTAATTCCCTGGCAAACTACTTGTATCTTATGCTTCAAAAGTTATACTTTATGTCCATCTTCTTCTCTCCTTCATCAACATCAAAAACACCTTCATTACCAACCACACATCTTCACCAAAATCTGAAAAGTTGTGTTCACGATTATATGAAAAGATAAAATACAAGTGAATCTGAAAAAATCATTACCTCCGTCGCCCCTCCACCTTCATTACCTCAACCTTCTTCATCTTCTTTTTTCTTTTTCTTTTTTCTGTGCTCAACATCAAGAAAAATCATCATAATCTGAAAAGATAAAATCCAGTAAACATATGTTTTGAACCTAGATCTGTTCAATTGTTATTCTTCTTCTCACTTGTTCACGATTTTAATTCTTTGAAAAATCATCAAAATCTGATTTGGGGTTTTCAAATATTTTGATTTTTTTTCACTTGGGTTCTTCTTCTTCCCTTTTCTTTTTTCTGTGCTAACGTCGGGCGGTGACGGTTCTGGTGGAGGGGCGATGGCGGGCGGCGGTTCTGGTGGAGGGGCGGCGGCGGTTCTTGTTGACAGCAGCGGCTTCACGATTATATGATGTGTTCTTCATGGGTTTTTTTTAAGCAGGTGTGTTCTTTTGGGTTTTTTTAAGGTGTGTTCTTCATGTTCTTCTTGTTGAAGATTTCTTTTTTTTTCCCTCAAGATATTACATATGTGCTATGGATTTTTGAAGAAGATGTGTTCTTAACGTAAGGAAATTGATTTTTGTTGTTGAAAATTTCTTGTAGTTAGTAAATATAAACAAAGATGTGAATTTGAAACTTTAAAAATGAGATTTTAGAATTAGGGTTTAGAGGGTGTTTGGGAAATCTTTTGAAAAGTGCTTATTGACTTATTAGCTTCTTCAAGAAGATAATAAGAAGAAGTTAATAAGTCAATAAGTTGTTTGTGTAACATAAAAAGTGCTTTTTAATTGATTTTTTGACAAGCCTTGAAAAGTTGTTTTTGAAAAGTAAGGGACCCCTTACTTTTCAACCAATTTTTCAACTTTTCACTAAAATTAAGCCAATAAGTCAATAAGCTAAGCCAAACATTATTTTTAAAACTACTTTTCAAAACTAAAAAGTCAATAAGCCCTTTTAACCAAAAGCACTTTTGGAGCTCAAAAAGCTTATCCAAACATACCCTTAATTGGGGAAGAATACAGAAATTAGGAAGATCAGAGGGAAATGACCAAATTACCCTCACATGTTTGGCACGTGATGAGACTTAACGGCTAAAAAGAGACGGAATTGGACGAAATGACAGAAAACTGAAATTCAAAAATCTTTAGGGACAAAAAAATCGAAGAAAAAAGTTTAGGAACAGAAATGCAAAATCGGGTATACCACAGGGATAATTTCTGTAATTTACCCTTTAAATTTTTATTAATTGGATTAATAAATGTTTGCGGGTCAATCTAACTCAGCCCGACCCATTATGATTGATACTAGAATTAACCTCACCTGTTGATTAGATAGTAAAAAAAACGCAAGTAACAATATAATAAACTAATTACAATAACCATTGTTTAATGCATTTACAATAACCATTTTTTAACAGTTAAAACTTGCACTGTGTGGTGTATGAGATAACTCTTAAACCACTTGAAACATTTGTAACCCGAGTGAGAACTATTCCAAAAACTGAAGAAGAATTTCTAGAAGCTGCGACGCTGAGGTCGCATGTTACTAATGGTGCACCATCACTTACTATAACTGCTTCTCATTCTGTAGCAATCCAACAACTTCCTGCAGCTTAAATTTACCTGATTTGGGTCTTGATGGTGATGATAATAGTGCTATGGTGACTGCTGATCAGCCCGTGTGACATGCAGGGTAATTGTATCTAACAAAATATGGCGATTCTGACCTCTTTACTTAGGAATGGGTCGATTAGGGTTATAATATATAGAGTAAATTACACGAATGGTCCTATAAGTTTATAGCAAATTTCACAAATGGTCATTTAGTTTCAAAAATTACACCGATGGTCCTTAATTCTGAAAGGTTTTTCACCGATGGTCCTTTACACTAACTGACGTAAATTTTTTCTGTAAACTTACCCCATGTGCAATGCACATGAGGGTAAAAAAAGTCATTTAAAAACTTGACTTTTTTACCCTCGTGTGCATTGCACATGGGTAAGTTAACAGAAAAAATTAACGTCGGTTAGTGTAAAGGACCATCGGTGAAAAACCTTTCAGAATTAAGGACCATCGGTGTAATTTTTGAAACTAAAGGACCATTTGTGAAATTTGCTATAAACTTAAAGGACCATTCATGTAATTTACTTTAATATATCTCTAATGGGTCAGACAGATAAAAAATGTCTTGAAAGGAAATGGGTTGAACGGGCCAAAAGTCGCCCGAAGTGTATTTTTCATACGTGAAGTCTACTAAATCATTGTATAATATATGGCCCTGTTTTGTCCGGTACTAAAAGATTACTTGTTGAGTTGTTTCCATCTGTTACCCGAGACGCCCACTTTTGTCACCTGTGACATTCTAAGAAAAATTAATATAATATTGGATATTTGTCCGGATAAAATAACTCACTGTTTTTACTGACTTACAGGTCTCCTTTGCCTGTTTTATTACCAGGTTCAAGGTTTACAAATTAGTGCACAACTGATTCAAAGAGATGGTAAGATATGCATTGTTGTATGTCTTGTTGGATTGAGATGATCCTGATCGTCCATTGTGGACCGATTTAGATGAGCCCGAGTGTCTAGTTGCTGGTGGCTGCAATTTAAAGCAATTTTGTATATTTTTTTGGTTGTTTTTGGTTCCCTTTTTGGTGGCAACTACAGACAGATCTTCAAGCTTCTTTTCTTTTTTTTTTCTTTTTGCTATTTTTTATGTCTCTGCCAGCTACAATTTGGCTGAATGTGATAGAGGTCTTTTTATATTTATTGCTGTATCTTTTTTTGTAGAGATGGGCAGATGGCATGCCAAGTTTTACTTTGAGGTGTTTTTTATAAGGTCATTTAAACAAATAACTTCAATTACATGCTCGTGCAAATTGAGTGAAGTTTCACTTTGCCAACATAAGAAATCGTAGGAAGAGTCGAAGAGACCTTACATCTGTCTGACTGTCTTATAAGTTTATTTACTTATAATTAAATATAAATTACTTATTTTATTATTTAAGCAGATAACATTTAGAATTAGGCAAATAAAAATAGTTTTGCAATGTTATGAAGAGGAGTCGAAAAGACCATAGCAATGTTATGACACCCTAGATCCACAAATGTTGTTTATAAAAGAATTAGTTTGCAATTCAAAAAGGGATAGCGGCACAACTTGTTGTCCGTTTGCCTTCTTTCTCTATGTAAAAAATTGGTTATTAATATACCTCATGAACGCCATTTGAGGGTTCATTTTCCAAAAAAAAAAATAATAATAATAAAAACAATAAAAAATAAAACCCCATATAGCAAATAGCCCCTCCTATATATAGTAAGCAAGAAACGTCAGATGTTGTTGGCCGAACGTGTTCTTGTTTGGGCTCCCTGTGTGAAAACGAAGCTATGAATCTTGAACGAAAACCAAGTCCACCGTCGTCATCATCATCGTCATAATCACTCAATCTCTCTCTCTAGCCGGCTGTATATCTCCACTTTCCTAAACTCATCTTCACTACCGCTGATTGCTACAACTAATTCTTCCCTAACATTTCATGTTAGCTGATTACCTCAATTTCAAGTTACAGATTTCACGATTCATTAATCACCCTTACCTTACTCCTCAAGGTAACTAACACAACACCTCTGCTTCCTTTATTCATTTTCTAGGGTTTAATTTCAATTTATAAACCCTTGTATAGGAAGAGACTATGTTTTTCCCTATTTGCGATTTGTTGTTTTTGCTTTATATGTATTGACTTCCACCGTGTAGATCATAGTAGTGATCTATGCTGAATTTGAAGTTTATACTGTCGTTTAAGTTAATTTGAGGTCTGGCGAGATGTTTGTAATGTAATTCGTGTGAATTGGTGTTGTTTTAGCTAGTATTAGACATGATTGGTGCCCTAAATATTAATCTCTAGCTGAGACTGCAATTTAGTTAGGTATTGATGGAGATCATGTTATTTGTGCTGAGTAAGGAGCTTCTGGCTGTTTTAACTCCTTAATTTAGGGCAAAACTAAGTTTGTGAACTAATTCTGTTCATCAATTGTTTACTTATTTGTAAATTGCAATTTTTGTTGATTTTTTTTGTGCAGATGTTGTAATTAATTGACATGTGGAGAAGTGATTCATTAACAATGGATTCTTGCAATTGCATCGAGCCACAATGGCCGGCTGATGAACTTCTAATGAAATATCAGTATATATCAGATTTCTTCATTGCTCTTGCTTATTTCTCCATTCCTCTGGAATTAATATATTTTGTTAAAAAATCAGCAGTATTTCCATATAAATGGGTACTTGTTCAGTTTGGTGCTTTCATTGTTCTATGTGGAGCTACACATTTAATTAACTTATGGACATTTAATGTGCATACAAGAACAGTAGCCATTGTTATGACCACTGCAAAAGTCTTAACTGCTGCAGTATCGTGTGCAACTGCACTTATGTTAGTTCACATTATTCCCGACTTACTCAGTGTGAAAACCCGAGAATTATTCTTAAAAAATAAAGCTGCAGAACTTGACCGTGAAATGGGTATTATCCGTACCCAAGAAGAAACCGGAAGACATGTTAGAATGTTAACCCATGAAATTAGGAGCACTCTTAACAGACATACTATATTAAAAACTACATTAGTTGAATTAGGAAGAACATTAGGGTTAGAAGAGTGTGCTCTTTGGATGCCAACAAGAAGTGGTTTAGAACTTCAACTTTCTTACACTCTTCGTCATCAAAATCCCGTTGGATTTACGGTCCCGATTCAATCTCCTGCAATTAATCAAGTGTTTAGCACTAATCGTGCGGTTAAGATTTCTCCTAATAGTCCTGTTGCTAGATTAAGGCCGGCTTCTGGTAGTTATATGCTTGGGGAGGTTGTTGCTGTGAGGGTCCCGCTTTTACATCTCAATAATTTCCAAATTTATGATTGGCCCGAACTTTCAACAAAACGTTACGCGTTAATGGTTTTAATGCTTCCTTCTGATAGTGCAAGACAATGGCATGTTCATGAGTTGGAACTTGTTGAAGTGGTAGCTGATCAGGTTTGCACTCTGTCTTCTACTACCCTGAACTATTAAGGATGCAACATGGTAACCCTGAACTTGACAATATTGTTGATTTAATACCCTGACTCATTTTTATATCGCGTTTTCTTACTTGACTTACTTTCGTTGGAGCTTTTAACGAACTAAAAATTATACGTTTATCTTGATATATTGATATTTTGATATTAGAAGCAAATCACGTGAGAAAACAAGATCAAATAAGTGAGTCAGGGTACTAAATCGACAATTTTGTCAAGTTCAGGGTACAATGTTGCACCTTTAATAATAGTTGAGGGCAGTAGAAAACCTAGTCAGACAAGTTCAGGGTACTAAAACGCATTTTGGCCTTTTTTTAACAGGTTGCGGTTGCTCTTTCACATGCTGCAATTCTAGAAGAATCCATGAGAGCTCGGGATTTACTGATGGAGCAAAATGTAGCACTTGATCTTGCAAGAAGAGAAGCAGAGACTGCAGTTCGTGCACGGAATGATTTTCTTGCAGTTATGAATCATGAAATGAGGACTCCAATGCATGCAATAATTGCACTTTCTTCATTACTTCAAGAAACTGATTTAACTCCCGAACAACGTCTCATGGTTGAAACCATCCTCAAAAGCAGTAATTTGCTTGCTACATTAATTAATGATGTTTTAGATCTTTCTAGACTCGAAGATGGTAGCCTTCAACTTGATACTGCAACTTTTAATCTTCATGCTCTTTTCAACGAGGTAATTAATTTTATATGTAATATTGTTTTTTGGAACTAATTATTTGGTTATGTAATGAGTTTTACATTAGCTACAACAAAATTGACATCGTAAGGGTAAAAATGTAAAATACAACACTATATACCCTTTTCTTTTTATCTTATTTGAGACGGCTAATTCCCTATTACAAACTGTCTATTCTTTTCACAAAATTATAATTTTCTCTATAATAAGTTAGAGCAAATTACATAAATTGCCCTTGTGCTTTTTATAATATTATGGTTTTTGTCCCTTTGACTTTTTTTTATTACATGGACGCTCCCCAATTTCGAAACTTGTAACACCAACGGTCCACAACGCAAAAAAGGGCGTTGAGTTTTTAGGAAATTTTAGAGGTTACAAGTTTCAAAATTAGGGACGAATTTATGTAATAAATAAAGCCAAGGGACAAAATCCATAATTTCATACGTACCACATGGGCCTTTTATGTAATTTACACATCCTAACACCCCTTATATTTTATATTTATAGTTGTTGTCACGAGTTTATTATTGATGAATTTGTTTCTCAGGTTCTAAAGTTGATAAAGCCGGTTGCCTCAGTGAAAAGATTGTTTGTAACATTAAGCCTTTCTTCAGATTTACCAGAATATGCAGTTGGTGATGAGAAAAGACTAATGCAAATAATATTAAATATTGTTGGAAATGCTGTTAAATTCTCAAAAGAAGGCAGCATTTCCATTTCTGCCCTCATGGCAAAACCAGATTCTTTGAGAGACCCGAGATCTCCCGACTTTTTTCCAATCCCTGCTGATAATAATTTCTATATGCGTGTTCAGGTTCGTTTATTTTCCTTACCATTTTATGTTTTAGTTTATGATTACAAAAATTATTATATAATTACACTTCTTAATAATGTAGGTAAAAGACACAGGAATCGGAATCAGCCAACAAGACATTCCAAAACTGTTCACAAAATTTGCAGAAAGCCAATCTCCAGCTTCTAAAAATCCAGGTGGCAGTGGACTTGGTCTCGCCATTTGTAAAAGGTAAATTTTACTTTTTTTAATCATTTGCATTAGTAATATAATTAATTTAAATAATTTCGGTTAATAACTTATATTGTATTGATGCAGATTTGTGAATTTAATGGAAGGAAATATATGGATTGAAAGCGAAGGTGTCGGTAAAGGATCAACTGCAATCTTTTATGTTAAACTCGGATTTCCCGCCCGTTTAAACGAATCCCGATTCCCTCACACGAGGCTTCCACCAAAACCCGGGCAAACAAATTTTATCGGGCTCAAAGTCCTAGTCATCGATGATAACGGGTTTGTAATATCTCAATACTTTTATGGTACACAACATGTATTTTGACTTTGACTTTGACTTTGACTTTGACACAGGGTTAGCAGAACGGCAACCAAGGGGCTACTTGGTCACCTTGGTTGTGAAGTAACCACGGTTAGTTCGGGTGAAGAGTGTTTACAAGTGATTACAAAAGAACACAAAGTGGTTTTCATGGATGTTTCTCTACCGGGGTCAGAAAGTTACAATATTGCAAGATTTATACACGAGAAATTCCCGAAACGAATTGAAAAACCGTTAATAGTTGCACTAACGGGAAATACGGATAAATCTGCAAAAGAAAGCCTTTTGAGAGTTGGAATGGATGGAATTGTGTTGAAACCGGTTTCCGTTGAGAAAATGAGAGTAGCTTTGTCCGAGCTTTTAGACCATAAAAAGCTTCTTTTACTAAATAACCATTAATATTTAATAATAATAATAATTTCTCACATTAAATGGAAAGGGGAACAGTTGTTGTGCATATTGCTACTTTTGTAGTACATACTGACTATTGTATTATTATTGCTACTAGAAGATGTGGTTTGAACATTGAAGTGAGTTTTGATTAATATTTGGTTTTCTTTATTGTTTAAATTGTGACCATGGTTCATGAGTCTCTTTCAATCAGACAAACAACCACCTCACTTTTCCTTCCCTCTTTTATTCTTATTTAATTTATTTCCACATAATTAGTCTATGTTTAAGTATTATATATATCATGATAGCCAATTATTGTTTGGAGGCTTGGGGGACAAGGTCCCTCCACATATTATGAGAATATATTAAAGAAAATTCATTTTTTTTATTAAAAAATATATAATCAAATGCCCATCTACCTCTATGCACAAGGTAGCCCGGTCCCTTCACACATTATGAAAGATCTAATAGAAATTATAGTTATTGACCTAATTCTAATAAATCATTTGATGAAAACTAAGTGTGTCTATAAATTGATTGTGTATTTTGAATCAACGTGGCTTTTGATTAGATTATCCCAGTATTTATAGAATCAACAGGTCCAATCTGTGTTCTCGTTTTCGAGTCTACATAATTAGATGTTCCTAAATGGCATGGTTATTTTCAAAAGTTTATGCTAAAACTAGAAAACTCTTAAAAAACATGCTAATTTACACATTGATGGTAACGAGAAACCATTAGATATATAACCGCAACTAAGCATGGCTCGATATTACAGGGTTAAAGATGGAGGAGATAGTGATTAAAGTAAAGCCAAGAAAGGGGCTTTTTCTATCTCCAGTTAATTGATCCGTCTAAAATTAAGAGTTGTGCTAATCGGTTAGGATGATACTAATTAACTACCAGTATTTAATTTATACACAAACAACACGCACGAGCACACACAACTGCAACATTAACTTGCGTTTTTCAACTTCGGTCCCTTTGGTTTCTTCCCGATTTTCGCCTTTTTGCTGCATTGATGAACTCCATTATTGCTTCCATTTCACTCACTTTCTGTAACACCAAGGAAAACATGATAATAAAATTATATTATTATGGTTAAAACACATTTTAATACCTTGAACTTGACTGACTCATTAATTCGATCGCGTATTCTTACTTGACTTACTTTCGTTTAAGCTTTTGAAGGACAAAAAAAATATATGGTCGTCTTAGTATATTGATATTAGAAGCAAATCACGTGAGAAAATGCGGCCAAATTAGTGAGTAGGGTACTAAATCGACTATTTTGTCAAATTCAGGATACCATATTGCACTTTTAATAGTTCAGGTTATAGAAGACCTAGTCGACCAAGTTTAAGCAATTAGGGGTACTAACATAAATTTGGGCCTATTATTATTACGGAAATAATCTAGACATTTTTTCTAATGGGATTTTCTAACATGTGCCCCAAGTGATGGATTAATAAACATTAATGAAGCATATTCTTACCTTTTCTGGAAATGCATTAAATGACTTTTTGAATTTCAATGGTAACTTTAAGTTAATTAAATGTTCTAATCGTGTGCCCCTGGGGCACATGTTAGAAAGACCCTTTTCTAATTAAGCGCTCTAAAAGGTTTTATTCATTAATAAATCTTTAATATGACTTTTAACCTGTTTGACAATGTTTCCTTTTTAGCAAACCATTTGACAAATCAAACACAACCCGAATTTGACCCTTTATTATATAAACGGATTGAAATTGCCACCTGGCACAAATTTAAAGAAAGAGCAAGAGAGAGGAACCTGGGAAGCAAAATGTTTGTGAACCGCATTAACCAGTTGTTCCTTTGTTGGATTAGAGTGAATGTTACCCTAAAAAATAAAATAATCCAAAATTTAAAAAACAATATAGTATACAAAATTAAAAAAAAGGTTGTATTTTTCAGACTTACGAGGTTAAAAGTATTGTAATATCGCCATAACGTATTGGTTCCTAGCTTTGAGAAGTTCACTTTCTGCCCATCCACAAAAAAACATAAATTATATTAAAAAGAAAAAAAAAATTGTTAAATATTTAGATTTACTTTGTTATATACAAATCAAAGTTACTCAAAAGCTAAAATTATCAAATTGAATTGGAGCTTTCAAGTTACAAATATGTATAGTTTGACCACAAAAGTCAAACTAATTTAATTCCAACTTACAGGATAACACGCATGCATATTGGATTGAGCGTCTCTACAACCGTTACGACTAGCAGATTTTAGGGATGGAGATGGGCCCCACGGTCTTGTGTAACGAACTCTGGGCTTGTTTAGTTTGCTGAATTCGGTAGCAGTGGCTGCCAATAAAAACAAAATAAAATTTTAGAATGGTTCTATAAAAAAAGGCCAAAATACATTTTAGTGCCATAAACTATTACAGGTGCAGCAGAAACCCTGGACTTGACAAAATGGTCGATTTACTACCCTGAGTCATTAGTTTAATTGTGTTTTCTTAATTGACTTACTTTCGTTGGAGCTTTTGACGGACTAAAAAGTATATGTTCATTGCAATATATTGATATTTGAAGCAAATCACGTTAAAAAACAAGACCAATTAGTGAAACATGGTTCTAAATTGATCATTTTGTCAAGTTTATGGTACCATGCCGTACCTTTAATTGTTCAGGATAGTAGAGTACATAGTCAACCAAGTTCAAAAAACTAAAATGCATTTTGGCATTTTATAAATTACTTGTTTTTAAGAAATTGAATTTATAACCAAGCTAGACATTTTAGGGGGTAATTTGGGAATTTTATAATGTTTTTAGAGTATAATATAAACTTACGGAATTCATTAACATCAGAACCACTGCTTGAAATATCAAATTCGTACTCGTCATCTTCTTCTTGACCCGTTGGTGGTTCAAGAACACTCAAAGCATTCCTTTGCAGTTTCACTTCAACTCCATTTTTCAAAACCTAATTAATGTTTGACAATTGGTCAACTATTTGTCAAATGTGTAAAAAGTCAATTGTCACCACTACAATTAGAAACTTTATTAAAACAAAATCGAACCTTGACGGTCCCATGTACAAATTTGAATCATTTTGGCATGCTATTATTTTTTGCCTTTTTTAATTAATATGACTAAAAGATTTAAAGTAACAGAGGGTACATGAAATTTAATTAAAAGCAAGAAAAAGAATGAGAAAATAATACCAGCCAATGCCAACCACCAAGACCAACAGCTTTCTTGACGATTCCTTGAAGTCCCACCAAAACCGATTTTGTTCGATTATTTCCCGTCACAATTACTTTTGTATGTCTAGGAAGAACAGAAAGCTCTTCATCCCCACTTTCTTCACGAAAAGGAGAAAAAACTCGAGAAGAATATAGTTCGGTTTCCAGCATTTCTCTTAATCTCCGACAATTGTTAATCTTTATGTTAATCTTTATCTAATTATAATTATCTAATCCGTAACATTGAGCTAGAAGCAAAATGTACCCATAAACGAAATTTGGTCAATTAGATAAATAGACGCCACCAACTCCAAATTCCTGATCAAGAAACCAAGAAAGTGTCATTAGAGACTCAAAAAGATTTAATTTTGGTTGAATATACACTTTTTGATATAACTTCATATGGGTTTGAAGATTGAGGTCATACCCACCAAGAAATTTATAACCTTTTTGGGAAATCCAATTTGAAATGATGAGAGAGAAAGTAGAGAGAGAGGAAGGGAGTGTTCTTATCCTGAGCTTAAAAATTGAATCTTTAAAATCTGACACGAAACTTTCAAGAGAATGTTGAATGCAAAATGACCCACAAAGTCATTGGATCTCTCTACAGTTCACGGATTTAGTTTGAAAATAATAAATGAATCAAACAAATATGAATATAATATTTAAGAACATATAAAAAATAATCGTATAGCAACTTGAATCCCAATTTTACTACTGGGATCTTTAAGAACATCAACTTGAGTTTTAAGTTTTACCCCTTTTACTCATTAAAAATTTAAAAAATTTACCCACCTTTACAACAATCACCTCATTTTTGCGAAATTAAATTAATCCCTAATCAATTTCAAAATTCAGAAATTATTCATGCATAAAACCCTGAACCATGTATGCAATCAGATGAAATTCAACGAAAAAAACACAAATTAAAACAAACCCATTTACATAAATACAATATTGTGAATTATAATCCAAAATTGATCATAAAAATCCAAACTTGATCATAAAAATTTAACTTGATCATAAAAACCCAATATTGTGATTTATAAAAATTGATCATAAAAAAAATCCAAACTTGATTTGATAGATCAATGATTAAGCTTACTGGGGTAGTGTAACATGCATTGAATTTAATTAAAAAAAACAATTGAATTTTTGAAACACAAAAAATACACAGCACCCATTTGGATTAACACGCTAATCGAAATTAATACTTCCGAATTTATATAGTATACAATTAGCTACTGATGAAGCTTAAACTAATTTAAAGTGCATTGAAATTTGAACGACAAATTATTCATACTAACTACCTCATATATCGCCCAATTGCAGCAGAAGGAATAATGAATTCGAAATTGGGATCAGATTTGAGTGCAAAGTTTGGATTTTTTCTGGGAATTTAATCTGGGTGAGCAGTGTATCAAATTTTGTGAGAAATTTTGCGTGTAGAATGAAGGAAAATTGTTAATCAATCGAGATTCTTTGCTGTTGGAATAAACAGAGCACAGAAAAGATGAAGAGAGAGAAAATGGAGAAGAGAGAGAGAGAGTATGAATACTCACACACACTAAATGCTTACCAACTGCCATTGGAAACGACCTGCAAATGAATAAGACACACGCACACTGTGTACGGTCAATCACGCATAATCTTTCTTTCGGGTTTACCGGTTTACCTGCTATTACCGGTTTATCTGGAGCTCGGTTTAATCTTATAGCCTCAGCTCGGCTAGGCTTGGCTCGGCTGAGTTTTTGTCCTCTTCCCAAATTTTGAAATTTGAAAGCAAAAGTAGGGGTGAGAAAAAAACCGAAAAACCGAACCGAAAAAATCGAACCATTTGAAAAACCGACATCAACGGTTTTGATTTTTGGAAAACCCAAATGTTTGGGGCGGTTTTCGGGGGCATATGAGAAACCAAACCGAAAAACCCGCCCCGCCCCGCCTTTATATATATTTCAAATTTTATAAAAATATTCTTATATTTTTAAAAGATTTGATATAAATTTATTTGCAAAAGGAAAGTAACCATGCAATGAAACTTCTATGGATGAAGACATTAACTAAGATTGTTGCGAAAAAATGGTTGGATGTAATTCTATTATTAATTTTTTTCAGATTATGTTAGTTGAATTTATTATTACATTATATTAAACTTACTAGTTGTTTTTTATTTATAATGAAATGAGTTAAGGTTTGGAAGTTTGAATCATAATATTGGTTTTTAAGGTAACAAATTGGTAAACTTAAATGAAACTAAAAAACCAAAAAAAACCCGAAACCGAACCAAAAAACCCGAAACCGAACCGAAAAACCCGAAAAATCGAAACCGAAAAACCCGAAACCGAACGGGGTGTAATTCGCAAAACCTGAACTTTCGGGGCGGGGTTTGGTTTTAGTTAAAAACCGCCCCAAACCGTCCCATGCTCACCCCTATGCAAAAGTACCATGTTCAATCTACCCGACCCGTGTGTATTTGGATCTCTTTTATTGGGTCAACTTATAAAATAAAAAAGAGCTTTGATAAAAAAAAATATATTACTTTATTACATAGTAATAGTAGTATAGTACTAGAATATGTATATTAACTAGTAATATTTTATCCTGTGCGATCACGTGGGGATTTTCATATGATATCTAAAACACTGTTTATTGATATTCATACAGCACATGCGTCGGAGTTTTATAATATATTTTTTGTTATGTATGTTGATCATACTAAAAAACATGTAATGATATGTGTTTCGAGTCCTGTTATAGAAAAAATTGGTGTAGATATAGCGGGTACGTGTGTTTGTCGAGCCCATTTGATCCATTTTCCTTTAGGAATATTAGGGAAGACCATAGAAATATGCATTGTGTGCGAGTTCCACTATTTTTGATATTAAATTAGGCAACTTTTTAAAGTGTATCACGAAAAACATTAAAATTAAAAATGTATCACTTATTTTAAAACAGAGGAAGTATAACTTTAAAGAACATTTAAACTTTTAAATAAAATTAACAATGTTTAAAAATCGAGGGCTGTTTTAAAACTTTCAATAAAGTGGAGGGGTTGTTTAAAATTGGATAACCTATTTCTAAAAAGGAGGAAGTATTACCCTTTTTCATTATGGGTAAAAAAAGTAAATACACATCTAATGCAAAATATAGTATAGATAATTAAAAGTCAAAACCAAAAGGTATTTGGTCTAGTGGAATGATGTTTGCCTCATAACCTTAAGGTTGAGAGTTCAGGTCCCGTCGTGAAAATTTTGTGTAGATTAGGATTTTGTGTTAAAAAAATATAATTCAAAGTCAAAGGACAAAAATATCATTTAACATCCCATGCTTTAGGAAATTAAAAGTTAAAAGGATAAAAATGTAATTTAGCATCCTTTAAGTCTCAAAGGATAGAAAAGTAATTTAACATGTTATAGGAAATGTATTAGGAAACTGAAGGTCAAAGGATAAAAATATCATTTAACATCCCATGCTAAATGTAATATAGATAATTAAGTATAACTCTTGCAAAAGTAGGACATGTTAAAAAATTATAGTCATGAAAAAAAGAGTTGTGTGATAAGAAGCGTATTATTATTAGAAACTGATATAATGTGGTTATAGATTATTGCATGGATGGAGAATGTTATGGATTATTGCATGGAGTGAGAATGATATGTGCATGTTATAGTTATGGATTATTGCATGGAGGGAGATGATTAATTCATAGTCATAAAAAAGCTATAATGGTTGTCATGGGAAATTAAGGAGCTATAATTATTGTTAAAGTTATAGTTTTAATTCAGCTTTTTAAGAAGGCTTTTAAAGTCATTAGTCTTTTAAATTTTGCAACTCTTTTAAATTAATTGTTGTTAGGAGTTCCTTTGGCTTATTAAAGTCATGTTCATTGTAATAGGAAATATTAAAAAAAATGAATGATGAAGAAATAGAAGTTTGAAACCAGAATTTGGTATTCATTGAGTTGTAGTTGCACTCAAAATCATCACTTGAAGGAGACTTTTTTGATCTTGATCGAATTCAAACTAAGAGCATCTCCAATGGGAGGTTGAATAAGAGGTTGATACTATTTGAATAACCTCTAAAATGACTTTTTACCATTGGAATGTATGACTTTTTTAAGAGGTCACCCCAACCACTTGATCTTCCCCAACCACTTGAACAACTTTCAATGTTTGATTCTTTTAGTCCCTATATTTAATAATTTTACATCTTAAACCTATGTATATATTTATATGTGAATAATTTATTATTTCTATAACTATAAATTATAATTTATCATATTTCAATACTTTTTAAGGTCAAGCATTATAATATTTTTGTAAGAGAAATTTTATAATAATGTTAAGTTTTGTAATGCTATAAAAATTGTTAAATTATATAAGTGAGGGGCATTTATAAAACATTTGATATAGATAGAGATAAATTAATAATATTAGTGAAAAGGTCTTTGGAAAGGTTAACCATTGAAGAGATTTTCAACTAATACGTTATTAGATAATGTAGCAAAAGTAATACGTCATTGTAGAGGTTAACCATTGTGGATGCTCTAATAGGTCTTAGTTTGTCTTCAACGGTTCTCAATCCAATAGGTATTGGATTGTTATCACACTATCTTTACATTTCATTGCATATTTATTTAAGTTATGTTTTTATCATAGACACTAAAAAAAACCATACAAAATAGCCTCATATCCTTTGTTTCTTTCCTAAATCGTGTATATCAGTTCTTTTTATTATTTTCCGCTGCAATCAGAAATACGTGTGCTCCATACACGCATCAGAAACTATTTAAAAATGTTTGATTGTCATGAATATTACACGAGTTTGTTAGTAAACAATATAGCCCGTTTAGAATTATTTACACCATCGATGTTGGTTATTTTTAATGGTGGAGTCGCACCTTAATTTCTCCATGGCGTATTTATTAGAACATTTGAACAAAACTAAGGATATTATATTATCTCAAGAAGAAAAATATAAATCATAATTTACTAATTTCACCATTTTTTAAAAAGTTTAAACAAAGTGACTAGCTATTTCGAGAACGTTTGTTTTATCCATGAATAAATTACTTTTCCTAAGTTTAGAGTATATAGTTTCGAATCATGTCATAATGTAGAACTCACTCTAAAAAAAACTACTTTAAATAAGGAGTGGATACTTATACTTATAAGTCACAGTTCAATTTATACTTTTGGACTATGTAAGATCGTAACATCTAACCTATGATTTGTGGTTGTTTTCGTGATTTTCTCTTTTATTTGGAGGTCAAAACTTAGTGGACAAAAGCCATAAAGGTTTGTTTTTGTCCAAATGGATGTGGTGTGAAGACAAACTATACGGTTCGATGGTACCCACTCACCGGTCCTTTCAACTCACAACTCAATGCCTCCTATGAATTTTTTTTTTTCTTCATAATAAGTCTAACTACTTTTTTATAAAAGTGGTTCTATATTTAAATTGTTTGTCCATCTAAATTTGAGTATGATGGCATCAACTCATATATCGAACCATCAGGGACCAGCTACATGGTTTTGGGTTAAACCATTTGATAAGGTCGAATCATAAGATAGCTGCAGACGACAAAGTTGGATCGTAATTCACATGGATTTGTAGGACAATAATTGTATTACAATTTTAACAAAAATATATTATTACTACTAAATTTTTATACTAATATTTATTGTTTATTTGATTGATACAAGTATTCAAACTAGATAAGATAATTAGTGTATTTCATGTATTAATCATTTTGTGGGTACGAGGATTAAGTAAAAACCAATACGATTTTTCCATTATTAATACCCCTATCACATCAAATACATTTTTCATACCTTATAAATACAAGTTATCTATTGAAAAAGATATTAGATATTACTCAATATTTATTAAACTGATTTGATAGTTGAAGTATATTAATATTAATATAGTTATAAGATAGTTATTCCGTTTGCACTTATTTTATATTTTTGTGTTAACCCTAATGCTCTAGCTTATTGGTAGAGAATTTGATCAAATTGAAAAGACGTTGGCAAATTTGATCCACCTAAAAACGACTAGGGTTCAATTTCAGTCACTCCTATCAGTATAGTCCCACCGTTCAGTCAACTTGATTTGCCTTCCATATTGTAAGCTCGGACAGGAATAAACCTTTTAATTTGTTTATGAGAAGATAATTTCTTAATTTCTAGCTAAGAGCATCTCCAATGGTAACTTTTTTAAAAGTTTATTACTATTTAAATAAGTATTTGGATGACTTTTTGCTATTGGAGTGAAGGGCTTTTTTAAAAGCTTTTTTCAATGACTTATTCTTCCATAACCTCTTAACTATCTTTCAATGTTTGATTTATTTAGTCCTCATATTTACTAATTTTACATTTTAAACCCTAGATAAATTTATATATGAATTCTTTATTATTTTTATAACTATAACTGATAATTTTATCATATTTTAATATTTTTTATAAAGAACAAGAATGATGATAAGTTTTGTTATTTTGTGGTATATTAAGTATTATAAAATACTATAAAAATGGTCAAATTATATATGAGGGGCATTTATAAAACATTTGAGATACATAAAGGTAACTAGTAATATTAATAAGAAAAAGTTTTTTGAAAGGTTAACCATTGAAGATGCTTTTTTTAAATAGGTTTTTTGTTAGTAGATAGTTGATGTGACAAAAGTAATACTTCCTCCGATTTAAAATAAGTGATACACTTTCCTTTTTGGGGTGATTCAAAATAAGTGATACACTTGAAATTTTTCCTTATTTGGCAAAAAAATGGGACTCACACTCACTAATTATCTACTTTAACAAAGTGAAATGACCCATTTACCCTTACTTTTTACTTTAAAACATCATTAACTTTACTTTATTCAAAAGGTGTGGGACCCATTGTCCACTAACCATCCAATTAATCTAATTTAACCATCATTATAATTTTTTACCTTAAAAATCGTGAAACTCCAAATGTATCACTTATTTAAAATCGGAGGAAGTAAGTCTTTATGAGGTTAACCATTGGAGATGCTCTAAGCTCATGAATAAAATTTGGCATCATTATTAAAGCCTATAAAGTTAGGAAAAACCAAATACCATGATTATATAGAATATTGAGGAGTCTTTTCATGGATTACCAAATCCTACTTCAGTTCTACTGCCACTATTAATTATTCACCCAGGTCCCATGCATGCTTATTTGATAGTCTAATTTCTTTTTTTTTCTTTTTTTTAAGTTCACTTAATTTACTTTAACTTATTTATAGCAGAATATTTGAATTTATGATCATTAAGCTATAAATAATTATTTTTAGAACCTTAACCTGAATATCGGGTAATAAATAAGGTCATATCACAACTTTGGAACACTTTAAACAGCCATGTAATCGTTCATCATACCTTCATCACAAATATTTTGAATTATAAAACTTGAATAATTTTATGTACTTCCTCCGTTTCAAAATAAGTGATACACTTTTTATTTTGAGGTGTTTCAAAATAAGTAATACACTTTAAAAATTTACCATATTTGGTAAAAAGTAGTGGGGCTCACACCTAGGAGTGTTAAAAAACTGAGTCGAGTCGAATATCAGGAAATTTGGGCTCGACTCGTTTAGCAATTACTCGGCTCGAGCTCGATTAAGTTTTAAAAATTGTGCTCGAGCTCGAGCTTGAATATTTATATAGTGTTCGAGCTCGAGCTCGATACTCGTTTGTCATTCCATATTTTTTAAATGAACTAATTTACAAACTCGAAAAGCTCGTTAATTACTCGACTCGTTAATACAATATATGTATATTCTTATACTTATTATATCAACACTTGTACTTATTGTATACAACACTTATTCGGCTCGTTAGGATCGTCTGGCTCGTTTGGCTCGAGACTAAACGAGCTATCGAACGAGCCGAATTGAGTATTAAATTATTAGGCTCGGCTCGTGAGATTAATCGAGTATTGTTTTATATTCGAGCTCGACTCGAGATCGAATTAGTATAGGCTCGAGTTCGATATAAACGAGCTCGAGCTCGAGTAGCTCGTTTTAAAGCTCGACTCGTGAACACCTCACACCCACTAACTATCTCATTAATATAATGAAATGACACATATACCCTTACTTTTTACTTTTAAACATCATTAACTTCACTTCAATCAAAATATGTGAGACATATCTCCCACTAACTATCCACTTTAATCTAATTAACTTTCATTATCATATTTTACCTTAAAAAACATGAAAGTAAAAATATATCACAGAAATGGAGGAAGTATTTTGTTGGAGCAGGCGGCCAATGGAAGCCAAGCGAAGTCGATGGACTGGACCGATTGAAAGTGTGGAAAAAATGGAGGGGTAGATAATAGATGACCGGACACGTGTCAGTTTGATTAGTGATAAACACAGCTGTCGGATCTTATCCGGGCAGTTTACATAACCCGTCACTTTCTCTCTCTATTGTTATACGTATATATCATCTGTCTCTCTATCTCTATACGTACACATAATTTTCTCTCTGTGAGTGAAAAGAGAAAAGAAAACTGTTTGGTACTGTGGGGGCAGCTTTATTATTTCCTTTAATTCCGTAATTTTGAAATTTTATTTGGAATCCGCTGCAGCTGGACCGCACACCCTTATACTATGCCTCAATATAACAATTATATAGCCTTAAACAAGTACTATTTTTCTATTTTTCGCCTTCTATTTTCATATTTGTCAATTCGCACCCCTTATTTCGTTCGTTTCTTTGTTTTTTATTAAATAAAGTAATAAACTAGCATTGGACTATAAAACAATTGGTTGAACAGTTTTTGATCAACTTGTAAATATGAAAACTCAAAGATTAGGCTATAATATCATTTCCTGTTATATTTTAAAAAAAAGTTTATAAAAGGACATAGGCCAAAATATAGACTGTAATTCACATAATGTAAGTTTAAATAAAATATTTTTCTAATATATACATCATGAACAACCGGAAGCAATTTAGTTACGAGACTTAGTTGACATTCATAAAAAGTATCTAATAAATTATGAGTTCAATACATCCTCTTTAGCAGGAAGACGGATATTCGTTGCTCATTATCAGACAATCACTTATTCACAAAGGTAAATATAATGAAGCAGTTATTTTTATTTAAACAAAAAATCATATTTTATGTATCTTTTAAAATGGTGTAAATTAGAGTTCATCAATATTACTTAGTACTTACTCCGTCCCTTAATAAAGTTCCCATTTGTGTTGGGCACAACATTTTAGGAGATAGTTAGTGGTGGGATATTTGGTATTACTTTTGATTAAAATATAAGGTTTGATTGGAGAGAGAAAGTGTTTTAAGAGATAGTTAGTGGTGAAAGTATTGGTAATAATATTATTATATTAAGTGGGTCCCTTATGTTTGAAAAATGGGAACTTTATTTAGGGACAAAATTTGAAGGCAAAATGGGAACTTTATTTAGGGACGGAGGGAGTATATGTTTAGTAAATAAATATTTCATAATCTAATGTATGTCCCTAACTTAGAGTTAAAAAATTCTATAAAAAGTACTCATCAAATTATGATGGTTGTAAAGCTATCCATCCAAATTAATATAAGTACATTTCGCTTAACGAACTACAACATTTGTTAATAACATAAAATAACATAAAATGTTATCCACTTCGACATGATTCTTCAAGTGTTTGAAAAAATATCAAAGGTTTAATTAAACTAATTCAAATATAACTGCAGGGACTAATTAGTCATTAATTATAAACTTATAGCTGTGATAATAAATTCGAGGAACTTCAAGGTCTTACAGAAAGGATAAAAAGGGCCTACTTTCGAGATTTTTAGGGGATTCAAAGAAGGAAGTGTGGGCCCCATTCCCAAACTCGGTACCTGCTTTTACAAATTCTCACTCTTCTTAGAGCATCCCAATGGTTAACCTCATAAAAGCTTATTAGTTTTGCCACATCAACATTTCATTGACCAAAAACCTTTTCACAAATGACATCTCCAATGGTTAACCTCTCCAAAAGCTTATTCTTTTATAATATTTCTAATTTACCTTTATCTATCTCAAATGTTTTATAAATACCCATATATATAATTTGACAATTTTTTTGACATCTTACTAAATATTATATCTTTTAAAATGTCTAATACAAAAATATTCTACTAATTGACATTAAATATTATATAATTTATTTATTAAGTAATAAAAATATGATAAAGAATTTATATATAACACATCTAAGGTTTAAAATGAAATGTTATTAAACATAAGGGGCTAAAAAGGACAAACATCAAAAGATGGTTAAAAGGTTAGTAGAGAATAAGTCATTGCAATAAGCTTTTTAAAAAGCTAGGCATTCCAATGGTAAAAAGTCTTTCAAAAGCTTATTAGAATAGTAATAAGCTTTTGAAAAAGCTACCATTGGAGATGCTCTTACTATTAAAACACTTGTCCTATTTCCTTTTCTTTTCTCTTTTTCCCTCCAAATATGCATTGTTTTGGCGCCAATTTAGGTTGCACTACCAAAAATAATAATCTAAAAATTGCTACATGTAATTTGATATAATTATTAGATTAGTTAATTAATACGAGTACATGTTAATAAATGGTGTATATTCTTACAGTTAATGTTTATATAGTAGTTCGAAAATTCCAGTCATAACTTGTTGATGATAATAGCTAGTTTAATTAACCTCACTGACATATAATAGCTGAGATAAGTGTTTTGATCATATCATGTTATGGAATACTATGATTGTCTATTGGTAAATACGTCTTGAAATGATCTTCAAGATATTCAAGTTCGACTTCGTTCATAGTTAAAGATTTGAAAATGATTACAGCAATTGTAAGATCACATATATCACGAACAAAACTCAATAATTTTGAATGAACCTGTTATAAACGGGAATACCGGAGTGGTGGATGTTAAAGTTTTGAATTGTATAAATTTTGAAGTGAGTCTCGACAAATTAGTTTATGCAGAATGATTAAAGAAATTTAATTTTGTTTTATATGGAAAAGTTTCAAACGGATGAGAATGGTTCTTGTACGGTTCTTGATGCTAATCGAATAAGATAAGCCAAAAGATGCTTAATAGAATCTAACTTTTTACTCATATGGCATGTTTTAAGATAAGCCCAAAAGAAAAGCATAATACAAATTTACTTATTTTGACAAATAAAGATTTTGAAATAACGATTCTTACATAAGAAACTGATATTTTAGCTCTTATATGACCAAACATATCATTTTCCAATTCATGAATTTTCATTAGCACCTTGCAAATTATATTGATATTCCAAATTTACTCAAGACTATTCTGTAACACCTTAATTTTTAAAACACCTTTTAAATCATATTTTAAAATAAAAATATTACAAGTCCAACATTCCCAAAATACGGTTTAACAAAAACCAATAAGAGTTTATCAGTGTATTAAAACCGGTGTTACAATGCAATATCATAACCATAGGATAAACGAGAACTACCTACGAGCTCTCGAGCTAATCAACACAAGGCCACTTCTAACGCGACCCTCTAATCCATCGATCCTGAATCCTTAGTACATAGCCAAAAACAAAGTAGTACGTGAGACAAAATAGTCTCGTGAGATACATGGGTTTTAGACCCGATAAAAAATTAGTCAAATAATATTATTTAATCTTAAAATAATATTACTAAGTTTGTTTTGGTTCACTTTATCACTTTCATCATTGGCTAATGTCAAGATAATCGGAATGCCTCCAATCTATCAAGACCATCATTTCCACGGTAATCGGAATGCCTCCAATCTACCGGGACTCATAGGTATTGGGTAATCGGAATGCCTCCAATCTACCACTAACCTTAAGGTACCGTAGTAACCGGAATGCCTCCAATCTACTACGGCCCTAGGGACATCATCATCATCATCATTATTACTTATCTTTTATCGTTATGAGCTCATAGCTCCATCATTTCTCAGTCAATCAATCCTTTCGTTGTCAAACAAGAAATTCATCATAAATCACATAAATGACTAAATTACTCAAAGACTTATCAAAATCATTAGATCATAAAAACATTTACTAGCTATGTACCCAGTTTAAAAGTCACATGTACTCACCTTAGCCAAGCTAACTCCAAATCGTGTCTATCAACACGAATCCTTGCTTTCCAACTTGTGAAATGTCACCAATCTTTAGGTCTTCTTGACCTATCACCCATATCATCATAAAATCTAGTTATTATCCATAACTAGCTACCAATAAACCCATAACAACATTCTTGGCCACCAAGTTCATCCAACTTGGTGAGACCCCAAAACCCTAGCTCCAGATTTCCATCAATAAACTCAAATCCAACTTGTACACATCATTTACAAGCTTACTATGAGTGTTATACACCCATGATTAGTCATCTTCCCCAAAGATGACATGAATGATTCCCCAAACCACCATTTCTACCCAAACAAAGTTCATAACTAGCTAGATAACATCAACAATCAAGAAATCTTACCTTTGATGTTTAGATCATTCAAGATGGTGAAGATTTGAGCTCAAAAACACCAAGATCGCCCCCTTTCTCTCTCTAAAACGGCTGCACAAGAGTTGGGTGGAAAATGAAGAAACCCTAGCTCAAACCCGATTTATTGCTGCCCGACCAGACTTCGCGGCGCGAACTAAGTTCGCGTCGCTAACTCTGCATATCGTACGCATACTTAGCGATCGCTAACTCAACGCGAACTACTTCGCGACCCAAAGCCAAACTACCTGGCCCGACTTCCCGATCGTTACCACTAGTTCGCGTCGCGAACTTTTCAAAGCAGCAGGGCTGCACTTTTCAACTTTATCTCGACCCGGTTTCGCCCATAACTTCCTCGTACGATGTCCAAATGACACGAAACCAATTCCTACGTGTTTTAAACGATTTATCCTTATTTATCATATTTTTCCCATAATTTATTTTATTCAAATTTCGGGTCGTTACAACTATCCACCCCTTAAAAGGATTCCGTCCTCGGAATCAACTCAAGGATTTCCAATCCTCATTCCACTTCCCAATTTATGATTCAATAATACTTATGCATTTAATCGCCCACTCGACCCGTTATACCCAAACGGGCCAAAGATCCAAACTTGAGTTCCTAATACCCGAACGGGTCAAAATTTCACAATCTGACCTTAACCTTTCTCATCATTTAACCAAACTCCTTACTCCCATTGGGATGATATGACCCAATCATTACTAATGACCATTTGACCATAATGATAGTCAACCCCTCGCTTTGACCAAATTGTCAACATTGTCCCATCTTTGACTTAAGCACAAGTCAACCATATCTTGACAATTTCTTACCCACTAGTGATTCCATTAATCATCAATTCCTTAACAATCGACTTTACATTCATGGTCCGACAACAATCATACCCGATTCCTAAATTCAACCCGAAGTTCCCAGCGGTCGAAGTCGTACTCTTTGACTACTATTACTTCCATTAATCCATTAACCACTATTATACCCATGTAGATGGTATATTATGTCTTTACCCTTGGCTAACCATTTTAAACGAAAGTCAAAACCCAATTTTGACTAAAGTCAACAATCTACTAGTTGACTAACCTTGACTTAATGAATAAGGTCAACTTGCCTTGCTAAATTCCACATATTCTTTATTACTAAGGCATCGCTTCCCAAGCTTTTCATTCCCGATTTCCTATTTAGATTTCCTTTCTCAATTGTTCCCTTTTTTCTTCGATTTCGATTTCCACAATCGATTAACAACTTCCATTTAAATCAATACCAAATCTCTATTACTTTTTAACTTTCATTCAATTACTTATACCTTTTATAATTTCCTTCAAGCATCCTCATACCATACTTGGATTTCCCGATTACCGGCTCTAGAGCCTCAATCATATCCAATTGTGGCCTAACCACCCGATATACATCTTTCACCACTCATTGGTTACTAACCACTGTGCTTTCTAAAGCATTCCTTTTTCATGAACCATTAACTTGTAGGTATCCCCTACTCAGACTCTTACTTAAACACGACCCGCGTTTTCAACACAATTTCCCATTTTCCATAAAATTATAATGATAATTAACCATAAAGTTCTACATACAACAGATATAACCTCACCTTCCTGATACATCAAATCATACTTAACTATGCCACTGAGATGATCGGAAAGCCTCAAATCCATCAGGGCCCAAACTGTCACAATGATCGGGAAGCCTCCAATCCAAAGTGACTCATACAAAACTATTCCGTCTTGCATACAATTCATGTATGCATTTTTTACACTTAGCATCATGCTATCATTTCCTTTCACAAATTTACTTTCAATTTTTCCTACTTATACATCATACCACACGATATACACATAATCATTTCTAGTGCTTCCCACCAATCTACTCAATTATCAACCGTCCTTAATCGATCCATTCTATTATTACTAAAACTTCTAACTTTTCTTTCACCCGGTCATCATGAGTCAACCAATCACAAATTGATAAACCTTGACTTTTGCATAAAGTCAACCATACTTCTCCCAACTAACAATTTCTCTACTCACGAGGTACTACCCGCAATTTACCGCCTCCGGTTTTACTCTCTTATTATTTCCTTAATAATTGTTCCCGTCTCCTTTTTACTTAAGGCCCTCCCCAAATAATCCGAGAGTCGCACCTTTACTTAAAGGTCACACTAATATTTTCCGTTTCTTGACCTTCATTTGGTCACTCATACTATCACTTAGTATTCCTTCAACCATCTTTGTACCCCACCGACCAACTTCATAACTTTTTATTCTCAACCATCGGTATTAGATCCTCTACCGCAACACATTCTACAATTTTTCACGAAATTTTACCATATCTTGGTTACCAAGTAATAAATTGGTCTCTAGGAGTTCTCTTTACTCATATTCTATAAACCGTAGGCATCTCCTACCCATACATGACCTAATGCAACCCGCACCAGCAACCAACTTCTTATATAACACGTAGAACTATAACAATACAAATCAACCACATGGTCCTACATTCATCTCATTAATACATAAACATTATCATACGGACATAACAATCCGTAATTCAACTATCACATCAAGATGACTGGAAAGCCTCCAATCCATCAAGATCCAAGCTGTCACAGTGATTGGAACATCTCCAATCTCGGAATGGAACCATTGGGATTCGCCCAGCCAATTCCACCCCCAAACATCATAGTAGCCGGGGATCCCCCGAGCTAATCTCATCATTTCTTTCTTATTCTACCATGCATACTTCACTAGTATACACCTTTTCACATCCCTTACTTTACCCCTATCTTACCCTTTTTAATCGTCCATTTATTCACCATGCAATTCAGCACATTTTCATAACATCGCACTATCATTTTCTTCCATATTCGCACATTTCTCGTTGGACTTAATACGTTTCATATAACATTACCTTTTTCATTATCACATGCCTTTAAGGCCATCATATAATGCACAAGCATTGTACCTCGCGGGTAACCAATAAAATTTTCGATTCCCATTTACCGTCTCATTCACACACTAATCACCCTTAAATGGTTCATTTCCCTATTAATCAACCTTCCAAATCCTTTGTCACCACCGGGGTAACTATCAATCTATTCCTTCAACCATAGTCCACCGGTCAACCCGGTCATCTTAAGTCGACCATTCGACTCCGGTCCACATTTGTAACTCATGACTTGGCACACATTGGCCCAACTTTCCATACTCTCGTCTTTATACATCGCGATACTTAAAATACTTATTTTCCATTCGTAGTCTCACACTTCCCCATGTCCCATACCGTCATGCCATTACCATGACATGTAACCAATAATTATTTCCTTACCGTTGATATCGAATTCATCATAATTGTCATAAAACTTGACATGGCTATATGCCAACTTTTTATTCAATCACCTTTGACAATCAAAATTCGTCGTTCCTGACACTTATTCATTTCCACATATTTCCCATTTACAGGTTCTAAGACATCACTATACCTTAGTCATTCTTGTCTTTACCATTCACGTGTAACAACCATTATGTTACTTATCCGGCTTCTCACCAACATCCAAGTTCCATTTCCCAAGGTTTCTATTTCTAGAATTTCAATCCACACTAACGTTCTTACCAACACTTAGTAATTTCTTGTACCTCTATCCTTTGTTGAAACACATTTACCATCCTCGTGGTTCGTCCCTTGGTACTACATAATAGTGTCAACCCTTATATCCTTACTTCCTGCGACACACCTGTCTATAATCTTTTCAAATACATGCTCTGATACCAAGTTGTAACACCTCAATTTTTAAAACACCTTTTAAATCATATTTTAAAATAAAAATATTACAAGTCCAACATTCCCAAAATACGGTTTAACAAAAACCAATAAGAGTTTATCAGAGTATTAAAACCGGTGTTACAATGCAATATCATAACCATAGGATAAACGAGAACTACCTACGAGCTCTCGAGCTAATCAACACAAGGCCACTTCTAACGCGACCCTCTAATCCATCGATCCTGAATCCTTAGTACATAGCCAAAAACAAAGTAGTACGTGAGACAAAATAGTCTCGTGAGATACATGGGTTTTAAACCCGATAAACAATTAGTCAAATAATATTATTTAATCTTAAAATAATATTACTAAGTTTGTTTTGGGTCACTTTATCACTTTCATCATTGGCCAATGTCAAGATAATCGGAATGCCTCCAATCTATCAAGATCATCATTTCCACGGTAATCGGAATGCCTCCAATCTACCGGGACTCATAGGTATTGGGTAATCGGAATGCCTCCAATCTACCACTAACCTTAAGGTACCGTAGTAACCGGAATGCCTCCAATCTACTACGGCCCTAGGGACATCATCATCATCATCATTATTACTTATCTTTTATCGTTATGAGCTCATAGCTCCATCATTTCTCAGTCAATCAATCCTTTCGTTGTCAAACAAGAAATTCATCATAAATCACATAAATGACTAAATTACTCAAAGACTTATCAAAATCATTAGATCATAAAAACATTTACTAGCTATGTACCCAGTTTAAAAGTCACATGTACTCACCTTAGCCAAGCTAACTCCAAATCGTGTCTATCAACACGAATCCTTGCTTTCCAACTTGTGAAATGTCACCAATCTTTAGGTCTTCTTGACCTATCACCCATATCATCATAAAATCTAGTTATTATCCATAACTAGCTACCAATAAACCCATAACAACATTCTTGGCCACCAAGTTCATCCAACTTGGTGAAACCCCAAAACCCTAGCTCCAGATTTCCATCAATAAACCCAAATCCAACTTGTACACATCATTTACAAGCTTACTATGAGTGTTATACACCCATGATTAGTCATCTTCCCCAAAGATGACATGAATGATTCCCCAAACCACCATTTCTACCCAAACAAAGTTCATAACTAGCTAGATAACATCAACAATCAAGAAATCTTACCTTTGATGTTTAGATCCTTCAAGATTGTGAAGATTTGAGCTCAAGAACAACAAGATCGCCCCCTTTCTCTCTCTAAAACGGCTGCACAAGAGTTGGGTGGAAAATGAAGAAACCCTAGCTCAAACCCGATTTATTGCTGCCCGACCAGACTTCGCGGCGCGAACTAAGTTCGCGTCGCTAACTCTGCATATCGTACGCATACTTAGCGATCGCTAACTCAACGCGAACTACTTCGCGACCCAAAGCCAAACTACGTGGCCCGACTTCCCGATCGTTACCACTAGTTCGCGTCGCGAACTTTCCAAAGCAGCATGGCTGCACTTTTCAACTTTATCTCGACCCGGTTTCGCCCATAACTTCCTCGTACGATGTCCAAATGACACGAAACCAATTCCTACGTGTTTTAAACGATTTATCCTTATTTATCATATTTTTCCCATAATTTATTTTATTCAAATTTCGGGTCGTTACATATTCAAACTTTTTAGGTAACTAATTTTAACATAGTTCATAATCAATATTTCATATTCCTCCTCCAAACTTAGGGTATGACTTACATGCCCATCTCTTATGAACAAAAAATAATAATCTCATTACTTGTGGGTTCGATAACTAACTCTAAATATGTAGAACTTCGAAATTAAAATCAAACACGCACGAATAACTACAATTTATAAGATAAATGTTACTCAAATCTTGAAAATATACAAAAATCATATGGGTCTTCTTGCCTTAGTAATTGGGACTTTAATATGAAATCTTTGGTAAAAAAAAATGGTCCCATATCATTCTATTTCTGGTATTCAAGCACTATTATGATGCACAAAATAGGAAAATAATTATGAAAATTTGAAGCAAGTTACATACATGGTCCCCTTGTGGGCTTAACTTTTGTCTCACACTAGGTTTAGGGGTTACCTTTCACGTTTTACGTCAATTTCAAATTAACGACTACTATATAGCGTCTGCAATTGAACAAGTTGGGTTTGAATTTTTATGTGTTTATAGATTTATGGCGTCATCAATTCCCATTGATTCTTTACTTACACAGATGTCAACGGTTCCGTCGATTGGTTATCAGCGGCCATCGGTTAACTGGCACTGTTGGCACGCCTCTGTCAGTGGGAGAGTCAGTTCATCGCTTTGATCTGGAGATGGATTGAGGGACGAGTTGTGTGGAGTATATGAATAAAACTTGATATTTTGTGTGTATATTTTATAGTGGGTGTGACCTAATAATATAAAATGAATGTGTAGATGCTTGTATTCAATTGGAGTATCACTACCTAAAGTGATATGATTTGACAAAATTGAAAGCGTTTGCAATGAGGACGATTTTATAGGTCATGTTCTTGAAGAAGCGTTAATGGGTTGGGCTAATGGTCCGAACTTATTATACGCTTTGAGGCCTATGCATGCAGAAACAAGTAATCTGTATTCCATAATTTTCAGTTATAATAACATATAGATTTATCAAATACTTACAAGTGTATAATGTTTTTAAAAATCACGTTACACAAACTCACAAAGTTAAGAATCATATAATTTAAATATAAGATGACAAATATAAAAATTAGCTACACTAAAGATTTAAAAATTAGAGAAACCAAATACAGAATAATGTTTAAGAAACAGGAATGCAAATATAAAGATGATATTAAAAGTATAATGGTCGTCCGTATAGTATGTTAAAAATTATAAAAATGATCAACTCGAAAATATTTAAGAAATAGGTTGTTATTGTTTTGACAGTTTAATTCCGATTTTGGTCTTTAAACGCATTTGGAGTGCGGGTATTTTTTTTCCGTTCAAGCCCGAGAACATCGTACTCACATCGTCTCCCACGCAGCTACAACATTCTTGATAACGTTACTGACAGTGTTCTCACTATTTTAAACTATTTTTTTTTAAGCTAGAGACATAATATGTATAAGAAATTACTTTGCAATTTAAATTATAAAGTGCATATTGTTTTCAACTTCCTAGTAAAGAAGTAATTTATGTATTGTAATTTTTATTTTATGTAGCATATTATACAAATTTTGTTTTAAAAAAAACTAAACGCAGTTGAATTAGGCCTCTCCCAACCCTTACACATCACTAAACCCATCACTAGCGCCACGTCATCACATCCTTACTGACCCGCTACTGACACGTTCGTGCCAACCCTACACATCACTAACCCATCACTAAACCCATCCTTTCCACATCATCATTTTTAATTAAAATTTTAAAAATAAAAATTATAAATTTTTTGAAAAAAAAAAGTAGTATATTATTCTTATAAAATAAATATATATAAAAAAAATTAAAATTAAAAAAAAAATGAAAAGAAAACAGAGAATAAAGAGATTTTAAATTAAAAAATGCAAAATGTACAAATTTATATGCACATTGTACAACTCCAAAACCCTCTCTCTCTTCCTTCCCCTTCCTCTCTCCCCCTCTCTTCTTCCTCTGCACCCACGACGGCCATCAACACCCCGTCCTCACTACGACGAATTCTTCACGACGCCCCCCACGACGGCTCGGTGCCAACGCCGTCGTGGGTCGACGGCCCTCGACGCCCTCCCCGACGTGCCCGTTGGCACAGGTCTTATAAATGCTATAATGATACAAAAATAGGATCCTAGTTGATGAGCGGAAGCCCAACAAAAAAATGGCAAAAAATCAACGTAAAGTGGGCCCACCGAAGCGCGTGGAGATAGAGGTTGTTAAAAGTCAGTCACCCAACAATTAACAATGCTTTGATTTTTCTTTGTCTTTATCGAAAGAATTATACACGTGTCATCACCTCATAAGACGAGTGTACAGGTATCTATACTCTAGCCATTTTCTTCTTAATAAAATACTATCATATTCCCCCCTTGAATCCTTGATTATTAGTATTAAATTTTAAAATCGCCAATTTATTTTCTTATTTTTGAAATTCGTTACGAAATCGTTCATCACACGGAATCCAGACACCAATCGTCTCTCCGGCTGAACTGAAACTACACGACTCCAATCACCAATCAATTATCAATCAATCCTCAATCAATCCGTCAAGGTACGTACACACAGATTGAAGTGTTTTCACTGTGTGTGTTTTGGTGTTCTTCAATTCGGAAACTTAATTGCGTACTTCGATTTGTTTTGTAAGGTTTTCATGGTGTAATATTGTGAGAAATCGAGTTTGATTCAATTTGAGCTAGTGATTCGTTCGATTGCAGTAGTGAAGCTTTTTTAAGGTCTGTTTGGATTATTGATTGTGTTCACACGTCATACAATTGTGTAGGTTTTAGTGTTTTACAATTTTTCAATTTTGCATTCAGTCGGTGTGTATCACTGTATTGTGGTTGACCTATACCGATTCCAACGATCATGCGTTGTGACGATTAGTTAAATGCTGTCAATAGATGATATATCGAATTAGGTATTGATTTGTAAGCTTAGTGGTTTTGAATCTAATTATAGCATACATACACGTTGCAGAGTCAATTGGTGGATTTTGATTTGGGAAATACCAATATAGAGCTATCATGATGTATTTAGTCTATCTTATTTCTATTTACTTGCTCCTTTGTTACTTTACATTCTGTTGTATAATTCAGTGGTTCACGATCATGGATCATAATACTCATTATTGCTTCAATGGATACATGGATATTGTCATGACTCATGATACTATACCCTGTATTTTTGCCTGTTTTTTCTCTTGAACAGTTGTGTATTCATGATTCAAGTTTCATGATCTTTGTTAGGCTTCATGAACTTTCTAAAACAGAAAGAAATGAGATTATTATCAATAGCTTCAGTCGGATAAAACACACAAATCAGTAAAAATGGGCTGCTGCTGTTCTTCAAACCAAGTAGAATACCATGTCAGTAATTAAATTAATTTCTCAGTTTATTTTTGACCATTTGTAATTTTTAATTAATTAACTTTTAACTCCTTAATTGTGCAGTATCCAGTAGTAGCTGAAGAACGCCAACCCTTATCATCCAACAATACTGCAGCTTCTGTTATTCCTACAGGGCTTTTAGTTGACACAAATCTTGATACTTCTATACCAGATACTTACAGACAACCACCAGCACCTCTTCCATATGATGCAAATCCTCAAAATTCACCAAACAATCGAGAAATCTCAGCCAATAAGAATTCGCCACCTGTGCAAACTAATAGTTCAGAGCCTGAAATAAAAGATAGTAATAGTGGTGAAAATGTGAACAAGGAAGATTTAGAAACTGCTGTGACAGAAGAAGCTGATGCTGAATTTGAAGACTCTGATGAACTAAAAAAGTCAAACACACCTTTTGTAGCACCTGAGGAGTGTCCTACGTGTCTTGAAGGTTAGTTAGAGTATCAAATTATCAATTACTCTGGTAACTTTTGACCATGTTGACTTTTTTTTTTTGGTGCCTAAAAACAGTTTCTTTTATTTGTTATTGTGCAGAATATGATGAAGAAAATCCAAAAATAATGACGAAATGTGAGCATCATTTTCATTTGGCCTGCATTCTTGAATGGATGGAGAGGAGTGATACTTGCCCTGTGTGTGATCAGGTTGCCCTAATTTTTAGTTTCAGACAATTTTAGTTTTTTATATTGTTTTTATTTTTATTAATTTTGGTTGTTTACTGTTCAGGAAATGGAAGTCAACTTTCCGATTAATGACTAGTTTTGGAATTACTGAATGAATTGGATGCTAGCAGTAGTATGAAGCATAGTTAGGTCTTCCATAATTTCTTTTTTTCTTTTTTTGCTATATGATTGGATAGTGTCTTTTCTTCATTTCATTAAAAAATATATACAAATACAAAAAAAAAAAAAAAAGAACTTTAGACAAGTAAGTCGAGAACACGATACTGCATATAGAGATCAACAGTTGACATTCTTCTCATTCGGATGCTTCATATATGCATAAGATATGTATTCATCAAGGTAAAAAATGGGGACTTGTTGATGGCCATGATTGTTATTAAAAATGTTTTTTTTTCCAAGGAAGAATTAGGATTTTGGTTTTTTGTGTCAGCTAAAGAATTATGATTTATGTATTGTTTGTTGGTGATTTTAGTGTCATTGATTATTTTAGGTAATTGTGATTCATTAGAGATCAGTGTGATTACATATTAAGCACGAATATGAGCATGGGAAGTGGAGGCGGCCCGAAAGATGGCCCGGGTGGGGAGGGAGATGATGCAAACTTGTAGGTAAAAGATGATAATCAAAAGAAAGATAATAAATTAAAAACGATTAAGAAAATCAGAAAAATAATGATTAGGATATGTGGTCACTGTAGGTGCAAAATGACCAAAAAAAATTGAAAAATCAGAACTGTATGCACAAAGAAACAGAAAAAAAAATATATATATAAGGACAACAAAATGAAATACGATATAGGCAATTTCTGTAATCTACTCTTTACTTTCCTTTCTTTTAAAATATAGTAATGTTTTAACATACCCTTAAAATCAGTTTGTTTCATCTAAAGAGATAAACCGTAGCATTTTAGACAGTCAATACAGAAAGAACAAGCAAAATCATGTTTTTCAGATCCAACTATATAAAATCAGTCAGCTTCTTATCAAGTACTCCCTCCGTCCCTAAATAAAGTTCTCATTTGTGTTGGACACAACATTTTAGGAGATGGTTAGTGGTGGGGTATTTGGTATTACTTTTGAATAAAATATAAGTTTTGATTGGAGAGAGAAAGTGTTTTAAGAGATAGTTAGTGGTGAAAGTATTGGTAATAATATTATTATATTAAGTGGGTCCCTTAAGTTTGAGAAATGAGAACTTTATTTAGGGACAAAACTTGAAGGTGAAATGAGAACTTTATTAAGGGATGGAGGAAGTATTATTAAATGTTTATAACAACAATATTGTATCATGTTATAGTGGAACACGTCAAGCATAAGCATTTAAATTCAACCACCAAAATTTGTTTATTTGCATCTCCACCTTTTCTACTTTTTAATGCCATTTGAAAAGTAAACCCAAATAATATATGTAAAATTAGCTAATATTCGAAATATATTAGAGGCTAACAAAATACGTATCTAATTTTATCTTATACAAAATGTTGACCAATACGCCTTTAACACTGTGTTCCCGAGTTTTTCATTAAAAGAAAAGAAGAAAAGAGAAAAGAAATGAAAGAAAAGAAGAGAATAGAAAAGAGAATTATTTTAAATTTTTTTTGTTCCTGAGTTAGAAAGAAGAGAAAAGAAAATAAGAAATGAAAATTATCGAATTATATATTTACCCTTAATATGGGAATTAATAATGACATTTTATACTTAGACAAATAATAATAATAATAATAATAATAATAATAATAATAATAATAATAAAGTAATAAAATACCAAATCATTGAGAATTTTTTATTTTCCTTACGTTAAACACGTTTTTGATTATTTTATATTTATTCAAAAAACAAATTCGCTATATTTACATTATAACAATCTTGTTAAATCTTAAAATTTAGCTCGAGAAAAAAAGGACTAAAATAAAACGAAAAAGAAATATAAATGAAGATTACGTCGTCTATTGAACAAAGGAATTGAAATTTCACTGTGAGAACAAAAAAATAGAATAGAATAATACGGTTGAAAAAAAAAACTTACGTATGGCTATTTTGGTAATTAGATTTTTTATAACTAGCTTCTATTTGTTTCTCTCCAAATCTTCTCAAGATTGGGATGAAATTTAAGAAGGAAGAATTGGACAAAATTTCTTTCCATATCCCTTCTCTTCTTTCACAAATTTTTTTTAGGAACACAAAATTCTTTTCATTTCTTCCTAATTCCTTTCTCTTCTTTCCAAATTCCCTCTCTGGAACACAGCGTAAATGAATGCATATTATTTTTAATCAAAGGGTCTTTAACTAAAGCCAAGGCGCAAAGCACATACTTAAGGAGTTAAAATGAAAACGAGTTCAAAGTTTAAGAATTAAACAATTATTAAACCTAATATTATTAAAGAAAAATTTAATACATCAAATAAAATTTATGTTCGGACTGGTAGCAGGTAAAAAAGATTAGAATCATTAATAAAAATGTTATGACAGTTAAAACATTATATATACTAAAATTAAGGATAAAAAATTGCAAAAAATGTTTAAGAGATTAAAACGAAAACTTGGTTAAATTTTGCAAATTAAACTACTATTAATCCTTAACAAAAAGTGATCAACAACGTACTGTATAATTACCAAATGGCCTTTAACCTAGCGGTTTGATGTTTGTCTCACAACCTTGAGATTAAAAAACGTACTGTATAATTCTTTTTGAGTAAGATGGTATCAAACGGACTAAAATACCCCTATATTAACTTTTATAAAAAGGAAAAAACGTGGGGCATTTTGTGCACACCCACGTCATTACAAATCTGTACATAACCCCCCAATATATCAATCTCTCTCCGTATTGTTTTCCTCTAATTAGGGTTGGTTTTGAGTTTAACAGTTTGACTAGACTCGAATAACAAATATCCAAGAACCGAGTCGGTGAGTTCCTCTTACTTTCTAATTACTCTACTAATTAATTATTATTTATTTTCTAAGTTAAATCCCAAATTGTTGACAGATAATCATTACCTCTTTATTATTTACAAGAATGTTTACATGGCTCTTTGTTATTCTGGCACTTGTCTACCCCTTTTTACAATTTTTTTATTTAAAGATTAATTAATTGCCCACAAAATGCATATATCAAACCCTTAATTTCGCAAAAAAATCCCTCTTTTTCACTCACCTTCCTGTCAATTTTGTTGACTCTTTTGTAGGAAATAAATGACAAAGGGCTTGGTGCAATAAAGGTATAATCTTTACATAAACAGAGCTCATGAAATGTATCATAACAATTTAAGATTAAATTTTGATCATCAATTTGCTTAATTTTCTACAAGGGGTTGCACCATTTTGTATCTTTAGTGTAAAAAATGGCCCATTTTTCTGAATTGAGGTCTTTGTTTGATCAACTTCTTTCATATTTCTTGAAAAGGGTGTCTGTAAATAAGGATGTAATTAGGGCTTTTCCACCTAAGCTTTGTGATGGTGTTGAGCCTGATTTGTTTACATTGTTTTGGGTGGTGAGAAAGATAGGGGGATTTCAGTTGGTTTCCAATAACGAATTATGGGAGTTTGTTGCTGAAAAATGTGGGTTAGGTATCACACATGTGGGATCTTTGAAACTGATATATATCAATTATTTAAAGGAATTGGATCAATGGTTTAGTCTTGAGGGTTTCAAAGATATGAAATTGGAAAATGGGGAGCTTGGTGTTCTTGAAAAGTTAGATTCATTGTTTCGTGAGTTGAGTAGGTGTAATTATCCATTTAAAACCGATAAGAAAGGTAAATGTGTTGTTTTAGGGTCTAATGATTATGGGGGCATTAAAAGTTCATTGTGTTTTAATGAAAAATTGGATCTTGACTTGACAAAAACCAAAGTGGGGTTTTCAAGAATCAATTATATCAATGAAAAAGATGAAGAATATGGTAATTTGGATCTTAATATGGCTATAACTGAAATGGGGTTTTCAAAAATCAATAATGTAGATGACAAATATGAAAAAATTTGTGGGTTGGATCTTAATAGGGCTATAACTGAAAAAGATGAAAATTTTAGTGGGTTGGATCTTAATATGGCTATAACTGAAATGGGTTCTTCAAGAATCAATAATGTTGATGAAAAAGATGAAGAATTTAATGGTTTTGATCTTAATATGGATATAACTGAAATGGGGTCTTCAAGAATCAACAATGTTGATGAAAAAGATGAAGAATTTGATGGTTTTGATCTTAATGTGGATATAACTGACATGGGGTCTTCAATAATCAATAACATCGACAAAAAAGATGAAGAATTTGGTAATTTGGAAAACAAAATAACCAAGTTACCTCGTGAAATTGTTGTAAAAAAAGTGGATGTTTCAATGATCAAAGATGAGGATGACAAAAAAGTTTTGTTGTGTCCTATGAATGTACTTAGTTTCCAGTCTGAAAATAATGTAGTTGGTTCCCAAAAGAAGAAAAAGGAGGAATCTTTATCATTATTGGAAATGCTAGATTGGGTAGCAAATGTTGCAAGAAATCCAAATGACGTGGCAATTAGAAGCATACCAAATAGTTCCAAATGGAAGAAATATAAGGGCAATGAAGTATGGAAGCAGGTTTTGTTAGTTAAAGAGACACTTTTTGCAAAACGAAATGTCGATCCGATCAATAAAGTGCATGGCTCACAGGTATAACTAAATCGTCTAATCGCACTCTTTTTATTTTTATTTATTTGTGTAAGTTTGACCATATTTGACTTTTTCGGTAAGTTTAGATATCAAATTGATAGTCACACTTCTAGTTTGACCATAATTTTTTCGGGAAAGACATTGTTTTTGTCTATTTAATTTGTAATTTGATAAAATTCATTGTAATTAAAAAATGCAGAAGAAAAGACACATGATGCATCCTTCAATGTACGAAGACGATAAAATTCCAATTCATTTGTCTTCTAAAAGAATAAGATGCAGTTTAAGGGTCAGTTCTGTAAAATCATGCTCATGTCCAGGCTGTAAATCTTGTTCATCTTCTAGAAACAAACGTGTCAAAAGGATTCCACAAATCTTGGAAACAGTCGATCCACAAGATGACACGTGTCAAGATCTAGAAACAGAAAATGTTAACGTACGAGCCCAAGTACCCAAATGGACAGGTGTCGTTTCCGAGAGCAATCCTAAGTGGCTCGGTACTCGAATGTGGCCCCCACCAGAAGGCAATAAGAATAACAATAACAAAAACAATAACAGAAACAAAAAACATGAAAATGAAAGTGTGATAATTGGAAAAGGAAGACAAAGTTCATGCAAGTGTTTGACTCCCAGGTCAACTGATTGTGTGAGGTTTCATATTGGTGAGAATAGGACAAAAGTCAAACATACGTTGGGCCCGCTTTTCTATAAATGGAAATTTGATCATATGGGTGAGGAAGCTTCAGGTTCTTTGTTGAGTTTAGAAGAAGAAACCAAATTTAAAAGTTTGGTGATCAAAGCAAGACAAGAGTTGACTGATAAGAGCAAGTCAAGACAAGAAATTATGAACATTTTTTGGAAACGAGCTTCTGAATCGATTCCTTTGAAAACAAAAGATGTTTTAGTAAGCTATTACTTTAATGTTTTTGTTCTTAGGCGAAGAAGTTATCAGAATCATGTAATGCCTGAGAATATAGACAGTGATGATGATGAACAAGAGTTAGGGTTTGAAAAGAATGCTCCAAGAATGAATCTTGAATCTTGATTCTTGAATCTTGGTGTGCCCGGTTTTGTGGGGTTTGTTGCAAATGTATCTGGGTATGAAAAAGATCCATGCTTTATATATCAAAATGCTATGGAATAAGCATTGTATTGATCTTGAATCTTGATATGGTTGTTTTTTCAGCGTATTTGCAAACACCTGTTAACCAATTTTAAAATGTGTAGAAAAGTAATTTTGTGAATATTATGAAGAGAACGGTTGTTTGTTTTTAAGTTATGTTAAACTAGACTAGTTCTTTTGATTTTGCTTTATAAGAATTTTTGTTTTCTAGTTTGTGATCGTGGCTTTTATTTACTGAAATTTGGTCAAAATGTTGTGAGGGTGTTCATTAAGGTACTTGCAAGAGTATAGATTCTTACTTTTGATGTGTTAGGATGTCATTTTTGCTTTCAGAGTACTAGTAGGTATCCGCGCAATGCGGCGGCAGGTACCTTATAATTATATATTGGGGTGAGCAAATATTGTTCGGTTACATATTTTTTCTAAAAACAAATGTACAAATGGGGCTTCTATAAAGTCCACTTGAATGGAAATTGGTCAAACAAGTTAAAAATTCCTTAAAGTGTTTTTCTAATTAATAAAACCTCATAAATCATTATATACAATAATTTAAATTCAGACTATATTTTAAACTAAGCTTGGAGTATACAAAGCTGAATAATGAATCTATTGATGAAGTAGAGCATAGCGTACTGAAAATTCTTTTGACTAAATTGTCTCTAAATCAAATGAAAAGTCAAGAGATATGGTTTCAGTTTATATGTAACTTTAAGGCATACTTTTGATGCCAAACAAGGTTTTGATTACGATTCTAAAAGACATTTAATTTGTAAGGATCATTTAAATTGACAATAAACTCGACTCTTGATCTTAAGCGCATGATTTGAGTGGATTTTGATTTGAATTAAATTGTTGGTTTGAGGAAGTGTCTATTTTTCATTTTTTTGTATTAATAATCATTTAGCTTCAACTCGATTAATTAGTTAAAATCTACATTTTTTTTCGTAACGAAAGAAATCAATACAAGTATACAATTTGAATGAAATTATATTTCACACAAAAACGAACAAAGCATGGAGTATTCAAATCTGTTTTCGCAGTTGAATTAAAAACCAAAGTATTACTGGTGTTTAAAACTTGAAATTAACTAAAAACTCAAAATACAACTTGCAAGTTGCAACAAATGAGTTAAATGTACAAATATAGTTCAAGCCTCCAAAGAAAAAAATAATGGCATTTAAAGAAAAACGTAACCAAACTGATATCAAAAACACCTCGAATAACACGATATTTTGTGGTAATTTTCGCTTTCTTGTCCCAAATAAAGCCTGATCCAGAACCTCGGGCACCTCCAGTAAAACCACAGTAAATGCATCCTTGCTAGATAAATATTAAAATAGCACCTCCAGTGATAAATATTAAAATAGCAATAAAATGCAGACCTCGATCACATATGAAATGGATCATCACAACTGTGCCTTTAAGTTGACCATAACACTCTGTTCGAAATTCAAAAACGTCTTACATGAGACTAATCGTTTGACCAAATATGAACAATCTTCACGCCCAGAAACACAAATCTAAAATTAGAACAATCCAACCACATATGTCGGAGTGACCTGATTGACTTGCGCAATTGACCCGTTTTCAAACAATCCGTTCAAAGTGCACCTGCACAAAATGAAAATTTACAACAAGAACATGAGAAAAAAATACAAAATAAACATAATTACATTTAGAATCACTTAAAATTAGTCACCTCAGAAATCAGAAAATTGTCGGCAATATAATTGTTGATACTTACATGCGTTGAAGAGAAGTGAGATTAGAGAGTAAATTACCAATGAAAACTATCAGGAGAAGAACCAATGAACCAAATCTGAAGGGAGATCATGCCCACAACCACCAAGTTCCGCCACAATCACAAACCTGTTGTAAAACACAAAATCACACAAAATCAGGATATAAGATTTAATAAATTTTAGGGTTCTAATCAAATATGATCAAGTTAGGGCAGTAATATAAAATCGAAATACAAATGAGATGGAGCAATAAGCTACCTGTGGGGAGACGAACATGGCAGCAATGGCGAAAATGAGTATGGAGTGAGTATGGTAGAATCACGGTTTAGTTTAACAACAATTTGAGAGCATATTTGGAATTTAAAGGAGGGCTAACCTAACTTGAAGGAATCAAGGAGACAATTGCAGGCCCGAGATTGAAGGAATCGATGTTGAAGGAACCGATGAGCCAATATTATGTTTAAGGGGAAGTGAAACGTCTGGTGATTTTGAGGCAGGTAATTGATGTTAGGGTAGAGTAGAATATGTTTATTGTTTTTAGAGGAATTAATGTCCGTCTAGGTAGCCTAGCTGGTTAGCGACTTTAAACATGAAGGTCTTCCCCCTGGGTTCGATCCTTGTAAGACGCAATTTTTTTAAACATATAGGTAAACACAAAAATAGAAAGTTATTGGCTGAATTTTCAACAATCTATTTATAGAAAGGTCCTAAATGCTTTATATATAGTAGAGATAGATTATGTCTTCTATTTATAGAGGTGGCATTGAGTCATAACATTTTTTTGTTTTAAAAAGTAATTATGTTTATAGCAGGCTCCCTGAGTATCTGAGCTTATGCTCGAGATATACGCGATCTAACTCTTGTTGCCATTTTAGAATTTTTCTTCTATCATCTGGTAAATATTTTGTAACACCTCAATTTTTAATACAAAATATTTTCGTAAAATCCCTTTAAAAAAAACATTAGAGTAATTGTCCCAAAAATATGGATTTACAAAATCTTTGGCATAAAATGAAAGTCAATGGTTGGTGTTACAAAATTATATCATAACTAAAGCCAAACGTAAATCCACCTTGCTATCTCTACTTAAACCCGTGCGCCTTCAGTAGCAAACGCACCTAATCCTTAGCTCCTGAACCTGAGTACATAGCATCACAAACAAACATAGTACGTAAGACAAAATTGTCTCGTGAGATACATGGGTTTTTAGACCCGACATTAATATATAAATAATCGCATACATTAGATATAGAAATATAGATATACATATACACTCTAGTTACCTCCGTGGTAACCCTATCTCATTCATATACATCGATCACCTCTTCGGTAATCCTATCACATTCATTTATAACATATTCGACCCGTCAAGTTGTTCGGAATGCCTCCAATCCAACAAGACCCCATTTTTGTCCTACTAACCAGAATGCCTCCGATTCAGTAGAACCCCCATTGTCACAGTGTTCAGCCAAAGTGACCTATCTTTATCTTACTAACCAGAATGCCTCCGGTTCAGTAAGATCCAACATCTTGTTGGGTGATCGGAATGCCTCCAATCCACCCGTTTAAAGATACCATGATAATCCAGAATGCCTCCGAATCTACCACGTACATGTCCTATCTCAATCTACCTGTTATAACCACTACATGTGACTATATGTCACATCAATCAACAATGTCGTATGGCCGTCACACAATATAACCATATACTAATCTTAGTTAGTATTCACACAATTAAATCAACTAGTCATAAAAATAATAAACAACTAATTAAGACATTAGTAATCACAAATTATGAAAATACTCCTTTACCACTATGTACTCAATTTTAAAGTTCACATGTACTCACCTTAGCCAAGCTTAAATCCAATTGTGCTCCTTGATCAAAATCTCCACTTCCCAAGACTTGTAAATTCCAAGTCTTTCAACAAATGTCCTAATCATGAAACCATACAATGTTTAACATCAAACATCACCGCTGACCACATATTTTAGCACTAGTTAACTACTAGTATCATTTTCCCTAATTTTACAAAACCCTAATTCCAAAAACCTTCATATTTTCATAGATCCATTTCATAAACGCATTTTCCTTGTTAAAATACTCTAGATCTAAGTTATACAACTTCCATTTAACCATTTATGAACAAACCCAAAACTAGGGTTTGAGATTCAAGCTTTCCCTACTTGAATCTATGGCTAAAAACCCAAGAGAGATGAAGATTTACCTTTGTTCTTCAACTAGGAGCAAGAATCACCAAGATTTAGTGAAGATTAAGCTCCAATCGCCACTTTATGCTCAAAAATCGCCCACGCCAGCTGGTAGGAGAAAACTAGGGTTTTGGATGGCATTTAATGAGCCAAACCCGACTTTAATACAGCTGGTCGGGGAAGTTCGCGCCGTGAACAAGAGTTCGCGCCGCGAACTCTGCGGGTCGCGAACTCCTCGCGATCGTGAACTGTCCGCGAACTCAAGTCTCCAAAATACCAACTCACTGGTCGAAGTTCGCGATCGGGAGCCCAATCCTCGCGACGCGAACTCCTCAGGCAGCCAATGCTGCACTTTTTCTTCCATGTCTTGACCCGGTTTCGTCCATAACTTTGTCATACGGTGTCCAAATGACATGAAACCAATTCCTACGTGTTTTAAATGAATTATCCATATTTATCGTATTTTTGTACAATTTATTTATTCACAAAAATTTTGGGTCGTTACAACTACACACCCCTTAAAAAGGATTCCGTCCTCGGAATCAAGATTCCCAACCCGGGCATTCCACTTCCATTTTCTCGTGTTTATTACATCTGAACTTTCCAATTATGAATCCTTAACAACATTCGTTTAAATATCCGCTTAACCCCGCTAGGCCCGAACGGGTCAAAAATCAATCTTTAACCTCATATTACTCAAAGGGTCAAAATTTCACGGTTTGACCGCAACACCTTGAATTGTTTAACCAACCCTTAGCACTCATACAAATGACATGACTTGATTATTATTATTAGCTAATCAATCAAAATGAAGGTCAAAATCTAGCTTTGACCAAGCCAACATATTACAACATTGTCGATCCTTTGACTCAAGCACATAGTCAACCACACCTTAACAATTTCTTGCCCTCTAAAATTCCCTTAGACGCTATTTACTTCATAGTCCACCTTCAATTCGTGATCCACCAAGAATTTTATGCTCAATTCTCAATTTCAATTCGAACACTCAAACGGGTCAAAGTCACATAATTCGACTATGACTCTTCCAATTATTCCATTAACCTTCTCACATACATGCGATCGATACATCATGCCCCCATTATTTACTAGTCGTTTCAAACGAGGGTCAAAGTCCAACTTTGACCAAAAGTCAACAATCACAATCTTGACTAATCTTGACTTATGCATAAAGTCAACCATACTTTACCAAACTATCATATTCTTACTCGCAGAATACCCCTCCTTAACTTATCATTTTGGGTTCCACTCGTTATTGTTTCCTTATTAATTGCTCCCATTTCCCCAAAATTTCAACTTCTCCCAAATAATCAGAAACTCAAGCCTTTACTCAAGGTCACATTAGCAATTACTGTTCATTAACCTTTATTTGGCCGCTTACACCATTTCTTTGCATCCTTTCATTCGTCTATGTATCACATCAATCATTTTAATAACTTTAATCTATTCATCATCATACCAATCGTTCTTGCAAACGATGATTTCCCCCCACTAGCCTCTTTAGTGTGTTCACACCAATCTCTTAGCTTACTTTCCTTACCTGTCCAATAGGTATAACAATTCCTACTTTCAAATATTCCTTTCGTTTATCTCTTACAATCCGTAAGTGTTCCTTACACTTATCTTTTTCATCGTGATGATGTTCGCGTTCTTAATTCCATTTCTCATTTCTCCACAAAAAGGTAGCTACAACGTTAACCATATAATCATACACACACAAGATAATAATACCATAGATCTAACACATCTGATCATCTCCGATCCCACAAGGGCCACTAATCCATTCTATGATGCATGCCATACCTGCATACCTCTTCCACATCACTCATTTTCACTATTTCATTTCCTACCAAATCATATACCTTATACCTTCTCGTTTTCACAACAGACGGTCATCACTGACATCACATGCTTTCTATAGACCACTACACATATAGCATACATGTCACACATTCCCGGTTCCTAATACCACTAACCGTTCCATTTATTATTTTTATTTTTTTATTTTATTGTACTTAACCAATTCACCTTCCCATTATATCCATCTTCCAACCTTCTCGTTACTAATGTGGTAATCATTAAACTTTCTAGCAGTTCATAACTCTCCGGTTTTCCCGGTCACCTTGATCTGATCAACCATTTATCCCAACATTTTTGTTTATTTATCGATTATGAGATAATTGATACCCTACATGATCAGTCCTCATTACATCTAGAGCTTAAGGGGAAATCCATTCCCATCCGCGACACTACGTCACACCCGTGACCTATCCAATCACCAGTTTCCATAATTGTGATTTCTGACACCCCGTCATTTCCATACCTTCCCTAAAAGTTTAACATACTTTTTACCCCTTTATATCAACTTATGATCGTCTGATCACAATTCTAAATCATTTTCAGATGTTACACGTTACACTCAAGCATATCGTTATTCCATTACCTATCTCGATTCTTGCACTATTAATATCGTCATACCTTACAATTTCCTTCACGTCGCCTTCCACCCGTGCACGACTTCCTCACCACGAAATAACACTTTCACCTTCTATCAACCTTACCTAGGAAACTTTTACCACTTTCATATTCCGTCTTTGATACTCCATGACACCATAGTTTTCCTTTTTGCCAATCATAATATATTGATCATTTATTCAACATCATTTTATACTTTCATGAAGGATTCCCGTCGATATTCCCTTCCACATTATTTAATTTCTCCTTTCTCAGTACCGGTCATTAATTCAGAACTTTTATCCTATATATAGGCCATGGAAGTTCACTCTAATAACCACTTTCACAACAAATGCTCATCTAACGACTATAATGACCCAATTCATTAGATATCATCTCGTGCGATTCATCAACAAGTAATTTGAGAATTATATAACGTAAGGTTTAGAAACATAGTACCTGAAGCGATATCGTGGCTTCCTCTAGCCTCGCCGAGAGCAGTTGATATCACCACACCAGTTCCTCTCTTCGGGCATGCACCACTAAAATGCCCCTTCTCATGACACGTGTAGCACTCCACTTCTTGGATGTTATTCACCCCAAAGTCTTTTGCCCTGTGCCCAACTCTTCCGCATGTGAAGCATAAAGTTGTACCCGACTTGCATACCCCCTTGTGGCCCTTACCGCAATTATGACACTTTCCACCACCAACTTTATTGGTCAAAGTCGGTGTGAACCTTCCCTTCTTTGATGGCTCCAAACTATCTTCGATTCTCCTCTTTTCTCCATCTCTTGGTAGCTCTTGAACCACCCACTGATCCACTTTCTCGGTGTACACATCCACCGACTCATCTCCTTTTTTGAAAATCATAGCTTCTTCTTGCACTTTCTTTAAGCTTCTCTTAGGGCAAAATTTCTCCTTCAAACGGCTCGTGAATTCCTCCCATGACATCTTGTATATCGCCTTCTTGCCTAAGACTTCGTACATCATAATCCACCACATGTGTGCTTCATCTTTCAACATTCTTGAAGCATAAGTCGCCATATCCTCCATTTTACAATTGCTATTCCCCAAAGCTTGCTCAGTTTCTTGAATCCACCGGGCGGTGACTCTTGGCTCAAAACTTCCCGAATACACCTTGGGCTCACATGCCATAAATGCCCCGAACGAACCTCCATCTCTCTTATCAAGACTCGTAACATTTCCCTTTTCAGTTGAGAATTTCTCCAAGTGGGCATTGCTACCCGAATACTTACTCTTTACACCTGAATTGGAATTACCTTCCCTTTCCTTGATCATCCGGTCATCAATAACCCGGTTCACGTCCTCTTTCACCTCTTCCCTCATTCGGTCGAACATATCACGGACCACTTCCAAAGTTACCGGCGTGTAGTTAGCATAAATTTCCGGCTCCTCTCCCGAGTTAAGTGGAGTCCGTCCACTTTTCACGTTCACCATTTTGCAATAGAAGATGACAACTAATTCACAATCAATTATCCATTCAATAGTCCATTAGGACTCTCAAACTCGAATATGACCACATAAGGCAATCCTTCCTAGGGTTCGACCATAAGACAACTTAGCCCTAAAGCTCTCAAGGTCAACCTAGTTATCTAACGGAAATATATCATTCTGCTTCTACAACTTAAGCCTAGGGTGGTTAACCCAACCTAATTCTCTTAAGCTATAGCTCTGATACCAAGTTGTAACACCTCAATTTTTAATACAAAATATTTCCGTAAAATCCTTTTAAAAAAAACATTAGAGTAATTGTCCCAAAAATATGGATTTACAAAATCTTTGGCATAAAATGAAAGTCAATGGTTGGTGTTACAAAATTATATCATAACTAAAGCCAAACATAAATCCACCTTGCTATCTCTACTTAAACCTGTGCGCCTTCACTAGCAAACGCACCTAATCCTTAGCTCCTGAACCTGAGTACATAGCACCACAAACAAACATAGTACGTAAGACAAAATTGTCTCGTGAGATACATGGGTTTTTAGACCCGACGTTAATATATAAATAATCGCATACATTAGATATAGAAATATAGATATACATATACACTCTAGTTACCTCCGTGGTAACCCTATCTCATTCATATACATCGATCACCTCTTCGGTAATCCTATCACATTCATTTATAACCTATTCGACCCGTCAAGTTGTTCGGAATGCCTCCAATCCAACAAGACCCCATTTTTGTCCTACTAACCAGAATGCCTCCGATTTAGTAGAACCCCCATTGTCACAGTGTTCAGCCAAAGTGACCTATCTTTATCTTACTAACCAGAATGCCTCCGGTTCAGTAAGATCCAACATCTTGTTGGGTGATCGGAATGCCTCCAATCCACCCGTTTAAAGATACCATGATAATCCAGAATGCCTCTGAATCTACCACGTACCTGTCCTATCTCAATCTACCCGTTATAACCACTACATGTGACTATATGTCACATCAATCAACAATGTCGTATGGCCGTCACACAATATAACCGTATACTAATCTTAGTTAGTATTCACACAATTAAATCAACTAGTCATAAAAATAATAAACAACTAATTAAGACATTAGTAATCACAAATTATGAAAATACTCATTTACCACTATGTACTCAATTTTAAAGTTCACATGTACTCACCTTAGCCAAGCTTAAATCCAATTGTGCTCCTTGATCAAAATCTCCACTTCCCAAGACTTGTAAATTCCAAGTCTTTCAACAAATGTCCTAATCATGAAACCATACAATGTTTAACATCAAACATCACCGCTGACCACATATTTTAGCACTAGTTAACTACTAGTATCATTTTCCCTAATTTTACAAAACCCTAATTCCAAAAACCTTCATATTTTCATAGATCCATTTCATAAACGCATTTTCCTTGTTAAAATACTCTAGATCTAAGTTATACAACTTCCATTTAACCATTTATGAACAAACCCAAAACTAGGGTTTGAGATTCAAGCTTTCCCTACTTGAATCTATGGCTAAAAACCCAAGAGAGATGAAGATTTACCTTTGTTCTTCAACTAGGAGCAAGAATCACCAAGATTTAGTGAAGATTAAGCTCCAATCGCCACTTTATGCTCAAAAATCGCCCACGCCAGCTGGTAGGAGAAAACTAGGGTTTTGGATGGCATTTAATGAGCCAAACCCGACTTTAATACAGCTGGTCGGGGAAGTTCGCCCTGTGAACAAGAGTTCGCGCCGCGAACTCTGCGGGTCGCGAACTCCTCGCGATCGTGAACTGTCCGCGAACTCAAGTCTCCAAAATACCAACTCACTGGTCGAAGTTCGCGATCGGGAGCCCAATCCTCGCGACGTTGAACTCCTCAGGCAGCCAATGTTGCACTTTTTCTTCCATGTCTTGACCCGGTTTCGTCCATAACTTTGTCATACGGTGTCCAAATGACACGAAACCAATTCCTACGTGTTTTAAATGAATTATCCATATTTATCGTATTTTTGTACAATTTATTTATTCACAAAATTTCGAGTCGTTACATATTTATTTAAGAATAATCGAACTCATGACTTTTAAAAAGTCATTTGAAAACTCTTACCACTATGATTATTGCATTGAGTCATAACATGTGTCCCTCAAAATTCAAATACATTGGTTGGACATTTGATTATTCGGTTGTTACTTGTTAGTGACCGGTTTCAGTGTATAATTTGAGTCGAAGTTTGATAAACTCTTCAAGTAAAACCGCATTTGATAACACAGAGAATGCAAGGTATCATAATTAGGCAGAAGTTATGTCTTTTATTCTTTCTTTCTTTTAATTTAAGGATTTTGATAATGACAGTCATAAGGACTGTTTTTAAGTATAATAAAAATGATACAAATTAGTAATTCCGAAAATTCAGGAGTCGGTTATTTGTGGATGTATAATTTTTTTATTTAAAACTAAAATATGTTACATTTTTTTTATGACATAAAACTAATACTGTATTATTTAAAATTTAAAACGCTTAGCTGTTTAATGTGAATATTAAATTCAAGTTCTAAAATTGCGTGGTCTGAGAACTACACAATTTCTTGATTTCATCAAGCCATCAAGGTGTGAAAAAGGACCCTCTTGCTTATGTACACCAGCCTCAAATTAATATTAACTTGAAAATCGCTAACTCATTTATAGTTTGCATATAATTCAAAAAATTGACGAAGATCATATAATTTTAGAATAAATTATTAGTTATTATAGATTTAGAAGATCGGGAAATGACCAGTAAATGGTATCCAATTAATAGATTGTGTAAATATATTTTAGTGGTGTAAAAATTATTTTCTCCTTTAGAAAATATATATTAATTATTATGGGTATGTTATCATTAGGAGAGAATATTAAAATCATCAAACTAATGTATTGATTGATTTAATATATTAGATAATTTCCAATACATAAATCATTGATTAGACGAATTAATATTGTTAATATCATCATGTAAACTATTGATCAATAAGTTGATGCTTCAATATATAAAAATTTACATAAAGCTATTTTTATATTCTGAAAAAGATTTAAAGAATAAAAAACTTTTGAAGTAAAATTTAATTTTCAAGAAAATTACATAAATGACATGCATAAAATATTAAAATCTTTTTAAAAAACATGCATTAGAAATGCTCTTAGCTAAAAAAATCATTATCATATTCTAACTTATTCTCAAAATATTTATAAAATACATTATCATTTTAAGATAGCACGATTTATTGAGTAGACGTAACACATGAGTGATCGTTATCGCTTTATTTTAACAAAGTTTTTTTTAATGTTTAATTTGAAGATTAAAAAAGAATCTAATGAATCCTGAATTCTCTGATTGATTGTCTCAACCGCCTGCATTTTCTTTTCTCTCTCTTTTTTCTAAAATAGATTCTTCCCTCATCTCCTTTACCCGCACGCCACCCAATAACACATCTTTAATCCTTCAACAAATTCACTAATTTCTTTCAATTTTTTCTTAATTATCTTATAAAAATGTCTTCTCCGAGCAAACGCAGGGAGATGGATTTGATGAAGCTGTAATTTATTAACTTCGATTTCTTTTTAATTTTTTTAATTTTAACTTTTAATTTCTTCTGGGTTTTTAGAGATTTGCTCAAGAAACTCACTTTACTGCTTATTTTTAATTTGATTTTTTTTTTCTGATTAATATTTGTGAAATAGGATGATGGGCGATTATAAAGTGGAAATGATCAATGATGGTATGCAAGAGTTTTATGTCCAATTTCATGGACCTAAAGACAGTAAGTTTCATTCTAATTTGCTTATTTTAATTAGATGTTTATGAATCTTAATCTCTTTACTTTTCTGCTAATTTACTAATTATTTGTTCCATTGTATTAACATGTTGTGCATATAGCTCAAACCTCCCAAATTTTCTTATTGATGCTAGTTTAAGCTGCCCTAATTGAAATTATTATGGATCCTCTGTTCTCTGTTTAGTGTTTATCTTGTGTCCACTTATCTGAATTAGCAGTGATCTGGGATTTTGAATATGGGGGCATTTGAGTCATTTCCCACTTAAGATCATTGATGTTTAGGCAAATTGTTGAAACATGAAAATATTGTGTGTATTTGTTGAGTCATGTATACATCTGTGTGTGAGATTTTGTGATCCTAATATGAACGAATTTGATTCGGGCAGGCCCGTATCAGGGCGGTGTTTGGAGAATAAGGGTGGAACTGCCCGATGCTTATCCGTATAAATCTCCTTCAATTGGATTTATCAACAAAATTTACCATCCAAATGTTGATGAAATGTGAGCTTAAAATAATTTAAATACAATTAAATTAAAATCAATTTTTTGAAATTTCATTTTTGTGAAAAGCAAATACTTTTTGTGACTTTGTCTGCAGGTCAGGATCGGTTTGTTTAGATGTTATCAATCAGACATGGAGTCCAATGTTCGGTATATCAACTTATAACCATTGCCATCTTCATTAATTTATTTATAATTATATATTATTTTTATTTAATTGATTAATTTATGCAGATCTTGTGAACGTGTTTGAAGTTTTTCTTCCACAACTTCTTTTGTATCCGAACCCATCAGATCCCTTAAATGGAGATGCTGCAGCACTAATGATGCGAGATCGAACTGCATATGAACAAAAAGTTAAAGGTATATTCGAAAATTATTTTAACAAAAATTATTTTATTTAATAAAATAATATTATTTTTTATATATTCTCAGAGTATTGTGAAAGATATGCAAAAGCAGAGGATGCAGGGGCGGTACCTGAAGAAGAATCGAGTGATGAAGAACTGAGTGAAGCTGAATATGGTTCAAGTGATGAAGAAGTTGCTGGAAAAGCTGACCCTTGAATTACTAAAATGTTCATTTGCTTCAGTAATTCTTGTAAAAACTTGATCTTTGTTTGTTTATATTTGATTAATTCTAGGGTTTGGTGTTGGATATTATGGTGTTTCTGGGAAATAATCATCTTTGGTATATTAATAATTTTTTTTTATAAATTTAGGAAGATGGGTCGGGTGGGTTTGATTGGATTAGAGATCAAGACGGGTGGGCTGGATGGAGCTTTCAACATTATTTGAGTCGAAAGATAAATAATTACATAATAATAGTCTCATAATATGTAACTAGCTTGTGGACCTGTGTGATCATTGCACTGAATTTGGTATAACTTTTGATCCGGGTCTCCGTTTCATACATGTGAGTATGGCTGTCAAATCGTGCTATCGTTTCGTGTTTCTGGATAACACGACACGACACGAAAACGTTCAACACGAAAACAACACGACACGAAGTCGTGTTTTATTTTGCTAACAAGAACACGACACGATTAAAAAAACGATAACACGATAAACACGACAAACACGACAACACAAAATAAATAACAAATTTCTTACTTATTACATGCTAAAAACACGATAAACACGACAAACACAACAAAATCATAACTATCGTGTCAATTTCGTGTTAATCTCTGAACACGAACACGACACGACACGACTTCGTGTTTGTTTTACACAACACGAACACGACACGAACACGAATTCAAATTTCAGTTTCGTCCCAATTTCGTTTCGTTTCGTGTATTTTTGTCGTGTCGTGTCAGGTTTTGACAGCCCTACATGTGAGTAACCAAACTGAAGGTTGCGACGAGGACTACGTCATGGTAAACAGTTGAAGGCGGTTTACGGAACTTTCGGGTCCAAAAACGCTATTTTGAGGAGTTATTTGCACTTTCAGTTTTTTTTATATTTAATTGTTGAACTTAGTTTCAGGCTCAGTTTTCGGCTCGGTCGAAATTCTTGGACTTATTTATAGTTTGTTTGAGACTCTAGGATATTCAGATTTTGATTTTAAGAAAACTGAGTTTTTTTCTCTAGAAATTCATATTCTTTGTGTTGAACAGGTTTTGAAGATCCAAATTTATATTATTATTGAATCAACGTAGTTTTATTTTAGATTGTCCTCTAGATATTCTTAGAACCAACATACCCATTTTTGTTATTGTTTTTGAGTCTACTCATATACATAGACATATAGAAGTCTTTAGCAATTTGGTTTTGGCAAATAATATTTAGTCCTACTATTTGGTTCTACTCATAGTTCTACTTACTTGATATATTAACATGTGTAATGTATTAATCATCTCTCTTAATATTATCTAATTGATTTTAATGCATTTCTTCATCTAATGAGTAGAAATACGAGTATCATCAAATAATATGACTAAATACCATTATTATTATTATTATTATGTTTTTTTTTTTTTTTTTAGGGGTCACAACTCACAACTTGAATAGAATAGGTACAGCAGTTAAGCCAACCCGGACAGCACCACCTAACCACCACCACCACGCCACCCCCCCACCCCCCATATGTTATGTTTCGTCGAGTATCTTTATTCTTCCTTTATACAAACAAAAACAAATCAGATTCAATCCCAAATTACCCATTTCAAAACCCTAGATTAAGACAAATAACCACCCACCATCGTTAACGTTAAACCCCTTCAAAACCATTCTTTTCAATCAAAAGCTTCAATCTTTCCTCACAATTTCCCATCAGTTATTGAAAAAACATGCCACCATTTGAGTTCTCCAAGAACTCTAAAGATTTTAACAAATCAAACGTGGTCACGATCGATGTAGGTGGTCAACTCTTTCAAACCACCTTACAAACCCTAACCCTAGCTGGCTCCAATACCCTGTTCTCAAATCTCTTCAATTCTGCTCAATCTCAAGATTCTAAACCAAAAAACATCCCTTTTATTGACAGAGACCCTGAATTGTTTTCGATTCTTTTATCCCTTTTAAGAACTGGGAATCTGCCATCAAAGGCTAAATCTTTCGAAATTCAAGATATTGTTTTTGAAGCAAAATTTTATGGAGTCGAACATCTCCTTGTTCAATCTCAATCAAACCCATCTCAATTTGAGCCGTTCGATCTTGAAAAATCAATGATTTTGCCTTTAAGCGGTCGAGATTCACCTTCTGCAATCGCTACAACACCACACGGGTCAGTTCACGTCTCACATGGTAGCAAAATTACATCTTTTGATTGGTCTTTACAAAGAAAGTCAACGACTTTGACCCAATTTTCAGCTATCGATTCTCTATTAGCTTTATCACCAAATATTGTAGCTGCTGGTGCTACTGATTTTTCAGGGTTGCAAATTATTGATCTTGAATTAGGGTTTGTTAAAAAGACTTTAAATTGGGAAAATGTGACTAAATCTGGTTCTACTGTTCAAGCAATTGGGACTTCCCCTGAGCTCTTATTCACTAGTTTTGAATCAAGTCGAAGGAATTCGAACTCAATTTTGGTTTATGATATAAACGATAGCTTTAAAGTTGTAACCGAAATTGGGCATAATGAAATCTTTGGTGCTGATCTTGATTCTGCAATTCCATCCACAAAATTGCATTGGATTCCAAGTTTAAATCTTTTAATGGCTTCTGGGTCCCACAGTGGGCCATCTGGGATTTCAGGAAATATTAAATTTTGGGATATAAGATCTGGGAATCTTGTTTCAGAAATCAAAGAAAAAGCCGATTGCTTTTCGGATATCACAGTTTCCGATACCCTTTCGGCTGTTTTCAAGATTGGTATGAACTCAGGGGAGGTTTCTTATATTGATTTTAGGAACATTTCATCTTATAATTCTTGGAATTGTCTTGGCGATTCAAGAAAATTGATGAATATGAAGAAAGAAGGGTTTGGTTGCAGGATTGAAACCCATGGGAATCAAGTTTTTTGCAGCAAAGAAGGTGAATTGGGGCTTTGGTCTGAGGTTTTGATGGGTTCGGGTAAGAACGGGAATCAAGAACGAGTTTTTAAAAAGAACATTTTGGGTAGGTCAAAGGATATTGGAGGAAATAGGATCACAAATCTAGGGTTTGGTGGAAACAAAATGTTTGTTACCAGGAAAGATCAGCAATGTGTTGAAGTTTGGCAAAGCTCTGTAAGAAGATTTTGAATAATTTGATTTTAATCCCATAAAAGCTATTAATTTGTTGTTTGTGATCATAAATTGAAGTGAATAAATCATACTGTATAACATTAGCAAAATTTAGTTGAAGTTAGTTAAATATTACTTGATTTAGTTGCTTTTCATTTCTGTGTCTTCCTTAATTTTACTTAAATGGTCAAAAGCAGTGGCCCGTTTGATGACATTATAGCAGTGGCCCGTTTGATGACAAACTGAAGTGGTGACCCACCCGTTGACTAATATAAGTAAAGAAACTTAACTTGTTCTAACTAGTGACCCTTTTGGACTCCATATAGCATCATTTTATGCATGTCAACATGGGTCGGGCTACGTTGATCCGTAATCATTTTTGGCCCTTTTTTTGGATTTTATATTTAATAAACGTATACTTAAATTAGTATTATGTTCTATTAAAATAAAACGATGTAAACGCTATGTCACACCTTATTAAAATTTTGACCCGTTGACCCGTTTTCCTTGTAGCTAAGTTTTCTTATTATTTTTTGTTAGATTCGTTGTCACTATAAAAATATATATATTTATGTAAAACCTAATTAGCCACTCTATATCTACAAGAGCAACTGAAAACTGCGGCCTGTATAAATATAAGTATTTGCAAAAATGAAAATCAGGTTGCCACTGATTGACAATGATTATAATTAATTACTTTAGCAAAATACATACACTTTCAAGAATGTTTTTGTAAAAATGTGTAATTTGGGGTAGAATGTGAAACTTGATAAACTTCTTTACTTTCAATGGCAGTTTTTGAAAAGCAGCCTAAATAGAAGCTAGAGTGCAGATAAAAACATTTTACAAATTCCATACTATGTATGCGTCGCATCATTGGATTAATACAGATAAAACATTTATTCTTTTAACTTAAAACCTTAATTTAAGTAATATGAATTGACTAATCTGCCCTTACAGCTTTTGATACGGCATCCAGCTGGCGTGCCACATGGGATCACGTTGCCCCTTGCTCTAATTTAACAATCAACCTATGATATATTCTACTAAAAAAAGATATGCAAAGTAGCAAAATTAATATGGTTTCGGTGGTTGTTTATTTTCCATTTATATTGACTTCCCATTAAATAAATGTAAAGATGTACTATAAATTCACATTCCTTTGGATATAATTTGTAAAGCCGTGTGACAAAATTTGAAAATTTTCCTGTTATGGAATTGATATATGAATAATTTTAAATTAACAATATGACTACTTATATGTGTATAAACGATCTGATAATATTGGCCCTTCCTACTAACTTTGCTAAAATTTTCATGTTTCTAACGTATCGCCATTTAGATTGTTCCCGTGTGAATTTGCATTTAGAAATGATAATAAATGTAATAGGTAATCTGCTATAAGATTTAAACCCATAACTCTTAATTAAAGGTTTTTCACATACTGCTAAGACTACAAGTCTTTTGATTACAGATAATATTATTAAAGAATTTGATTGGTTTATTATGATCGTAAATTTTTTATTACAGAATTGATTGCATGTGTTAAAAGTTATGCACTCTTTAGAGTACAAACTTTAAAAGTGGTAAGAGGATGTATCTAACAGAATCGTGTCTAGCATAATATGCATATATATACTCATGTTTCCAAAAACGTAAAACAGTTTCGTAAAAATATAAAATTAACATGCACATATAACCTTTAATGGGTTGATCACTATAAAAGACCAAACATTCAATTTAATGAGGATTCACATATTAACTATTATTTAATAGTTGCATTATAAACATAATCTATTGTTTTAATGGTCTGTGAAATGGTTTTGAAGATAATAGATACAAATCTGATCAAAATGACATGTTAAATATTATAATTGAACTCAATATTAAAAAAAAAAGGAAGAAAATACACATATTCTATTATCATCAAGGTTAAAGCATCCAATAAATTAAAGCAGTGTGGTATAGTATGCATGGTTTATGGTTGTTTGCAAGAAAGGTGACATCGATTGACATAAAAGTCGGAGAAAAAATTGCATCCACCGGACCACGAGCAAATTAATTAAAGTAGCTTGTATGGTAACATTGATTCCGATGATCGGTTATGTGAGCCTACTAATCAAGTATGTGACTATCTGTTTTGTTAATAGCTCAGAGTCAGTATATATGAACTTTAGATTACTGTATTACAATTTTTCAGACTAAATCTTACAACTAGACCACGATCCTTATATTTGTATAAATTTAAATAAAAGTTATGCTAATGACAACACTTAACTAGTAGCATATACTTCGTGTATTTTAAAGTTAGATCATCATTTTAAAAGACCATATTATGCACAAAAATAAAATATTTATAAAAAAATCAGAAGCAAAAACGATTGAATCTATATTAATATCTAAAGCATTTTAAACTCAAAAAACCAATTTCTTTTTTTGTACAAAAAGGTCACCTATAAATTTCCAAAAAAAGTAGACAGGCACATGAACAATTTATTGCTATGGGCATTTATAATATACAATAAATGGCCTCTATGGTAGGTACTAACTATTAACAAACCTAAAACTCACCCACATATTTCCATTTTATTTATTATTTTTTATATTTTGTTGCTTTGGCAAATTCTACACTGTATATACTCAACCACAATAATTTAAACTTTTTTTAGGTTAGAAAATTATAAATTCCACATGTCATCATTCTCATTATTATGGCCCCATATTTCTTTTTTAAATTATATATATATCACAGAAGAAAAAACTAGCAAATATATAAAAATAGATAGGAGAACTTAACGAGTCATGCCAACTACCTAATATTACCACATTCTAGACTTAATCAAAAGAATGTGAATAATAGAATATTATCTAAAATGTCATATTTAATTCCTCATATAATGGGGATTAAAAATAACACCTTTTTGATAACGTCAAATCCATAATTAAGAAGCAACTATGACAGACATGCGTTTTTTCTTCTCTAAAAATGTGAATTATGAACACAACTAATCTTGCTGATTGGTGTTCGAACAGAAACTATTGTCCCATGTTAGTTAAACTATTTCTTTTTAGCAAAGTTCAACAATTCAAAAATACACCGTGTATCCATATTGCTCTATACATGCATGACGTTTGTTGGTGTTTAATCACGATTCTTTCTTAACATGACATTCATATATATGTTAAACAAATTTCAGGCTATTAAATCATAAATAAAAACCATCTTATTTATGAAAATTTACAAGTAATATGAAAGGTAAAAAGAGATACCAACCTGTATACATCAATCACCATTCATTTAAATAGAAAACTATATGTAGTATTTATTACATGTATAAAGTATAATTCAAAAAAAAGAACAAAAAATGAAAAGAAAACGAGAGTAATAACTTGTGAAACACGTAATATAGTCACAACCTAAATTGCCAATTTTCTTTCTGGCAATTAATCAGCTAATGGTCACAGACTCGCAGTTAACCCTGTGAAAGTTCTTCACTTATGACGATTTTGATCGAGTGGCGATATAACCGTCTGTCATAAACCACAAAGTAAAATAATGATATACTTTAATTTTCATATATAACTATTTAAATTTAAATACCCAACTATGCACAATTCGCGTCACGTGCCATCCCCGTGCGACCAATTTCGGCTACTATGGGTGCCAAATCCCGTAGGTGGAGGTCCACCTTAAGACCATATTTCATAAAGAGTGTTAATGACATCTTTTGCTCCACACGGTGGCCAGCCACCACCGAGAGGCGGTGCCGGAGCAGTACCGCAGCCGCAATTGACTTCATTTGCAAGTACGCTAAATCCTTTCCTAAACAGATTCTCGGGCCGGCATTGAACGATACGAATCGGAATTGATCCTTGATCTCGAATTTTTTTCCGTCATCGGATAACCACCTCTCCGGCCGGAATTCAAGCACGTCGTCTCCCCAGATGAATTTCATCCGGCCTGTAGAGTAAATTGAATAAGTGATGGCAGAACCTGCCGGAACGAACGTGCCGTCGGGTAGGACGTCGTCGGAGACGACGTGCTTGGAGTCTTCCGGCACCGATGGGTATAGCCGGAGTGTTTCCGATAATGCTGCTTTCAAATAAGTCAACTGGTCAACTTCTTCAAACACCAAAGGATCGTCTAACCATTTACACGTGTCACTCCCACGTGACTGGTTTAAAACTGTACACAATTCTGTCAAAATCTTCATTTCAACTCTGGGGTTATTAATTACGAGCCAAAAAAACCAGCTTAACGCAACTGATGACGTGTCACGTCCAGCTAAGATAAAATTAAGTGCCACGTGTTGCAGGAACGTATCGGAATAAGACTCTTTTTTCTTCATGAACCGAGATAACAAGTCATCATGTGGGGTCCCACCGTCGGCCTTATTAAGCAATTCCAGCTTACGTGTGTTGATGACAGCTGTCAGGTAGTTGTCCACGTGGCACAAGCTCTGAGTCAACTCAACTTCCATCCCGAGCCGAAACCATTTTTTCAGCTTCCAGATAGTCTGTGGCAAAATAAAGCGTTGTAACGTGGCTTCTGTGGCTCGGTCAAAAGCCGAAGCAAAGCTGTTTTCCGGTAAACCCGGAGATAACGTTTGTGGGTCCTTTCCGAAAGCCAAGCCGCAAATGTTGTCGAACGTTAGCCGAAGCAAGAGGTCTTGAAGATCAACCGGCTTGTGTTCAATCTGAGCCGTTTCCAAAATAGGGACAAACCTAAGCTTGATGGCTCGGCTCACCCACCGAGCCATGGCTTGTCGGAGGGTCCGGGTGGTGAATTCCAGTGCGGCAGTCTTACGCTGGAACAGCCACGTGTCGCCATCGGAGTTAAAGATCCCTTCACCAAGTAGATCATGGAACACAGCTTGCCATGTAGGACCCTTTGGGTAATTGTCGAATTTGGCCTTGAGAATGTGTTCGAGGTTTTTGGGATCGCACGTGACAGTCACGAGACCTTGCTTGCGCGCTAAAAACGGGATCGCTGAGATGCAGGTCTGGTACGTGCCACCACACGTACGGAGATTATCGGCTATCCAATCGTGCATGCGATTAGCGTTCTGGATTAAACCCGGTAAGCTCCCCAATAGTGGCCATACACGTGGACCGCTTAAAGACCGTGCGATTGACTTGAACCATACCATGTACGCTACAATAAGTGATAAAATCAACAACCCAGTAGACGACTCCATTTGATCCGTTATAACAAACAACCACCTGCAAAATACAGTATATAAATATAAACATAAACGTTTGTTAAAGTATTATAGAATTGTGATCAGCATATAATACTTCAACAATTTTGTTGATTATTATTCGGAAAAATGTGCTTACCGATGAGTAGTGGTGTTGAATGGTTGATGAAGAAGGTAGAGGTTTTTTTGATGAAAATGTGGGTGGGGAGATAGAGATATAGAGAGAATTGAAGGAAGATGTGAGTGAATTATATAAGAATAAGGAACAAGATATAATACCAAAGAGAAAGGAGGCTATTAATGAGGTGCGTAGCCAAAACTTCCAACAAATTAACTTAATATTACAAAGAGATAATATTATCTACTACTAAATGTTTCTATTTATATTGCTTTTCATTTGATTAATACAAAGTTCAATTAAATGATAAGATTATAAATAATAACTAGCAGGTTACCCGCACAATGCGACGGCGGGTACCCTGTGACTAAATTTGACGGCGATCAAGTAGTGGGTGGTGACGACGGTAGTGATAGTGGCTGCTGGTTGTGGTCGTGCGGATAGTGGCTGCCGGTAGTGGCGGTTGGTTGACTGGGCGTTTTAAATTTATGTGTTATGTTGGATGTTTTTTTGGGATAAATAAAAGTATCAAGTAGATCAATTGGTTAACACACAGTCCGTACTCGCAAAAGGTCCTGGGTTTGAATCCCCTAAGCAATATTTTTTTATTTTGTGGTGTTTAAGATATTTTCCAAAGTAGAAATTTAAGATTAAGTTTAAGCTTAGAATGCCTAAATGCTTTAAGAAGGAGTAAGATTAGTGAATTTCGCATGTCAATAATTTTATTGGTAGGAGAATGAAATAGAAAAATATAGTAGTAAGAAATACTTCATCCGTTTCAAAATAAGGGGTGATGATTTATGTACCACGTAAATTACTTCCTCTACCACAACATGTGTTTTGGTATGCTTGTATTGCCTGCTTTAACTTTTGTAAACTGTGGTGAGTGAAGTAACTTATGTGGTACATAAATCATCTCCCCAAAATGAGTGATACAATTTAGCTTTCATGTTTTTTAAGGTAAAAGATTGTAATGAAGGTTAAATTAGATTAAATTGGATAGTTAGTGAGTAAGGGTCCCACATATTATGATTAAAGTGAGTTTAATGATGTTTAAAAGTAAAAATAAGGGTAAATGAGTAATTTCACTTTATTAAAGGGGATAGTTAGTGGGTATGGATCCCACTATATTTTACCAAATAATGAAAGTTTCAAAGTGTATCACTTAATTTGAAACACCCTAGAATAAAAAGTGTATCATTTATTCTGAAACGGAGGAAGTATAACTTTTTAATATTATATTACTCTATTAATACATTTATGATACTAATACACATTTCATTAAGATTTCAAAAACAGCGTTCAAATAAATCCCGTTCCGTTTTTCTATCAAATGTGAATATTGCCTTGGGTGGCTACCGCCAATCTTTGAAGGCATTTAATTTACTGTTAGGTGATGCAATTCTGCTCCTGCGGGCACATACATATTTTTTCCCTTCATATATATTCCATTTTTTAATATGACAATTATTATTGATCGATGATAATTTCGTTACTTATTAGGGTCATTTAAATATTTATAAAATTAAATACTTATAAAATTCATGTAAATGATTAAAAAACATAGAACACTATACATGTTAATATCAAAAAGATTAAATGACCTGGAACATTATACAAGTTTATTAATTGTATGTGGATTACTTAAGTATTTAATATTCTAAGTGATCACAATCATTCCGTAATATTTTATGTAATATACAATACAATTATACATATTTCCTTCAATTCAAAATAAGTGGCATATTTTAAATTTCACGTTTTTTGAGGTAAAAAATTATAATGATAATTAAATTAGATTAATTGAATGCTTAGTGGGGATTGGGTCCCATAACTTTTGAATAAAGTGAGGTTAATCATGTTTAAAATTAAAGAATAAGGGTAAATTAGTCATTTCACTTTGTTAAAGTAGATAGTTCCCATTATTTATTGCCAAATAAGGAAATTTTTCAAAATATGTCACTTATTTTGAATAACCCTTAAAAGGAAAGTGTGTTAGTTATTTTGAATCAGAGAAAGTATATGTACTGAGCTTTAATTTTCGTGCATATTACTAGCATTACTATTACTATATAATACAAATGTAATATAAAAAAATACTGTTTAAAAAAAAATCAAATTTATTTTAAATAGAATGACAAAATTAGGTTATTTTTACATTTCGATTAGACCGTTTTGGATCCAAAGTTGTAGATGATATAAGAAATTTGCAATTTTAACTTAAGTGTATGATGATTTTATGATTTTCGAATTTTAATTTATCTTTCAAACCCCGCAGCAACGCGCGGCAATTTTGTCCTCGTTATGTACATTACAAATGTTAACATGTGTGTGGTCCGTGTGTATGTTATAGATGAAAGTATGTATTAATGTATATAGTTATATCTTTACAATATTATTACTACGTATTACATATTTACATGATAAAAGTAACCATGTATTTAACCTTCGTTGTATCTTTTTGGTGAAAACGTGTTGGATATCTTGAATTTTAGAATAAGTGAAAGGTCAAAATCTAATTATAACTATCTGATAATAGACTAGTGTTAATTGTTAAGAACTCCTAAATAACATTCTAAGGGTATAATTTTTAGAAGTAGATTTATGAAATATAATTTTTATGTGTATTGTGTTTGGAAGACATGATATATATAACTGGCAAGATATCATACATAGGAATTAGGTGTAGAAATTAAACATTGTAATTTTGTTAATTTTAATACTTTAACATTTATTAAACATTTTAATAGAAATATTAAAGTATAGACCATGTTATATTTGTCGACTTATATAATATAAATTTAATAAATTCGAGCGTTCTCACCGTTCCTTCCTTTTTCTCTCAGTTGTGGACTTATAAGTTATACCATTAACAGACTTTTTCCAACTGGGATAAACAAGCTTTAAACCAATTGACAATAAATGCCGTCGGGATGTTGTTGGGAACATTTAATTTGAAAATGAATCAATGCAACAAGAAGCACAAATCAATCCAAGTCATCACTTCAGTCCTTGAAAAGAATTAAGTTAAAAAATATTGGAAGGTGTTCTCTATTGGTTATAGTCATGAGTTTTAATTCTGTTGTGGACAATACGATACAGATATAGGATTAGTTTTGAGGTGTTTTGCTATTAAAAAAAATTTAAAACTTAATGTTTAAAATAAGGGTTTTTCTAACTCATGCCCTAAGGGCATGAGATTAGAAGCATTGATTGAAGTTACATTTGCCTTTTATATTGAAATTTGCTTTTAATAGTTGTAAAAATTAGACTTCATTTAATGCATTTTTTGATTTGTTAGGAAATATTTAGTTCAATTAATGCTTCTAATCCCATGCCCCTAGGGCATGAGTTAGCCTAGTATAACAATTTTTACTATGTTTGAATTTAAATTTAATTTTAAAAGCGGATAAAATCTTCCAATTTTTTCTGATTTGGTTCGATTCGATTCAATACAATTTTAGGAGCACCCCTCTCCCCACACATATATGCACCCAAACCCAATCACCACAACTCACTAATTCAACTACTTTGTTATTCTCATAATTAATGACTTTGAATATATGCATTGTTCAACAAGTTTTCTAAAATAAATTAACGAATAAAAAAATCATATTTATTAAGTTTTTATTCTATTTATATATTGTCACATGATATTATTTTATTAGTAAAAAAAGTCTGAGTAAATATAATTTAGGATAATTGTACTTTTATTCATTAGTTTTACACTACAATATAAGTGTCATTCAGATAATTTGTAAGAAAAATGCAAAACTCATCATATTTGACATTTAGGTATTCAATATATTCTTCATAACGATGCCAAGAACACGGCGTATAAGTCCCTGGTAAAAATTTTTTTACTGTACCGTCTCCATTTACCTAAAGTCATATTGGCTTAGAACAAGAATAATCTTCTAGAATGGTTACTCTGTAATGCACCTCATCAGTAGTTGTATGCACCTCAATGTGGTCTGTGAAAGTTTCTTTCATCAATTAATTTCATGCAACTCCTTGAGAGATCAAAAGGTACTTTGACCGATATACATAGTCAACAACATATATAGAATCATAACCATCAACCTATAGATAACAGTGGAAACCATTTTATCAATGATTACTAATTAGAAAAATCATATTTTTTTTCCTTCAAATTTGGGCTTATTAGCCCAGCATAAGGCTGACACATTTACCTCACTCATAGCAGATCCAGCCTCCAGGTAAGGCCTGAGAAACCCGACCCGATAAGGAATTGGGTTGATCGGGTTAAAAAACCCAATATTAACAGAGGTCTCGAATAGACCCGACCCGACTATCATAATCGGGTTCAGGTTTATATCGGGTCGGGTTGACCTTTTGGGCACCCCTGGTTCTAATTTATGTGATCTTTTTTATTGGCAAAAACAAAATTGTCTTACCATTCCAACAATGTAAGCCTTAAGTTCTGGTGAATGTCTAATAGTAAGTGGGCCCACAGTAACATCACCACTAACCAACCGTATCACCTGTCATAAAATCCAAAATTTATAACTCGTGGTTAGAAGAGGATACTTTTAATAAGCTTATTACCGAAAGTTGTGAGAATTTCAAAACTGTACACAAGTCGAAGGTTATATTATTTAAAGAAAAGTTGAAATTACTCGAGCAAATATCTTTAATATGATCAATGTCTTCATTTTGATTAACAGTATTCATACTTTTCTTATACATCTACAATCTACATCATAAATATTTAGTGAATACCCAAATCTTTTGTTTAAATAAGTGTTTATATTAAAAAGCATTTACTTAAAGAATTGTAAAATTATTACCGTATATAATTTGTTGTTTTAATTTTTTTAACTTTTCAAGAAAATCAAAACAAGCAGGGACCCACTTCTCTCCACTTTCTTTTTTCGTTTTCTTTGGAAATTGTAAAAATGGATAGAATTGGTCAACTATGTTCATCCCCCTATTCTTTTGTATTAATGCAAAACCCACCCAAAGAAGGCTAGCTAATTAACGAAAGTTGGGTTTTAACAAGAAATGATATTAATTATGTAAAATTTCTAATTCATGCTCCTATATAGAAAGATCGTACCATGTTCTCTTTATTTATTATGTGTCTAATTTATGGGCATAAAAATATATAATCCAAACAAAGAATACAGATAATATGATTTTTGATTTTTTATTGAACTATTATGCAATATCCTTTAAAACATCAAAAAACTTTGATTTTTCAAACTAACAAATAAAGTTGAAAACTATTAATTTATCATCAAGTTAATTTTGATAAGCTTATTCATCAGTTTGAAAGTTCTTATACATTGGTTTAAAAAAAACACGTATATTTACTTTAAAACATCTTTTATTAGATACTAAAACAATGTAATAACATTCTAACTTTTTTTTAATTTAGGATTGTTAAAGAACAAGTTAATTGTTCAATGGCAGCACTACCACACATGTAAAATAACTTGCATTAAATTTTAAAACTTTAAAACAATAAATGTAAAAGTTTATAACCAAAAAGTAAAAAAGCTATCTAGAAAAGCTTAATTATTTCTCTTGTTTGTTTGTTTGATAAAAATTATGATTTTCTTGTTTTCTCATTAGCAATAGTATTCTTTCTATTATTTTTTTTTTCAAAGGACACATTTTTTTTAGTTTTTTTTTTCTAATATAATTTATACACTATATTTTTTTATTCATATACCATCAAAATATGTGCAATAATTTACTTATCTATACAATAATTCAGTAGTGTATGTATACAAAAATATATGTACAAATGTATCTAAATGTTATAATTATGATAAAACAAGATAAAGGGGAGTAAAGTGTAATTTTGAAAACTCTTGTTGGAGTTGACTGTAGTTCATATTTGGAATTATAAGACCTGTGCCAACGGCACGTCGGGGGGACGCGTCGGGGGGCGTCGAGCCACGACGGCGTTGGCACCGAGCCGTCGTGGCCGGCGTCGTGATGGGTTCGTCGTGGTGAGGACGGACGGGGGAAGGCGTCGAGGGGAAGAAGAGATGGGGGGAGAGAGAGGAAAGGGGAAGAGAGAGGGGGTGGGGTGCTTCTAGGACTTGTACATTGTGCTGAAAAAATTGTACATGTTATGTTTTTTTATAAAAAATAGTTTTTTTTTTCTTTTTTTTTAATTTAATTTTTTTTTATATATATTTGTTTTAATAATTATTTATTTTATAATTATTTAATTTAAATTAAAAATGATGATGTGGAAAGGATGGGTTTAGTGATGAGTTAGTGATGGGTAGGGTTGGCACGACCGTGTCGGTAGCGTGTCAGTAAGGATGTGATGACATGGCGCTAGTGATGGGTAAGGGTTGGGAGAGGCCTAATAACTAGGGGTGAGCAGAATAAGAGGGTAATCGGAATCGGAACCGGAACCGCTTGGGAACCGGAGGTTCCAGATCCGGAACCTGCTAGGAGGTTCCGGTTCTGGTTCCTAAAATCAGGGAACCGGCCTAAGAGGTTCCGGTTCTCAAAATTAAAGAACCTGGAACCGGCGGATACCCTGTATATATTTATTAAATATATAATATATAATATAAAATACATTAAAATAAATGATTTTGCCCAAATATATCAGACTATAGCTGTATTTTTAACAGTCCAAATTATATGGGTTGTTTTATCACTTATTGGGCCAGAAATTGAGACTCTAAAATTATCCCTATTTACCGATTACATGAGTTAGAAATTAGAATTAGCCACTTAGGGTTTCATTTTATCTCTCCAGTCGCCACTTCTGCTCTCGTACTTACCTCTCCGCCTCTCTCGACCATAGCTGCACAACCGCCGCCATTCTCCAACCTCCGCCTCTCTCGTATGTGATATTTGTAATATTTAGTTAGTAATCCTTAAACCATATTTAAACTCGCTAAATGATATTTGTAATCGTTAGTTTGTGTAATTTATTGTCTTGTTTATTTAGTTAGTAATAGTTAAATGTTTATGAATTTAGAGACAGGGTAACCGGAAACTGCCCTGGAACCGGTGGATATGGTTCCGGTTCCGAAAATTTAGGAACCTGTCTTCCAGGTTCCAAATCCGGTTCCTATATTCCAGGAACCTGCGGTTCCAATTCCGGTTCCGGTTCCGGTCGGAACCGGCGGGTACCCTGTTATGCTCACCCCTACTAATAACCCCTAAACCTCCCCCGTTTACACTAAAAAAAAAGTGGGTTAAATTAAATACGGAGTATTTAAATTACACAATCTTTATTTTATTTTATTTTTCCTTTTTCTACACCTTATTTCTCTATCCTCTTTTCTTGTTTTGCTTCTTTTCTTCAGGCGTCTCTTCGGTAACTGACAATTTCTCTGTAAAAAAGCTGTAAATTCCCGCCGGTGTTCTGCACCTTTTGCTCCGGTGAGTCTCTCTTTTGTCGCTGTAGCCGTTACTTTAATGAAGCTCCATTTTGGGTTTTATTTGTATGTTTTGATGAATTTGAGATACATATACATATAGGGGAGCAAAGCCCACCATTTGCTTGTTGAACTGATTCTTTTTTTAGGGTTCTTCTCAATTTAGGTTTGCTTTTAAGCTCAATTTTTTGGCTCTCAGGTGAATTACAACAAATTTTTTGATTTTTCAGACACCCTTTTGGTTTTTAATTTGTGGGTATGATGGAATTTGATTATATTTCGATTATTGATGATGGAGATTTTACATGCGTTTTGTAGCTGGCGTTATATATAGGTGCGTATACACAACTATACTTGAATTTATGATTTAGATGGTATTTCATTATTGCTTTTTACACCATGAATGTGTGTTTCTGTTTTAGATGATTAATGTTTAAGAATCAGATATGTTTGACTGTTTTGAGTTGGATTTTAGGTTTAGATTAATGAATGTAAGATGAGCTCAAGTTTCTGCATTTGATATACTTATGAGTGTTTGTGATTATTTGAACTAATGATTAGTCATTAAACCACTGATTTTGTGAATTTAGGGTTAGTATTAGGCGACAATCAGCTTATTAAATTCGGTATACCATAAAGATACGTAGAACGGTCTAAGTAGTTGATTTATTGAGCTTAGTAAAAAGTAGATTTCAGTAATTTAGCCGGTGCACGTGCGGGGGCTCTTTCTCCGCAAGTCAACTTTTTTCTTTTTCAATCAATTGAAGTTAAAAAGTCAACAAGAGTCAAACGTGTAACCAAAACGCCCGAATTTTATATTCGTATCAGTGTGTGTGTGTACTTATTGGTACAAATTTGGGTTAGTTCGTGAATGTGGTATAGGTTAAGATATGTAGACAAGGTTGAGGTGGTTTTCCTCGAGTCTATGATTACACTGTACACAGGCTCTTTCTACCACAAGTCAACTGTTTGACTTTTAATAATTTTGAAGAAAAAACTAAAAAGGTATCAAATTTGATATTAAAAGTTAAAATTTAAGAATAGTTAACGATTCAGATTTTGGATACAACAGTCATGCTGCGTTTTCTATGTTTCACCAAATTTTATAGATAAAAAGCTTACCTTTTTTTATCATAGTGTTGGCAGAAAATGATAGGTTTACAGACACTGAACTTTTTCATAAAGTTTTTTATTTTGTCGATCTTTTTTCCAAAAGCAAGGCCACCCAAGGTGTTAAAGCTGGTGGGATTAGTCGGCTCAAAAAGCGAGTTGGAACCTAGGTTACCAAAAAAAATAAAAATACAAACAATCGTGAATGTGTTTATAGAAAAATAGTAAAAGGAAAGAAATAGTATGCAAGACAACGTGTAGAGGTGGTCTTTACACGTGTAATTTTAATTTGTCATCGTTCTAAGAATGGACCTTTTTAGTCAAAAATAGAAAGTGACGATTAAATGCATTGTATATTGACTTGCTTAGGCTCGGGCTCACGTGGCTCATTCATGCTTGGTAAGCTATTGAGCTAATTTTGGATGGCTTAAGTTTGTGTAGGATTTGACTCCTATAATATTAAATGTTTTTCAAAATTTTAAATTCACCCTCCATCTGTATCATGTGATGGTTTTTGTCGGTTTCTACTATATTGGGAGCTAAAGTTTAATAGTAGTAGTATTCACGACAAACTTTTTATCCCAAATTAGTCACACAAGAAGTGCAAAACCCGGAAAATTGAAAACACACGCGTCTCTGGTTTGACTTTTTAGTAATAGATGCTTTGTGTTGTTGAGTAGATGAATCGAATTCAATTTTAAAATAAAATAAAATAAAATTATATTCGTATTTGATATATGATTCTTAAATGCAGTTATCCGTGCACGGGTGTTTCAAGTAATTGTTATTTATTTCATGATTACGGAAGCAAAGAGGCGGATATTGTCCTATTTAGTCATGATAATGTTTGGAAAAAATTTCAAAAATTGTATCAAATTCTCATTTTTGGCCTAGAAATTTCTCAACCGATTATGTGATCTTTCAATCAAGTACCGATTTTTACAGTTGAAGATCATTATGTCTCCATGGTGGAGTAAATCTTCATCAAAAGAATCAAAAAAGAAATCAAACGGTGGTATTTTTGGCACAATTCAAAGAAAGCTTAAAAGTCCAACAACCGAATCAAAACAAAATTCTTCTAGAAGGCATAGTGAAATCGGATCTCATTCACGGGCTGGATCTCCGTCAACCTTAGTGGCCCGTTCCATTAGTTTTGCTGATAGAGTTCATGCACAACCACTCCCACTCCCTGCAGATACGGGCCGGGTCGATTTGGGCAAACGGGCATCCAGAAAGCCCGTAAGTGGTAAACTTTTTCCACTTCCTAAACCTAATCATGGGCATAATGCACATGGTGATGTGGAAGGTGAAATAGCGACAGATTCGGTCTTTACCGACAGTTCGAGTGATAGTGATGACCCGTCTGATTCACGGCTTTTGAGCCCGCAAGCATCCGATTATGAAAATGGAAATAAAACTTCTACAAACAGTCCTTGGTCAGTTTCTTTTTGTTCTTGTAATCAATTTTCAAGCTTTAATATTTTTTTAATCTATATTGCATTTTTAATTTTTATATTTTTTATATTTAGTCGGGTTACATTTATAACCGAAAAGAAAAGGGAGAAATCAAAGCCAGTGAAAACATACGCGAACAACCACAACCAAACGGTCCCAACATCACCCAAACGCCACCCATCAAATCGCCACATGGCGAAATTACAGATACCTCAATCCGGTGCTTTTTTCAGTGCTCCTGATAGTTCAATGTCCAGTCCTTCTAGAAGCCCGATGCGGTTATATAACCCTGACCCGAACCTGACCCCTGGTTACTGGGCGGGTCGGCCGTATGCCGACCCGAGTTTTCTCGGGTCGGGTCAGTGTTCTAGTCCCGGATCGGGTCACAACTCAAGTCATAATTCAGTTGGAGGAGAAATGGCGGGTACTCAATTGTATTGGCAACATAGTAGATGTAGTCCCGAATGCGGGTCACCCATACCTAGCCCTAGGATGACTAGCCCGGGTCCTAGTTCGAGAATACAAAGCGGGTCAGTCACCCCGTTGCATCCACGGGCCGGCGGGTCAAACATTGACCCGCCTGCAAACTGGCCCGATGATGGAAGACAACAAACCCACCGGTTACCACTTCCTCCAATAACTATATCGAGCACGGGCCCGTATTCACCCTCGTATTCAACTGTGACCACCCCAACGGTTCCAAGAAGCCCGGGTCGGGTCGATCTTTTGGTCAACCACGGGTCACGTTGGAAGAAGGGTAAATTGCTTGGTAGAGGGACATTCGGCCATGTTTATCTTGGTTTCAACAGGTTCGTGAATCGCTATCAAATAATTTTGACTTTTTTGACTATTTTCATTCACAAGTTTGACTTTTTTGATTCTTGAAATATAGTGAGAGTGGAGAAATGTGTGCCATGAAGGAGGTTACTTTATTCTCAGATGATGCAAAATCAAAAGAAAGTGCCCAACAATTGGGTCAAGTAAGTTTGACTTTTTGTTTGACTTGTAGAAAGTAAAAAATTTAACATTTATTTATTATATTTGTCAGGAAATTGCACTTTTAAGCGGTTTGCGACATCCAAACATTGTGCAATACTATGGATCGGAGACCGTAAGAAAATAATGAATTACCTAATAATTTATATCTTTTTCAATGATTTATTTATAAATTTAACAGGTGGGTGATAAACTATATATTTATTTGGAGTATGTTTCGGGCGGGTCGATTCATAAACTTCTTCAAGAGTACGGGCAGTTGGGTGAAATTGCAATTAGAAGTTACACACATCAAATATTATCAGGACTTGCATATTTACATGCTAAAAATACAGTTCATAGGTGAGTTCAATTAATCAAATCGAATCTCATATTTTTTATTCTTATTCTATTGATTATAATACATATATCATATAATTAGGGATATTAAAGGAGCAAATATATTGGTTGACCCTAATGGACGTGTAAAATTAGCCGATTTTGGGATGGCAAAACATGCAAGACATTTATATATAATGTTCTCAATAAATTTTTTTTTTTGCTCTTTAAGTTTATTGTATTTTGCAGATATCGGGCCCGTCATGCCCGTTATCATTTAAGGGAAGTCCATACTGGATGGCACCCGAGGTTAGCCTACCTGTAAAACTTATTATTATTATGGGTACTATTGTTATCATCATTATTATTTTCAGTAGAAAAAGATTTTTGATTAGTAATGCTAAATTAAATTAAATTAAATTAAATGTTTCAGGTAATTAACAATAATTCAAATGGTTGTAATCTTGCGGTGGATATATGGAGCCTTGGGTGCACCGTGTTGGAAATGGCTACAACTAAACCTCCTTGGAGTCAGTATGAAGGGGTTAGTTACTAGGAAATTAATAATTGGAATAATATTCTATATATATATATATATATATATATATATATATATATATATATATATATATATATATATATATATATATATAAATTTTTGATTATTTTTTTGTTTTATGTGTTTATAAAAAGGTTGCTGCTTTATTTAAAGTTGGAAACAGTAAAGAACTACCATTAATGCCCGATAATCTTTCCGATGATGGCAAAGATTTTATCTTGCAATGTTTGCAGCGGGCCCCATGTCGCCGCCCGAGTGCCGCCCAGCTTCTTGACCACCCGTTTGTTAAAAATATCATTTCATCTGAGAAATGGACACCTGACCCCAGCCCGATTACAAATTCAATGAGACATCTGGTATGCTTTTGCTGACTTTTTTTGTTGACTTTTTGAGTGATTGAATCTTTTTTCACAATTGCAGGGAATTGGACCTAGTAATCATACGCCTCGTAATGTATCTTGCCCGGTTCCCCATTTGGGCAGCCCGCTTTTGCACCCGAGATCGGGTCAGAATATGACTGGAAGGCTATCCCCGTCTCCAATATCAAGCCCGCGGGCCATCTCGGGTTCATCCACACCTTTAACTGGTGGTGGGATTAACCCGTTCTATCACCATCTCCCGAAGTCAAACCCCAGTGAATATACAAATTTGACTTTGACTTCAAGGTCTCCCACCAGATCCTTTGGGCCACCAGCTACTAACGGGCCTCAGTTTTATGACCTGAAGCCCGATATGTTTCGGGCAATGCCTCAAGGGTCTCCCTTCTTTCAAGAGATAGTTCCATCAGAAAACGATTTCTTAGGGAATCAAAAAGGAACATATGGCGGGCAGTCGGTGTTAGCTGACCGTGTTTCTCAACAGCTTCTGAGAGACCAAGTCAAACAATATCCAACCATTGACCTCAAGCCCACTTCACCCATGGTCAACCGAAGGGGAAGGAGTTGACCGCCGTTTTAGTCAACTAAAAGATCGTATCATAAATAATATCTATTTTGTTTTTATGCTCATAAACCCTTGTGGAAGGTGAAATGGAAGGAGGGATATGCTATTTTTAACTATAAATAGCTTTTGAAAACTCCAGCATTTTAACAGCGGTTAGTGGTGGATATGTAAAGATGATACTAAAATGGGTTTTTTTCGTTACGGGTCGGGTTAACCGTACAGGAAGAAGGTTAGATGTTAGGATCCAGATTTTGGTGAAAAAAAGGTTAGATTGTTGTAGCACATGTTTTAACCATGTTTTGTGCACAACAAATACTTTTATCAATGAGGAACCTTTTTTGGTTATATGAGCTTCAATGATGTTTGTTTGGTTCACAATTATGGCATAATTCACTTATGCAAAAGGACTTTGCAAACTGGACCTAGAAAGAATTGAACTATACCTCTCCGGTTTTTTGTTTTTGTTTTCATGCAAAATCAGTTTGGTCCAAAATCGAAGAAACTTTCTAGATCGGGGAAAAAAAACTATTTTTTACAAATCGCATTACATATAGTTTAAAATCACATCAGATACAACTTAAGAGTAATGATTTATAAAACCACATGAACAAATATTACATTATTATTATCATTGATTATTCACAATATTCATCATTTTTGGTGATTATGGAGCCACCATTCCAAGGCTAAAATCCCACAACTTTTTAGCCAATTCGGAATCTTCTGCAACAGAAGCCGGTTTTGCTTTATTACTATCAGCAAAATATTCCCCACTAACCCCTTTCACTTGCGGGTGCAAAGCCACATAGCATGTCGTTGCTGCCCCCTAATTAAATATCAAAATTCAAAACTCAATTATTTTCTTGAAATTTATTCCGATTAAAAAGACGTTAATGCTAACCTGTGGTATAGTTTTCAGAAAGTATTTCCCGACCCATTCAACCACACCTGCTTAACAAACAGTACAAGATCAAAAAAAAAAAAAAAAAAAAAAAAAACAAATGTTTAATTAGTAATAAATTAGGTTAAAAAAGATCCTAGTTTTTACCCTCGAGAAAGCTGTGATGGCGTAAAAGACTCGTTGCAATGGCACCAGGATGCAACGAGTTTGCGGTTATCTCCACTTTTTCTTCCTGGTTTTTAACATTTATGTAAAAATAAAACTTTTTTAATAACAAATTATACTCATTAAATTTACCTTGAATTGCCTTGAAAGTTCATTGGCATGCAATATGTTGGCTAGTTTCGACTGTCCATAGGCGTGCATGGTGCTGTAACTGAATTATGAAACGACATAAATAAGTTTATTATTTTTTATATCTTAATTCTGGTTGTGTACCTTGATTCATCATTTATTTTGTCAAAATATATTCCTTTATATGCAATTCGATGAGCTTCAGATGATACGTTTACTATTCTTCCTTCTTTTTCCTCTTCTTTTGAAGTTTTCTTCATGCCACCTTTAGTCAAACATCAGTTCGGGTCAAAATGGGTAAGTTTGATACGGGTCAAAACGGGTTGACCCACAACACTTTTTTGTCCAAAACTGCTTTCTTACCTAAATGATTTGTGGCAAATTGTAGTTCAATCTTGTCTTTCGAAAGCATGAAAGGAGTAGCCATGATCCCTGCATTGTTACTTTTGACAACACAAACAACTATTATTATCTTGTAACTGTAAACATAAATATATAAAAATAAATATAAACATTATAATAAAAAATAATAAAGGTAACTTACATGAGAATGTTTAAAGGAAGACCTAACGAACAATATTCAGCTGCAAAATTCCTTACAGATGCCAAACAACTCAGATCTAACTCCATCACATCAACTTTAGCATTTGGTGTTTCAGTAATTATATTTTCTTTCACTTTTTTACCGCTTTCTGTATTTCTTACTGCCATAATAACATGTACACCGTGCATTGCAAGTACTCGTGCAGTTTCAGAGCCGATACCACTTGAAGCACCTATACATAAATAAACACATTATAATTAAATGAAATATGAAATTAAATTATTTTTTAGGTCAAGGAGTGATTGTTATTTCGTTTATTTAGTTTTAAATCTAGATCAAGTGATAATTTTGATTTTATTTATTTATTTTCTGCATAAAAGTAGCAGTGTGACCATATAACATGCCTATAAAATTACCCTCTAAATCACAAATTCTTATCAAATCTAAGTTCAAAACAGACGCACAAGTCAAACAATAAGTCAAACTGAATTAAGAACCCTAATTAGAAAGAGAGTTGAAGAGTTGACCAGTAACAATGGCGGTGAGACCAGTTCCATCGATTCCTTGAGTAACGTCTTCAGCTGTTGAATAATATCCAAATCCTGATTCCCCTTTCCCTCCAAATATCCACATTTTTTTTAATTAATTTTTAAGCCTTTTTTCTGCTTGGGATAAGAAGCCGATGCGATTATGCAATATTGGGAAAGCTTTTTTAAGGGAGCTTATGGCTTATTAGCTTATATAAGCCTTAATAATCCCTTTTCACATCCTTTTGAAAAGGGATTATTAAGGCTTATATAAGCTAATAAACCATAAGCCACTTAAATAAACTTTCCCAAACACCCCCGCAGTAGCTTGATTGATATCATCGTTAATCGACCTCTTATTTTGTCTTTCCCGTTTTCTTTATTTTTTCTTTTGTAATTTATAAATTCAAAGTATATTAGCATTATTGAGTATGGTGATGACTCCAAAGTCCAAATCAATCATCATAACAGAGACTGACGAACTTGAACTAATACTAAAATTTATTATATTTTGTCCCTTATATAGAAACCTTTTACTTATGATTGAATATTTATGGTTGTCCATGAATATGAGAATATTCATAATTAGTGATTAGTTGATATGGGTCCGGATCTAGTGCGTACTTAAAAATCGATAATGACTGCTAGTACTCTAAAAAAAACTTTGAAAATGATCAAAAACAAAATTTTTTTAAACATAAAAAACGCAGCCTATAAGATCCAAAATAAAATAAAAAATTTCAAAAATGATCAAAAAAAATATGGATCATAATTTTGATCAAAAAAAAAATATGGATCATTATTATGATCCACCAAAAAAAGTGGATCATAATTTTTTTTTCAATTTTTTTTTTTTGGTCAAATGTAGTAATAATCATGGGAGTTATATATATTTTTTTCGGAATTTTTTGAATTTTTTTTAGGTGCACTCGCGAGTGCTCACTGTTTTTTGAGTACTGACCGGATCCCACTTTTAGTTCATATAAAATGCAACAATTAAACACACATATATAGGTGTTAAGTATTAAAAAAATCTCAACTCTTTTAATTGTGAATTAGGTGTATACAATTTGGTTAATTGCAAAGATGTAATTGCAATAACTTATGTATCCTACTATCCTTCATATCGACACGAATTAAAGCGAACAATATTAGATTTTATGTGAATAATGATTAGATTTGTCGCATGTTGGTATTACATTATAAAAAGAAAGTGCTAAATATTATATTACAAAATGCAAAATTTTCAATCATGTGTAATCAGCTCAATCCGGAATCCGACAAGGGGAAACAATCCATACCCGAACCCTATCCTGTAGTAATGTAAGCTCCGTCTGTTCGAATTAAAAAACCTGATAACAATAATAGACACGAATAGACACAGCCCTACTAGCACAATAACTCTTGTTGCAACAAATATCATCACTACACTTATAACCAAGAACAAAGTTAACAAAAACGTGTTTCATTCATCTTTAAAGGCAAAAGCGATTACATAAAGCATTCACAGAAGTACCTTTTGTTACAACAAATATCATCACTACAAAAACATACATTATTATTATTTTGTTTAATAAAAATTACAAAGAAAATGGTTCGTGAAGTCCATTATGACTACTAGATTATTTGGGTTGGGTCAACTTGACACTAAAATCCCAGAGTTTCTTGGCCAATTCGGGGTCGCGAGCATACCCGCTTGCTTTAGACAAGTTGCTGTCAGCAAAATACTGTCCACTAACGCCCTTAAGTTGCGGGTTTAATGCTACATAACATGTAGTAGCAGCTCCCTGAATTCACAAAAAAAAAAACCGTGATTATTAGTCTTGAATCATCTTTAACCAAATAAGAAAATATGAAAATACAGAATTAATTAACAAACCTGTGGGATGTTCTTTAAGAAACTCTGGACCGCATTCACGAATACAGCTGTGTCAACATAAGTTTAAGATCATCAACATAAAAAGGATAACTAGTTTATTTGTATAAAACAATAGTTGCACTGTAAAACTCTAATGCTACAATAAATATGAAAATGGATGTAAAAGGGTCGAGACTTACAAAAAAAGCCACCATGACGTGCTAGGTTTGTTTTAATAACACCAGGGTGCAACGAATTAGCAGTTATATTCACTCCCTCTTCCTGAAAAAAATGCATAAAATACACCAAAAAAATAACGTTACATGTCATTAGTTGATTGAAATCATTTCATGATAGATGAACGGTTAAGATTAATTACCTGTAACCGCCTTGTGAGCTCACTGGCGTGCAATGCATTAGCAAGTTTTGATTGCCCATAAGCATACAACGCGTTATAGCTGAAAACCACATTATCAGCATAAATATATAAATAAATAATGCGATTGAATTTTTACGTACGTTTTAAATTATTAATTTCATGAATTCAAGGTTTACCTCTTCTCGTCGTTGATTTTGTCAAACATAATTCCTCCTTTGTATGTCACTCTGTGGACCTCTGAGGAAAGAATAACAATCCTTCCTTCTTTCCCACTTTCTCTTGCAGTTTTTTTCATGGTATCCAACAACAAGTTTGTCAAAAGAAAGTTACCTAAAAAAGAAAAATATATATTTTTTCATTAAAATGTCCGTTGCGAACTAAAAAACAACATAAAACTTAGTTGAAGTGTAAAATATCACATACCAACATGGTTGGTTGCAAATTGCAATTCTATGTTGTCTTTGCTAAGAGTGAATGGAGGAGTCATAATCCCTGCATTTAGTCTTTTTGAAACGAAACATCGATATAATTAGTCTTAGGATTGTCATTATCAACTCATAATTAAATTATAAATGACAATTTTTTTTTTCTTACATCAAGATGTTCAAAGGAAGTCCCTTAGAATTATACTGTGATGCAAATTTTCTAACAGAATCCAATGAGCTGACATCTAATTCCATCACCTCAATTTTTGCATTGGGGATTTTTTCAGCAATGCTTTCTTTGACTTTTTTACCAGATTCGATATTTCTAACTGGCATAACAATATGGACCCCACGTAAGGCAAGCACACGTGCGGTTTCTAAACCGATACCACTTGTAGCTCCTGAAAATTGCATAAAATCTTTTAAGCACTTTGTGAAGTAACAATTTGACATATATATCTATTTGCTAAATTGCTACTACAACGTTTGACTTCTGGCTATAAGAAAGTCAAATAGATTAACCATTTAGGTTCAAATTCAGTAAGAAGCATCTAGTTATATATAGGCAATTGATAAATACATTGATCAATATAAATCATCTGAAAATATACTTCCTCCGATTCAAAATAAGTGATACACTTTCCTTTTTGGGGTGATTCAAAATAAGTGATACACTTTGAAAAATTTCCTTATTTGACAAATAAAATGGGACCCACACCCATTAACTATCCACTTTAACAAAGTGAAATGACCTCTTTACCCTTACTTTTTACTTTTAAACATCATTAACCATACTTTATTCAATAGGTGTGGGGCCCATTCCCCACTAACCATCCAATTAATCTAATTTAACTATCATTATAATCTTTTGCCTTAAAAACCATGAAACCCTAAGTGTATCACTTATTTTGAATTGGAGGAAGTATATTATTTTAGCTAGAAGTGATTAATCAATTTTTGTGACCTAAATGATCTCAATAATTATTTATTAAATTTTTTGACCTAAATGATCTGAAAATATAAATCACACGGGCACATATGGGGAATTTTCCTTGGAAATCCCTTTGGGGGCAGGGTTTGCCCGCTTATGCGGAGCTCGAACTCGGGGTGCTCGCTGAAAAATTACGAGTAGGCTTCCGTTATTTCATTTGCCGTTTCAAAAAAAAAACAAAATTTGAGATATTTTCTCAAACCTAAGTTGACGATAGTGATTAAATCATAGCTGAAGATAGTCGATGAACCGTTGACTTTTTTTTTTCCCAATTGACTGACTCAGAATTGTTTTTGAACAATCAACGATCAACACACACAGATTTTACAGTCAATCGGAAACAGAGCATACGACAAATACACAAAATAGAAGTAAGATTACCGGTAACAATGGCGGTAAGACCAGTTCCATCAACTCCTTTAGTAACATCTTCAGCTGTTGAAGAAGCAGCAAATCCAGATTTGCCGGTGAAGATTGAAATCCAAGTCATTTTTCGAATATTTTTTTTCGGATTGAAAAACTTTTACAATGATGCTTTATAGAATATGAGATTTGATTGACGTTGTGATAACTTTGGATCAAACAAGCAGTATATATAAAGCCTCAGAGATTCAACAATTAATGTAATAATTATAGTAGTCTATTGGACGTATATTCGCATTATAAAAACAGGAAATTTCTTAGGAAAATGTGACCGGAATCTCCAACTATTGAAACTTTGAAGTCTAGAAGAATGAAGTGTTTTGTTTACGTCCACGAACTTTCACCTATTGTTCACTTTGATCCCTTAAACTTTGTAACTTCAAACACACCCCGTCAAATCAGTTGAAACATGTATAACTAAAGCCTACTAGATAACGGCATGTGCTCAAATTCATTGTTTTAAAAACCGGATCGAAACGGCCGGTTGGAGCAGGAACCGGTCACATAACCAGTTTCTAAAAACCGATCGAATTGAATATTATTGAATAGTCAAACCTTGGGTAAAAACTGCCTCGAACCGAAGAATTGAACAAGGAAAACCGAGTTTCAAGTTTTTTTTATTTATTTTTAAAGAACAATTTTATAATTTCAAATTGAGTGGTTTTCCATTTATTTTCAACGTCTCTATTAAAAATAATTTTATATAATTGATTAAAATGTGAAATGAGCCTATTGTTGTTTATTCATGATATGTCATATATAATTATAATATTAATTATGAAATCATCCGACTTTTTAGAATGATCCAACCTGTTGATAATGGAGACTTATTATAAGTATATTTTAAAAGCGTGTGAGCACATAGTAATTGTTAAGGGGCTAAAATTGTAAATTAGTTCAAATAGCACACGTCATTGATGATTCAGCGAAAATATACCATATGAGTACTAAAATGCATTCGGTAACCAAATGAATTGAATAGTCAACTTCATATGAACACTACTCCGGTCAAACTATTTTTAGATTTGGTTTCCGGTCCAACAATTTCTATCCCTGTTGACAGGTTTATCAGTTGAAGAGAGTCAAGTCAATAAATTTTACTTCTACAAAAAACACTTCCTATAAGGTTTCAATATTTAATGTTGAGTATGCATCATACTTTTTTTTGGAGATGGCTTTTAATGAGCTAGTGATCTTTTTAGAACATACAAAATGCATCTCTGTTTGCAAAGACTACGCTGATTCAGTATCGTTGAATTTCGTCGATTCGTGATTAGACCATTTATGAGATTCGATTGTTTTTTAGCAATAATCGGTTCATATTATATTATGTGAAATTGGATTGATTATTAGGTAAAACTTCAAGTTAATATATCATTACTGTATATAAATATAATAATATTACATTATTGAGTAAACTATTATCAATGAATTCCCCTTCAATAAATTATTAACACATGTGTTACATATATTATTATTCATTTGTCATCTTCGTGGATCTACTTATTTTCTATTCGTAATTTTTATGTTCTTCTATAAATCCAAAAACCCTAAAATAACCATTATTTGTGCAATCACATGACTCTTAATTAAGAAATATATGTTAATATCATTATGTCCAGAAGTATTTTTACCTACATTTTTTGCATTATGTAATGTAACATACATGTTTTAGAAAATGTTTCATATATATTCTTCATTTGGTTGCTTACATGTTTTTTAAATATGATAAGGTAACAAAGTGCATGTTTAGCAAGTTCTAAGAGCTGTATTAAAAATAGCAACATATTTTAAAAAACTTTTTTTTTATATTTATCAAATTATCTATACTTTTTAATGTCATACTTTGTAAAACTCATAAAACAGAAAAGAGTAATTCGATTATTTTTTTTCTTTTTTGTCAATTTGGTCTACTTAAACAATAGTTATTAATTAAATATTTGTAATATTGGATGCATGTAGGGTTGTCACATTCCTACGGAAAATTATAAACTAACGAGCGTAATGCAACCGCGCTCCGCTGCGGATATGTATTTCGTTCATTTTTCTATATAAGATACATAAACTTTAAAGAATTTATTTTTTTAGGGTAAATTGAATAAAATATCGTATTATATGATTTATAATTTTAGCAATCAACTATCAAAAGTTGATAAACATTCATCGCATTCTCAATTATCAAAAGTTAATAAACGTTTCATTAATAGTATTACATGCTAAATATAAAATTATTAGACATCTTTTTTTTTTATAATAATCATCACGTTTGATAACATTATTTTAATTTATATTTATTTAATTTATGGTATTTTAATTTATAGTTACAATAGTATTCTTTTATTCAAATAGATAGATAGATAATAACTATTTAGAAATATAGTATTCTTATATCAAATGGCCTTTGGCCTAGTGGTATGGTGTTTGCCTCTTGACCTTGTGGTCAGAGGTTCGAGTCCCATCATGAACATATGTAGTAATTAGGAGTAGATTAAGATTTATCGTTTATAAAAAAAATCCTCAAGTGTTTTTGTTAGTCAAGGAGAAGAGAATATAGGGAATTAGGTGTAAGAGAAAGTTTGCTAGAACAAATATACTTTAATCACATTTTAAAACTATCTCTTTATGAACAGTAATTCAAGAATCATAAATGTATTATAGATACATATGTTATCATAGATGGGATCATAGGATTTTTTTAGTTTTTTAAGAAATAATTAATGAAATTAATGAAGATATACTTCCTTTTGGTGCTATAATGCATGCTTCTCTTGTTGTTAACTACCTGGAAGAAATTCAACACTTGGAGATATAAGAAAAGGACACTTTTTTTATATTTTATATTTTCGATTAATGCCACCGTATTTGTTGTATCATTTAGCATACTTTACATATTATGTATCCATTTAATTATACTGTAATAGTAAAGTGATGTAAATAGCAATTATAAAATAAAAAAAAGACAAAAGACAAAAATGGTGAAAGCTTGTTTCGAACACTGGTAACCTTGAATCTTGGGATGCGCCTCATCCACTATGGCAGGAAAGCATACTTGTTTTTAAATTTACATAGTCTTTTATAAATATTAAACAATGCATATATAAGTAGGAAAAAATCAACCAATCACAGCAAAGTGAACAGTACTTTTAGAACCACAATTGTATAATAGGTAGAATTTGGTAGCCAATCTTGACCAAAGTGGAGAAGCGATTATTTTTTATCCTACTTGAATGGACAAATATTCTTTTTATTAGTTTGTTGAACCCACCAACTTGTAATTAGCACATTTTTAGTTATTTCTTATAATTATTGTGATTTTATAATGTTTATATTGTGACGGAAAACAATACAAACATTATAAAATCACAAAAATAACAATACAAACATTATAAAATCACAAAAATTAAGATCTTTATAGATTCATCGTGATATTACTCTTCTCGTAAAGCTCAATCTAAAATCCCACAACTTTTTGGGCATTTCAGGGTCATTAGCATGCCTGCTAGCTTTTGATACGTTACTAATCATAAAATCAAATCATGAAATGGAAATAATATAGAGAGATTATAATATATCAAAGTTACCAGAATAATCCGAATAATCACATTTTCCCCAAAAATATTGAACAATCATAACACCAATATATGATGCAAAACAATCTTATTGGTGTCATGTTTTTGTCTATTGGTGAAAGCATATTCCTTTGTATGTCTAGGGGCCTGTTTTAATTTGATTTTCACCGATTTGTTAGTGTCTTTAATGTTGATATCATGAAAGACCCATTTTTTTGGTACAAAAGTACAATCATGTACTCAAGCAACATTCAGTGTGTTGTAAGATAACACTTTATGAGTGTCTAAATTCATGTTAAAGGTAGCAGATCTCCTTACTCGAGCTTTTTAATGATTAAAAGCCATATAATAATTTAATATTTCAACATGTACTGTATACATGTTATTTTTAATTTGTTATTTTACCATAAAGTATATATCATTGGAACGACAAAGGAAAAATGTCCAATTATCTATGAAAGTATTCTGTCTTGGATTACACGAAATTATGCTCTTTTTCCCTTTTCCTTTATGCTTATTTTTTAATATTTTTTGAACTTTATACTTCTATCTTCTTAATATATGGGGAAACTTTGAATTGCAAGGGTCAAAATATTCTCTTTTACATTTTCTTCATTTCACTTTTGGAGTAATATTGACAATAAATTTTATCTGCAAAAAAAAACCCGCTAAAAAGTACACAAGCGTAACCCCATTTGATACCTGAAGCCCAATATAAAGATTGGGCTTATACTAAAATCAATTTACTGATTATGAAGGAAAATGAGGAACTACGGATAAAATATAAGGGGATGATTTTTACATCACAATTTATATTACATCTACTATAACTATCGCTTAATTTATTTGTACACTTAGCTATAAAACTTATACTGTGTGATACGTAACCTAAAAATTGTGATGTAAAAATAAATTCCCAAGAATATAGGATAGATGTAGAACTTGAAAGACGAGATAATTTCTATAATTTACTCATTTATTTTATGAAAGATTATATTTTTTGAAAAATTTATAGACAAAAGGTGGACCATAAGAGTTATTTTTAACTTAATATTAATACAACACCAACTCAGGGGCACACAGGTAATTTACACACATTCATCAACCAACACTAAAAATAAATAAAAAACACTAAATCCACTTTGGGTAGACAACAACAACAATCATCCATAGACAACAACAAATCAAACAAAATACAAATTTAAGATCTGCTCTTGAAAGGAATAGCTCTGATCACAATCACGTGGTACAAAGCAGCAAGTGCAGCTCCAATGAAGGGACCAACCCAGAAAATCCACTGCAAAAAGATCGAGAAACAAAATTACCCTTTTGCCCTTTGAGTATTTTTTACATAATTACCAAATAAAAATGAAATCTTGATTAGTATTTTTTAAGTTATAACTTACGTGGTCATCCCATGCATGGTCCTTGTTGTAGATGATTGCAGCCCCAAGACTTCTTGCAGGGTTAATACCAGTTCCAGTGATCGGGATAGTCGCCAAATGAACCAAGAAAACCGCAAACCCGATGGGAAGTGGTGCCAAAATCTACATTTTTTCATTAAAAAAAAGTCAACTAAAGATGGTCAAAGTCAAACATAAAAGTAAAGTCAACTAAAGATGGTCAACACTCAAAACAGGGTACAACTTTTACTTTTACCGCATGGGATACTATCACTAGTTCCGAAAGCTCTGATTTTGGCCCATTAGAAAAAGTGTGTACTTTATTTTACTAGATGAAAGTACGTACTACTTTAATTGCATTAGGTACACGTATTTAATGGCTCTGGAAAAATACTTTTGATTAAATCTAAAGTTACTAACGTGCCCCTCTCATCCCCCAATCATTAATTGACAAATAATGGACGCAAAAAGCACTAGCAAACATTAGGATATACATTGCACATGGAAGCAAATCATCTTCACATGCATTTGCTATAGACAAAAGATAAGATAGAGACATTTAACCTACTCTTTAATCATTCCCCTCATTTAATAATGGCCAAAATACTTGACTGATTAAGTCCTCTACTATCCTGAAATATTAAAGGTGTAATGGTCGATTGAGCATCAATGCTCACTAATTTGATGTTTTTTCACATGATTTGCTTCTAATATCAGTATATTTTTTAGTTCGTCAAAAACTCCCACAAAAATAAGTCGAGTAAGGATAACGATCAAGTTAATGAGTCCGGATACTAAATCGATCATTTTGTTAAGTTCATGGTACTATGTTGCACCTTTAATAAATCAGGGTTGTAAAAGATCTAGTCAGCCAAGTTCAGGTGTACTAAAATGTATTTTGGCTTTTAATAATTGTATGGTATATGGCTGTTTGACATTCCGTTTTGAAATTTATTTTCCTAATAATTAACGTTTTCATGACGCAAATAATCTGGACTGGTTGTGTAAGAGCATCTCCAATGGTAGCTTTTTTAAAAGCTTATTACTATTACAATAAGCTTTTGTATGACTTTTTACCATTGGAATAGTGAGCTTTTTTAAAGCTTATTGCAAAGACTTTTTTTCTACTAAGCTTTTAAGGGACTTTCAATGTTTGTCATTTTTAGTCCCCTATGTATAATAGTTTTTCATTTTAAACTTTAGATATATTGTACATAAATTCTTTATTATATTCTTATTAGTTAATAAATAAATTATATAATATTTAGTGTCAATTATTATAATATATTTGTATGAGATATTTTAAAAAATAATATACTTAGTAAGGATGTTATAAAAAATGTCAAATTATATAAGGGGTATTTATAAAATATTTAAGATAGATAAAGGTAAATTAGAAATATTGTAATAGAAAAAGCTTTTAGAAAGGTTAACCATTGGAGATGCTATTTATGTATAGGTTTTTGGTGAGTAGATTGTTGATGTGGCAAAAGTAATAAGCTATTGTGAGGTTAAATGCTCTAACGTTGCACACCACTACAAGTCTAGCTAGGGGTAATTTAGTCATTTACACAATTAATGAAATGACAAGAGTTAAGAGTAGACATACGGGAACATGTGAGTCTCTAGCACTTCTTTTGGCATCGGTAGCAGAGAAAACGGTGTAAACAAGAACAAAGGTGCCAACAATCTCTGCACCAAGACCATCACCTTTGGTGTAACCATGGGCTACAACATTGGCCCCACCACCCAAAGTGGTGTATTGACCATCACCCATGAACCCTTTGACCACACCTGCACCACAAATGGCTCCAAGACACTGCATCACCATGTAGAATATTGCCCTTGTTAATGACAGTTTTCTAGCCAGTAGCAACCCAAATGTCACAGCTGGGTTGATGTGTCCTCCTGTTTGTTTTTAGACCAAGAAAAACCCATTTCATTAAGTAACAAACTCAACGAAAAAATTATTTTTTTTACAAAAAGGCTAAATCTTTTTAGTAAATCTTGAAGAACCCATGTCATTTGAGGTTAAGTCAAAGTGATTTTGTACCTTACTTGTATGCGTTCTTACTAAAGATTGAGAGCTCAAAGATTTAAGATTCTTGAAGAAGCCATATTACTTGAGTAACAAATTCTTAGAATATACTGAAATTTAACTAATTTTTTTTTATTTATTTTCCTTTTTAGAGAATCTTGGGAAACCCATGTCATTTGAGGTTAAAACAGAGTGATTTTGTACCTTACTAGTATGATTTCTTACTAAAGATTGAGACTTTAGCTTAAAAGATTATTAGGGTTTGTAAAAAATTCGTTAAATTCACATGGATCTAGAAGAATTAAACCCAGAACTAGGTAAAATCTCAAGAAATCTATAAACACTGCCAAAATGAAAGAAACCTACAAAAACATACTAGTAAGAGCAATTTCTAACCTCAATACTACTATTTTTCACTAAATATTCAGCTAAAAAATGAACAGGGTATGCAATTTAAACAGAGTAAGTAAGCATCATGGGAAAAAAAACAGAAAGGAACATGTTTTTTAGAATAACTTGAAGAAAGAAGAAAAAAGTAAGGATTTTGTAGAAATATACCTGAGATACCAGCAGTGCAGTAAACAAGGGCAAAGATCATACCCCCAAAAGCCCAAGCAATTCCTTGAATACCAACAGTTCCACACTTTGTGGGTGATTTAGCCACACCCATAACGGTCAAAACAGAGATATACAAAAACAAGAAAGTGGCGATAAACTCTGCAATCCCAGCTCTGTAAAACGACCATGATGACAGCTCACCTGGCTCGAACAAAGGTGCAGGCGGTGGTTCCTTGTAATCTTTGTCGGTTTGAGCCGATGTTCCGATCGGTTGTCGTTCGGAAAACTTGTTGGCTCCAAGTTTAACATCTTCTTCTTTGCCCTCCATTGTTGTTACTCAAGCTTTCTCTCACTAGAATTTCACTATCTTATTTTAGGTAATGAATGTGAGTTTGTGAAGTGAGGAGATGGGGCTTTATAATGCAGGTGTCATCATTTAACTTAATGTGGGGTTGATCTTTTTCGTAATTTCTAATCTAATCTAATCATTGGGCTTTGAGTAACATTTTGGTAATATTGCACTCCTCCTCTGTCTTTGAAATCATCAAATCTTTTAATTATTGGATAAATGCATAATTGCATGTGTTGACAATTCATATAACGGGTACGTATTTTCTAGTTTATATATTTTTGTTAAGATAAGACATTATTAAATTGAGATTAAAACCTTCTTCTTTTAACATGATGATAATTAGTTAATAACTAAATATTCAAATAAGTTTCATAAATAAAGAAAAGTTGTGAGCAAAACTAGTGCTATCAATATTATCCTTTAATATTACGTAGTATTTTCACCTTTTTAAAAGGTTTTGATAATACATCCTCTTGGGCATATCATTAAAGTTTAATAAACTAAAATTTACTTAATTCGAATAAATGATATTTATGAGTTTTTAATATTTTCGTGTTATATCAATTTTATCCCCTTATGATAATTGAAAATGAAAGTTTTTGAAAAATTAAATTTAAGGACATAAAAGACATTTAATATTAGTAGGATGTGCCCATGGAGCATATATTAGAAAATATCTTTTTTAAAACATAACATTTTTTTAAAACAATAACTATAAAAAAATGTTTTTTGTTTATTTAGAATGGAAAAAAGGTAGCAAATGATTGTTATTTTGCGTGAGGTTAAATTCTTTAGAAGAAAACTTGGTTAACAAATGTAAGGTTAATAATAGTTGAAGCTGCTAAAAAGTGTGCGGGTCCGAAAAGGATGTCGACAGGCTTGTGAATGTTTTCTTTGTTTATATGTTGTGTTCTTATCTACTACAAAGTGTCACCATATATATTATTATTTTTATTCTAGCTTTTTAATTGTTAATGTTATCTTTAATACTTGATGAGATGTTTAATTAACCTAATGTGACAACACCTTAATTGTAACATCCCGAGACCCGACCTATAATATTTTATTACTTTTGGTAAGTAATATCTTATTTGTTTATTATTTTATTATTTTATATGATTTTATTTGATTTATTTGAATTAATTGTATTTTTAACCATGGGGTTAAAAATTAGTAAAACTGAGATATTTAAATATTAAAATGATTTTTACATATTTGGGTTCATTTCTGAACCAGGGTTCTAAAAATATATTCGTTGTTAAAATTGGAGTTAGTTAGGTCTAAATTAATTATCTGTGAACCTAACATTATGTACTGTGTTTTAATGAAAATACCTGTGTGGGAAAGGGGGTGTACGTGTTATGTTGTGAGCAAGTGTCAAGTTTGGTTTTTCTTCCCTCTTTTCTTTCCCAGTCGACACACACACACATACACTTTCTTGAAGTTTTTGGCTAAATTGAAGATTAAACCTTGAAGATTTTGCCTACTCTTTGTAATTTTCGGAATCTAGAAGCAAAACTAAGTAAGTTCTCTCCTTTCTTGGCTAGGGTTTCATGTTCTTGATGTAGGGATGAACTAGGGTTCTTGAGCTAGTGGGTTTTCATGAAGTTCTTGTTGAATCTTGTTGGAAATCCAAAATTGATGCATGATTTGGTGTCTAATTGAGTTCTTGCATGTAATGTATGAATTGTTGTTAGTTATAGCTCATTTGGTGAAGCTCTCATAAAGCTCCATCAATGGTGATTATGGGAGGAAGATGGATTTTTCCCTAATTTGATGAATTGTGTATTTTGGTGTTCTTGATGTTGAGTTAGGTTAATTATGCATGTTAGAATGGTAATTGTTAATTATGAAGATCACTAGTTAACTATTGAGATAATGCCTAAGGAATGGTAGTGTTTGGCTAGATGGAAATTTAGTCATAACTAGCTAAATTTGTAGATTGTTGACTTTGGTCAAACCTGAGAGTTGACTTTTGGTCTTGAATAGCTTGTAAACTCTAATTGTCAATTTCATGTCATTTATATGCTAGTTGCCTAGTTGGGAAGTATAATCATGTTGGCTTAGGGCCTTGACCCGTTTGTTTGACAATTGGTGCAATTTGACCTAAATAGGGTCAATGTTGGTGAAACTTGCAATTGGATGCAAGTAACTTGTTAGTATGTAATTTTGATGTTGATCAAGTAGGATATCCCATTGGAAAGTGTTGAATAGATTCCCGACTCATTATTCTTGTTTTGACCCGTTTGGGCCTAAAGTGCAATTTGGCCAATTGGTATAATGAATTGACTTGTTGAGGTGTTAGACTTTAGTATTGGTTATGTGTAGAAATGCAAGTAATTGGTTGTAAGTTGTGGTTGCAAGATGTAGTCTTAAACTTATATTACTTGTTACACAATTGATGATTTCGGGTGACTAATTCGGTATTCATTTTGTACAGGAAAAGGGAAGGAGCCTCAGTGATATAAGATTACTGAGCTCGGTACTAAAAGGAAGCTAAGGTGAGTGGACTTAACCTTCTTCTTGTGTGATGTACAAAGGTTTTGGTTTGGTAGAGTTGTAGGAGAAAAATGCAGCATTTTGGCTGGTCTGGGGGAGATAGCGGCGCTATCTCTAAGATAGCGGCGTTATCTCTGCTTCGTATTTGAAAAATTGAACAGCGGCCCGAAATAGCGTTTGGTATTTAGATAGCGGACGCTATCTTTTGGTGGATAGCGGCGCTATCTTCGGATAGCGGCGCTATCTCCATGAAAGATAGCGACGCTATCTATGATAGCGGCGCTATCTTGGCTGATTTTGGGAAAATTCATTTTTCTTGGTTTTTTATTAATTTTCGAGTGGTACCATTAATTGTGGGATTGTTAATGGTAGTATGTGCACATGTTTTCTAGAGGTTAGCTATGAGTGGGTTTTGGCTAGGCTTCGTTACTATTGGATGGGGTGCTCGGACTCCTACGAATGTGTTCCGTTAGGGATGAGTACCGTGCTAATAGTAAAGTGGCCATCGGTAAACTGTTGTTCGGCCAACAACAGTTGTAGGTACTTTGCAAGTCCGCCGATATTCTCATAACGTCCAATTGCTTGTGGAAGTTTGGACGGTTTCCAGATTGATTTCTCTTGTCTTTAATTTGTTGTGGTTATGCAAATTGATTGTTATTTCTATTCACTTAGCTTTGTGCTAATCCCTCATTTGTTGACTCTTTTCAGGTTGTGGATTTAGCATGACTAGAGTCGGGTTTTGAAAGTCTGACCGTACTTTGATTTTGTATACCGGGTCGAGCCTGTTTTAGTAACACCTTTAAATGTTTTATATACTTGGTTAATATGTAAAGGTTTTATGACGTGTAATAATTTAGGATTTATGGTTTCTTAAATCGCTTCCGTTTGCATTTTAGAAAAAAAAATGGCTCTAGATTGTGGTGTTACATTAATTATATATCCAGATTAAACTTTGTCAATCACAGCTATATAATTAATTATAATCTTATTAGTTATATTATTTCGGTTTAGTTTAATTATTATACATAGTTTTTGGAACTAACAAGTAGTCGATGCTAACATGCGCCAGTCGATGCTGCTAGCATTCCAAATCAGCCTCACTATTTAAGCGATTATGTTAACTAAATATATAATCATAACGTATTTTTAAAGTTGTAAAACCCGGTCTACCCGCCCGAGTACTCACCGGGTAACCGCTACCCGCTGTTCTACTGAGTCGGGTTGGTCCTAACCGGTTAATTACTCGGTCAATGGCACTCAATGGTGGTGAAAATCGGTTTAGGTGATCAAAATCAGCCAACAACGGGTATTTAGGGCCAATTGAGTTTTAAAATTTTAAGTTCATAGATTTAAAGGGAATGCAGTGTTAGGACCACAAGGAAATGAATCTATGTTACTTGCTCTGTGTTATTAATCTATACATGGGGGCATAATTTTACTTAAAATTTATCATTTAATATGTATTTATTTTAAAAATTAGGTAAATTGTATGTATATTATATATTTATATAACTGTATACATAAAAATTCCCGATTCGAGTACTCGTCGAGTACTCACCGAGTAACCGGGTACTCGCTACAAGGTCGTCGAACGAACGGATAGCGAGTAGCGAGTTCTACAACCTTGCTATTTATATTTCAATTGATGTACTGTTTTAGTTCATATCAAGCGATGCAATTCTTATCATCTACGGAGTACTTTATACGACATTTTTTACTTATTCTATAAAGTATAATATGGTACCGAAAATTAGTAAGTTATTCTATAATCATATGGTTTATTCCCCATATGTGGAGGGTTCGAGGGAAGGCATACTGCCCCTTGTGGATGTCACTGTCTAGGCTCGAACCACTAACTTACTAACTTGCCGTTCAAAAAAAATAAATAAATAAATAAATAAAAAAATAATATGGTACCGAAAATTAAAATTAATCTAAAGCACCATATTATTGTGTGCATTTAAAATAAATAAAAGTTTGTTTTAATCATTACTAAAATAATAATATAACTTAATTACATTTTGTGAGACCACCTTACCTTAAGGGTGCGTTTGGTACATAGAATGAAATTGCAGATAAATGATTATATAGAATGGAATTGCAGAGAAAGAGAATTAGTCTGGAGCATGAGAATTGACTTTTCTATTTGGTTGCACAGAGAATTCAACAGAGAATTATAACAGGGAATCATTTCTCTTGTTTGGTATAACAAAAAATTAACAGAGAATTGTACCAACTTTATCATTAGCAGACATATATTTTTTTTTTCACAACGATCATTATTAAAACACAAAACATACAAAAATATGGATAAATTAACAATAAAAATACAATAATAAAATCAATAATAACATTCTATATGTTGTCTTCTTTATCATACCTTACATTCTATAGCAAAATCAAATAATTTCAAATCAAACGCTTGAACTTAACAAAATTCTACATAATAGTGTCATTTATGTTGTTAGCAATTAATCTACGATAATTTTAAAATTTATAATGAATTCACATTTCCTTTTGTTTTCGGACTGTGCCATCCCATCCCTGTCATGTCCAGAGCCTAGCTCCATCGTCACACCATTAAAATCAATTACGAATGTACCATGACATCCTTTAAAAAAGGTGATGGTTTTCTTTTCCATATATGTCATTTGTTATAAATGGATTAGGTGGAATAGGGGTTTAGCATTATAAGATGTTTATTTAATTAGTATTTTGAGATACTAAAACATTACATTAAACTAAAGCTTAAAGCATGAGTGAATACTTGAGGTTAGAACTGGGGAGAATCAATTTCAAACCATTTAGTAGAAATTACTCTAAAATTGAAATGTTCCACTAACATGGCACTATGATGTCTATGGGGCCAAAAAATATATTTTGTAGTTTTATTGTTCCATGTTTGGTGTATAGGGCCCAACATCTACTCAATCATAATGCATAATGACAAATGAGAACGAAAGAAGAAGGAAAAAAACATGTAAAAAGTCGAAATATTACTTCTAATATTATTTATGTGGTTCTTGTTTTTATTCTATTTTGATTGTTTTAGTTATAGTTCGACTTGATCTGATTATGGAGCTATTTATGTTCATTCCTAAACCACACTACATAATACTTATCGTAATTTCGATTCCTACCCGTTTTAGTTTGATGACTTGTTAAAAAGAAACTAGCTCAACTCAACTAAATTGTTATTTAATAGATTAGAACAATCTTTATAAAAAAAAGGAGACCCCTAATTAATCATATACTGCTAGACAACTCATATCCAAGGGTTGCCCTTCTGGTATTGGCCTACCTTCACATCCAGCCAACTTGGCTACTTTGTGCCCCACCTTTGCTTCTCCATGATCATCCTTATTTTTTTGTGTTGGATTGTATTAGAGAATAAAATATTAAATTTCATGAAAGTACGTTATTTTTAGATTAAAACATCATGTGTAAAGCTTCCTATAATGGGTTACTATGGTGAACACTATTGTATGTTTAACATCTATATAAAAACAACTTGTCGTCAATGAAAAAGTTGATTCAAAATTACAAATAGTTGGTGACAAAAATTATCATTATAAGATTTACATGTAACTATTCAATATCTTAAAAACAAATCAAGCATTACATGTGGCGAAAAAACATGTATAGAAAAAAAAACGAGCACACCTTTCATTTTTGACGTTTCGTCATTTTAAGTTTGCTTTTCAGCAATTAAAATGTGCAACTAGAAGCCAAAATCATACTCCCTTTGTCCCATTTTTATTGTCCATGCTTTCTTTTTTAAATATCCCAAAATGACTGTCCACTTGAAAATTCAACCAATAAAAAAACATTTAGATGGTAAAGATAAAATTTTATTGGTTGCACAGTCTAATAAATGCACTTTTCTTAAACTGTGTCATATTCAAATGTGGACAATAATTTTGGGACGGAAGTAGTAACATTTTGTAATTAAAACGTTACATGTACTACAAACTTGAAAATATGGTTAGAACAGCTTATAACAATTTTATATCCATTACTTATTTTTATGTAGTTATAAAAGTTGTCAATATCTCGGAAATTGTTGACTTTAAACATTAAACAATAGTAGCGAAATAATGTATTGACGTGGATATTGTCATATTACTCCCTCCGTCCCTTAATAAAGTTCACATTTCATTCAAAACATTTGTCCCAAAATAAAGTTCTCATTTCTCATATTGGAGGGACCCACTCAATAAAATAATATTATTATAATGTACCTTACCACTAACTACCTCTTAAAAACACATTCTTTCTCCAAAAAACCTTATATTTTAATTAAATTTATTACCAATGACCCAACCATTATCTATCTCCTAAAATATTGTGCCCATGAGAACTTTATTAAGGGACGGAGGGAGTACTACATTATCAACACAAATATTATACAGATTAAAAGCTAGTGATGGAAGCTTAGGATGAATAAATAATACTATAATAACATATTTTTATTATACTTTTGATTTAATTGTCAGATTCTGTACTCATAATGTAAATTATTCACGTTAGTCTATTTTAATGTAATAATTAAAATAAACCTAAACAAATACATACACACAAGATTTCTTGATCATTAAAATTAGCCCTAATTAACAAGAACCCTAATTCTTGCCACACTTAACAGAATCGCTTGTACACTGTAATTAATTACACAATTAAAATTTAATCACTTCTATTCATCGGGTGCATGAGTGTGCCCGAGTCGAACATGTGGACACTCTCGTTCGGGTTCACCACTTGACCATAGAATCTTGAGATCCCCTCGCTTTTTTCCTAATGACAAAAAGGTCCCTGCATTACATGCAACAAATTTTTTAATTTAAAAAACATTTTTATTTTTAATTTCACATTTTTATACCTAGAGTAAAAGGAACGATGTATAGCAATGCCGGTTGACCATGACCATCCATTAAATTCAATGCTATGTAAGTTACAAGAAGACCTGTGTATAATTTCATATTATTACATTAGAATATTAAAATAAAAAATTTGAAAAAAAACCTTTTTTTAAATTTTTTCTTACCTAACCCGTACGCAAACATTGCCCACAAAAAGTATCCGGCTCGAAGGCGCTTTTTTGCCAACCAATCATACCTGCACCATATTTAAATGTCATATGATGGGTCGGGTCAAAATGGGTTGGGGTTGAAACGGGCTGGATCATAATAAATAATATATTAATTATTAAATAAATGATATTACAAACCTGAGGGAAAAAGTGATGAGTAAACCAGGTAAGAGAATGTCACCAAACCCGATGATGCTAAAGCCGCCCCACGGGTCAAACATGCGGGGTATCTTTAGCAGCATCGGGATTCCATCCTCCCCACTTTTGTCACCACGAGCCACCTATAATTATAAATAAATAATTAAACTTCCTGTAATTTGATTTACTAAACTAGGAAAAATGTTGACATACATACCACAATCATCACACTTTCATGGAACAATTTCTTGGAAAGAAAAACCCAAAAAATGTCATACAAGAAAGCACAACCTAGCAGAACAGTCCCAACCTGAACAAGAAAAAAAAAACCCAATTTGTCAAATGTCCAAAATACCCTACAATAAACACAATTTTTACCTTGAGATTAGGTACATGCACAATCTGAAGTACCGTAATTATCAGTGCAATTCCCTGAGGAAATGAAGAAAAAAATCATTTATTAAAATCTCGAGGAAATTACAGAAATTGTCCCTGTGGTCTTCCAAATTCTACGATTTTGTCCCTGTACTTTTTAATTTTTAATTTCGTGATTTTTCACTATAGTCTACAAATTTCATGTTCTTCGTCAATTTTGACCTAAAATGACCAAAAATTGACGAAAAAATTGGAATTTGTAGAGGGGACAAAAATCACGAAATTAAAAGTACATGGACAAAAGAAACAAACTTAAAAGTATAGGGACAAGATCGTAGAATTTGGAAGATTATAGGGACAATTTCTGTAATTTACTCTAAAATTTAAAATGACAAATTTGTTCACATATATTGCAACGACAACAAGAAGCTATTTTTAATAAATAAATATAAAATATAAAATAAAATAAAATATATTAAATTGTATTTTATGTTATGTAATGTAAAGTTGACTTACAAGTATATCTTGACCAATCCATGCAAACTTGGTCTCACGATAAACTGCCCAAAGAACAGCAATGACTATGCAGAATGGCATAGCAGCCAATGTAAGATATGAAACAGCTCCAAAAAACGGTACTTTAATAAAAGATTGTGCAGATTGTTTGAACCACCTAAAAATTTCGGTAAATCTTATTAAATTGATTATTTCTCTTATTTAATATTATTATATTAAATAAGCTTTACAGAAGATAAGAAAATTGCACCTTGACAGCAAAGCAACTATGCATGTTTGCAACCCCTGCATGTAAAAAATTAAAAAATACGTTCTTTATTCAAATACGATTTTCTTTTTCTCTAATCTTGATTTTATTTATAAATTAATTTTTTTTAATCATTTATAACATTTTACCTCTACACCTCCTATGCAAAAGATGACCACCAAAAGTTCAATAAACCATGCAGACATTAACTTGTAAAGGAGAACCAAGAAACAAGAAGCAACAATTACAAACAAGATTGCTGACTTTGTGTTGACTTCCACAATCCCACTTGTACCAACAAATTTTGTGTCTGACAGTTCTTCAGAATAATCCTACAAGACACACCAGACACGCCACGTCAGCGCCAGCTAGGACAAGATAAGGAAAGAATATTTTTGACTTACTTCTAGTAATTTGTCATGTTCTATAGCTGCTTCATTTGCACTCCATGCAGACCAATAAGAAGCACATAAGATGGTACCAACTGCCATTAACCATAGAAATACTTCGGCTATATCTACTACTGGTCTTCTTGGTGAGTATAACTGTACAGCAACTATAGTGTGGTTGAAAACGATTAGAAAACGGGTTGGTTCGGGTTATGCTTAATTTAAAAAAAGATTATATTTTTTATTAGAATATATGTTTTGTAACAATATTTGAAAGTGACCCGTATCAAGAATTACCCATTTTGACCCGTGACCCGTTTCTTGATCATGTTTCTACATCTAATAGGGACTTACTTGATGAACGATAAAGATTATATTTTTATTAGTATATATGTTATGTAACAATATTTGAAAGCGACCCGTATCAAGAATTACCCATTTTGACCCGTGGCCCGTTTCTTGATCATGTTTATCTAAATGGGACTTACTTGATGAACGATTTGCCAACATTCTCTCTATCTCTATACCAGCATCTTGTGGAAGCATAACAGTTGGTATGTGTATATCTAGGTCAGTTTCATCAGGCTCACAAACCATCTTGTACAGTTCTGAAGATAAGAATATTAGCCAAAAACCGATTAAAATTTTACATTTTTACTATTATTTAAGATAAAATAGTAAAAATATGATTTTGCATAAGTTGTTACCTCTTTGGTTATTTATAATAAGTACTGCTGAAGCACCAGCAGCTTGTGCAATATTTGCCTTTGTTGTGAATTTGCAATGACCTCGAGTCACCATGATGACATCACCAGTAAGCTATCATCATACAAACAAATCAAGAAACTGGATTTAAATTTTTTAATATTTATCACCGAACATTATATTATATATACTATACAATTGTGGTAGTTAAATAATATATAATTACTGTTCACACTATTTTGATTGGTGGAATTTTATAAGAATTTAATATATTTATATTATATAATAGTTTTTATCTAAATAATGGCTTTATGTGGCATTTGATGGTGCGTGTGTTTGGTCCCATGCTCCGTAGCCATGTTTTTCTTTTCCTTTGATTCAGTTTTGTGGTTTTCTACAAAAGTTACATTCCTCCTCTAACTTTTATAATTTCAACTTTTAACCCAAAATTTTGTTAATCTATAATATTAAAAAAAATGTTTAGTTTTCAGTTACTAAAAAAACCGCTCCTTAATGGGAATGCCTTGAAAGCATTATAGAATATAGCAAGCATTATACAAGTAGATAAGAACATATATTGCAGCATTATATAGACAATACCAATTATGTAATAAGCAAGTAAATTCATACTAAATAATATTGTTATTTTTTATAGTCTGTAGAACCGCAAAAACCATAACAAAAATCGCAGCGAAGCGCGCTTTTACTATCCTCGTTTTAATTTAATAATCATAAAAAATAGACCTTTTTCTTTGGTGGACTGCAACAATCACGAGGGTCTGATTGTGCAAGATTAGTTCGGTTTGCATTTTTCTCCTTGGAAACAATTGTGGTTCCAAAACGAGCACCGACACCAACAAACTCAGCTCCTTCTATACCATCTACCCAAGTTTGGACTTTGACCTAAGAATGTCAAAAGTCAAACTGAGTCAAACAGGGAACTTACTTTACTTCTGTAAATTAACATACAATCAAGCTATAATCTCACAATAAGCCTAACATTATGATATATAATTGAGCTAGAACTCACTTCAATCTTAAAATATAACATGCAATCAAGCTATGATCTCAGATCAAATAAAAAGGGGGGGTTTTACCAGCACAAAGTCATTCTCACAACCAGGCTTCTTGGGTGCAGATTTGTCATCATGAACAATGTCGCCGGCAGTCACCGGAGTAGGGTTACTGAAGAAAACAGCAATTAGTGATATAAACCAACAAAATTTCAAAACCTCCATGGTAAAATTAGGTTAAGCTCCGATAAAAAATTCCTTTTTTTCTTCACTACTATTGAGTATATGTTAACGGATTTCAGGTAGTTGTGTGTTTTGGTGGGAAATCACTATTAAAATTGGAAGATTTTAAGAGAATATATGAACAGATCTCTTAATTCATCGAGTAATAAATGTGTGTTATGGGTGCTTGTGTGTGTTTTGCAGAGCAGAGTGCAAAATCCACTGAGCACAGAAGATGAGATGATACGACGCCGTTGCGAAGATCTCTTGTCTGGATCCTGCCGGATTAAAACCGGAACAATCGGGGCAGGTTTGTTTATACTTTATACTATGCCAGAAATTTTATTTTATTGTCCCAATGTTATATGGTATCCGAATGCTTAATCTAATACCAAGTACTCCCTCCGTCCCTTAATAAAGTTCTCATTTCTCATGGGCACAATATTTTAGGAGATAGATAGTGGTGGGGTCATTGGTAATAAATTTGATTAAAATATAAGAGTTTTTGGAGAGAAAAAGTGTTTTAAGGGATAGTTAGTGATGAGGTACATTATAATAATATTATTTTATTAAGTGGGTCCTTCAAATATGAGAAATGAGAACTTTATTTTGGGACAAATATTTTAAGTGAAATGGGAACTTTATTAAGGGACGGAGGGAGTAATTTCTAACGTCTATTAAATATTACAAAATGATATCCGAATGCTTAATCTAATACCAAGTAATTTGTTTTTGTTAAAAAAATTAATAATTTGTTTTAAATATTAGTGGTCGTATTTTCATTTTGTACTTAGTCCAACCATCTAATAACGTTATGTACTGAAAGTGTGTTAAATACTTCTATAAAATAGATTTAAAGATCTCAAAAAACCAATATAATTATTAGTCTAACTAACTAATTGTTTGGTACATGTCTTTTATTAGGCTAACTAATTCAAGTAGATCAGATGGGGTAGTTCAGTTATTGTGTAGAAATATTTAGGTATCAGGTAATCTAAAAATAAAACAAGTTAGGTGTATGATAATACTAGCCTATAACCCGTGATAAATCACGGGTGGCTTGTGAAAATATCCTGATATTTGTTCGTAAAAAATTATATGCAACACGACAATAAAACAAAGACAATATTTTGACAATAGTTTCATGTCCCAATCTATCGTATAAACATAAAACAAAATTTAGAATAAAGTACACGTTGTTTTCAAACATTTTCAAATCTTTTGTAAAACTTCATGGTAAACAACGTTCAACGTGTTGTTAGACACTTTCTCATCTTTGTGGTATATCAACATCTTTAATCCTTTGCGACTTTTAACTCTAGAAACAACAACGTAAAGCTGACCATGAGTGAAGACAGGTTGAGGTAAGAAGATACCTACATTTGAAAGTGATTGGCCTTGGATCTTATTGATAGTCATAGCAAAACAAACTGAAAGTGGAAACTGACGTCTATTCATCTTGACTGGTAGTCTCTTGTCCGAAGGGCTTAGTTTCAAACGTGGTATTAATGTAACATGTCATATATTCGTTCCTGTTATTATTTCAGCTTTAATCACATGTTTACCAAGACTAAGGACCCTTAGTCTCGTTCCATTACACAATCCAGCTGTCTGATCAATGTTTCGTAGAAGCATAACTGGTGCACCGACTTTAAGAGTTATAAAGATATAAGTTTTTGTATACTCATCCCATAACGTAAAATTACTCAACTTCTTGTTGAAATATGCTTCACGCTCATGACATATAGTTATATGGCTAGTTGTATGTGAGCCTAAAGGGTCACACACTTATACACCAAACACCATTAAATATATGTAATATAATTAGTGTAATTATATTATTTATATAAATTAGCCAATTAAAGTTTTGTGTTAAATTGTTAAGTATGAAACTTAATTGGTGTGTCAAAAGGAGAACTAAAAAACAAGGGACCTAAGTGTAAAGTACAATTAGGAAACAAGGGATAATTAGGCAAGCTAATTAAAAACCCTAATAATCCCTTGTACCCAAGACGGCCGCATCTCAATAAGCGTTGGGTGGTTTTGGTTTCTTTTGTTTCTTCTCCTGATACATACGAATCAGAAGGAAAATTCTTGATCCCTTTTCAATTGTTTTCTGACGTGATGCACACAAAGGAAAAAAGGTTTTGATTTCTGAGTTGTTGTCACGTGGAAAAAGAAGAAGGTTTTTTATTTTTGATTTTGATTCTTGAGCAAGGGACTAGCATCCCATTTGGTGTTCTTGATAAGGTGTAGTGTGAATACCATTAGAGGAATTCTACTTTGAATTCTTGGAGTTCTTCATCCTCATTCATTGGTGTAATCAAAGGCTTCAAGGGTATAATTTCTACATACTAAACTCTTTGATTATTCATGCTTAATTACTTCGTCAATATGTAGATCCGTTATTAGTGATTTATTCTATTTTCCGCTGCGTTTTACTTGATTAAACCGTAAATCACTAACATTGGTATCACGAGTCATCATATTGATGATTTAATTAGCAAGTTTTTTTGTAAAAAGTAGCAAAATCCGAATTTTTGGCCCCTAGAGGCGTGCGAACGGAAAGAAAAGAACCCTAGGGTTCTTTGTTTTTTTTTAATCTTCGAAAATTTTATTAAAATTGGGTTAAAATTTTGATTTTTTGGAACCCTAATTGCTACTAGTTACAAAAAAAAAACCTAAATAAAAAATTAATCTTGTTTATTGAATTTTTTATATTATTTGGCTTGGAATTTTATTTTAATTGTTAATTTATCATATGGCAAAACATGTATTTTTGCCATATACCAAGCCAAAACCTAGTCAAATGTTGATTGATTGTGCAAAACCGATGAAAACCTAGACCGTTTGTGATTGAGTTGAATGCTTGGATTGGTTGTTTGTTTGGAAAAGCCGTGTTTTTTGGCGATGTTGTAATTTTTTTGGGGCAATTTATCAATGTAAAAGTAATAGAATAGGTTGTATTTCATTATTTTTTGTATTGTAAATTGTTGACCAAGGATTGAAGAAAAATGAAGAAAACAACAAATTTCCGTCACCGACGCGAGGGCTGTACGAAAACAGGTTTTCCAGGAGCATACGGACTCCGTTTTGGTCGATTCAAAAGCCTAAAATGCTTGCAAAGTCATGGGCTACAACTTTCCAGAAGGCAGGGAAGACCAACGAGGACTCATTCAGTGACGTTTCGGGCGTCAAAGTCTGCTGAAATTTCCTGGCAGATTGCATTTTTTCACAAAATTTGGTTTCTACTTGCTCAAGAATGTCTTGGAGCAAGTGGGAGCCCATTGGGTTTATGTAGGCCCGCTCGGGTTCATGTTGGCCCGTCCCCTAGCTTGACCTTTCGGTCCGTCGTGATGACTCACGTGACCGAACTTAGGTTATCATCGGTCGAGGTTTTGCACAAATTATGTTGCATGTTTTTATTTATGTTTGTGGTTGTTTTCTTTTCTATTAGATACAAAAAATAAAAACAATTAAAATATGATTTTAGACACAAACATTAAAACATCCAAACTTTTAATCATCTATGATTACTAGTTAATCATTTATGATTAACCTGTAATCTAAAATTGTTTTGAGATTATACAAAAGTTTAAATATGATTTGAAACTTATAATTTAATAATCGCTAAAACGTTTTTACCGCTTATTAAACCGACTTATGAAGTGGTATGAATGAAGTACATTGATTCATTCATATCTTAAATAAATTTTTTCTTAACATTTCATACCTAAAATTTAAGTCACGCCGTCCAATTGGTTGAAATCACTTGCTTCTACTTTTAAATTCACGTGAGACGTGGTTTGAATTTAGATCCGAGGTCATTATTTTCTACGCGTGAGACCTAGATTTATTTTGACATGACTTCACATTGGATGACTTAATTGAGTTAACGGTGAGACCTTAACACGAGGCGAAGATGCGACAAACATGCCACTTGACCCTAGATGCTTGTTCACTAGGTGCCATGAAGTCCCATAACTCTAAGAGTTGCACTTGTAATGCAATTGTTGATCGTCACCTACCTATTGGATCTATCATTGCTAGCAGATCAACTGATGTGATGATAGAAGTCAATGAGGATCTTAGCTTTTAATTAAATTAATTGGGTAGTTAATTTTTTTAAAAGAAATTATTATTGAAAATACTATTTTTGAACTTTGTGTGTTATACAGATAACAACAACATCAAAATCTAAGTATCTCCACTCTAAAATCAGTTCTTGACAACTGAAATTGACTAATACCAACTTTATCGACTCATATCGAACTCTAAGGATTGTCCTTAGAGATGAGAACAAGTTGATACACATATAAGATGCCTTACCTGAGGCACCTCCTATCAATGCTTCTGTTGCTGTTCGTCAAGCCTTTACCGAAACGTTTAACGAACACCAAGAAGTCGCTACTCCTATGCTTGTGAGCATGAACCCCGAGATTCGAAAGAACTTCGAGGAACTCACAGCATATGACATGATAAGTGAGTTGAAAATGATATTTCAACAAAAAGCAGAACTTGAACTGTTCAAAAAAGTTAAAGCATTCCACGCTTGCAATCAGGAGGACGGCCAATCAGTTAGCACTTACATCTTGAATATGAAATGCTATCTTGATCAAATGGAACGTCTTGGTTACCCATTTCCACAAGTTCTTGGAATGAGCTTGATTCTTACCTCACCATCCAAGGACTATGACCAGTTTGAAAAGTGTTTTAAAAGTACATAGCATGGGGAAAACAATCGTTGATAACATGCTATGGGAATACTGGTTGAGCAAGGGTTACCCAATACTTTTCTAGCAATCAGGGAAGGTAAACCGCAAGCACAGGCAAGAGTCTAGATAAGGATAAGCTAGTTTACTTTTCCAAACCTACGATTCCCCCACCTGATAAAAAGGAGCACCCTGCAAAGGATATTTTTGCCATCATTGCGATGAAACTGGCCATTGAAGGAGGAATTGTCCTGCCTACTTGGCAGAGTTGATGAAGGACAAATGTGTTCTAGCTAGCACATTAGGTATCTTCATTATAGAACTCTATACTTTTCGTGATAAATCTTGAGTGTATGACACTAGTTGTGGAACTCACATTTACACAAATGTGCAAGATTGAATGTGAAGTAGAAAGCTAAAAGAATGGAAGCTGTGATCTTATCCTTCCTAATGCGTTAATTATTGTTTTGAACAATTGTAAATTATGCATTGTTTAGCTTTATCGTTTGTTGAATAATGGATTATGATATTTTGTTTTATGAAAAATAACATTTTTTATAACTATTCCTTGTAATAGTATATTTGAAATTAATATGCATGATCCTAATTCAAATGATAGTTCTATATACAAATGTAGCACTTAAGAATCCAAATTGGTTTGGATTCTACTTACCTAGAGCATCGTCATCTTTTCCACATAAACAAGAAACGTATTTTGATACTAAAACTTGACGGGCTTCTTTACAAATGATTATGAATCATTTAAATGCCTCTCTTGTACATTATGGAAAGATAACAAGAAAGCTTTTCTCCCATGTTGGCGAAAGAGCTAAAAATCTACTTGGACTCATACATACTGATGTATGTGGCCCTTTTAAAACTAAGACTAGGGAAGGTGCCACCTACTTTCACTGATGATATCATTAGATGTGGTTATGTTTACTTGATTAAACATCAACATGGAAGCTTTAGTGATATCAGTCGCTATGGTTATGTATACTTGATTAAACATAAACATGAAATCTTTGAAACGTTCAAAGCTTTCTAAAGTAAAAGTAGAAAATCAACTCGGCAAGACAACAAAGGCTTTCAGTCCTAATTAAGGATGAAAGTACATGAGTCAAGAGTTTCTGGATCATCCCACACATCGTGAGATTGTCTCACAATTCACTCCTCCATACACTCCACAAGATAATGGTGCGTCTGGAAGGAGATATCGGACCCTGTATGACATGGTTCGGTCTATGATGAGTCCTACTACTCTTACACTATCTTTTTGAGGGGCATGCACTGGAGTCTGCTGCTCAAATACTTAATATGGTTCCGACCAAAAGGTTAAAAAGACACCATATGAAATATGGCATAGGAAAGTCCCTAATTTGTCTTACTTGAAGATATGGGGTTATGAGGATCTCGTGGAACGAGACACGCCGAACAAACTTGAGCCCAGATCTATCAAGTGTATCTTCGTTACTATTTTACTGCCCACCTGAGAACAAATTGTTGTTGCTCGGTATGCTGAGTTTCTTGAGAACAGTCTCATTTCACAAAGCAAGTGGGAGCACTATAGACTTTGACAAGATTCAAAGCGAAGATGCACAACCTTCTGGTAACACTAGCAAACATCACACTGAGGCTGAACATACAGATGTTGGACCACATGATGATGTTGTTCCCGTTCATAGATCCGCAAGGACACCTCACGCACCTGAACGATATAGATTTATGTCGATGCTGAGGAGCAAAGTTTAGGGGATCATGATGAACCCCCTAACCATCAAGTTGCATTATCGAAATTTTGAATTCGAAAAATGACTTGAAGCTATGAATGCGAAAATGTAATCCATGATAGACAACCAAGTTTTGAACTTGGTTGATCTTTCTCAAAACAGTAAGACCGTTGACATGGATGAAAATATACACACCTATAAATCTTTTTTAGTAACAAAAGTTTACACTAAATCTTACTGGATTGACAATGATGAAACCTTCTCGCCTGTTACTAAAGACATTAGAATTCTTATAGCCAAAGTAGTGTACTATGACTATGAGATTTGGTTAATGATGAAATCAAAATGTTTGTTTCACCTAAAACCCAAATTGAACATGTGTATATATGAAAGCTAGTGGGAGCGTTGTCGTTTCTCAAGTCATACATGTTGATGACATATCACTCATGTGAAACAATATACCAATGTTTTGAAAATGTTTTGACATGAAGGATTGTAGGGATACGACATACATACTTGGAGTAAAGATCTATAATGATAGATTAAAGCGGTTAATTGGTTTAAGTCAAAGTGCTTACATTGACAAAATTCTAAACGGTTTAGAATGGTACTACCAAACGAGGAAGTCCTCGTATGCCACACAATGTAAACTTGAGTGAGACTCAAGGACCTTCCACACCTGATATGGTGAAGCGAATGAATGTAATCCCCTATGAATCGGCTATTCCATTCATCATGAACGCTGTAAGGAGCACTAGGCCAAATGTAACGTCCTTAAGGGACCTTACTAGAAAATACCGACAGAATCCATGAGAGAGTCACTGGATTGCTGTTAAGAACACATTGAAGTATTTTGAAATACTGGATATATGTTCCTTGGTCATGGTGGAGATACCGAACTGAAACTAAGTATACTTGCTATAGTTATGTTGGTTTTGAAATAGGTCGTGATGACGCTAGATCATATTTACGAAGGTTCACTACATTCGAAGATTATCGAGATATGTGAAATTCGTACTATTAAAGTTCAAACAGATAACTAACTAGCTGACGCTTTATCGAACTCAATGTCTTGTACCAAACATATTGAATATGAGTGGAACATTGGACTTCGACAAGCTAGTAGTTTCATGTAAATCTGTTTTAGTATTTGGATAATGGAACTGTGAGCAGTTTATATTGGAATAAATTGATATATTTGATATGATCGATTTTATATGAATATCTACTGTGTTCTATATTTGCATGTTTATATCCTTGAATATTTACTGCGTTTTATATTCTAAATTGTCCATTGTCATTTTAATAATATGGGAATATTATTAAGACAAATCTGAGGGCATTGATGAGATCATCTTAGTATGACTAAGGATGATGAAGTCAAACTCACATGTTGTTCATTTTGATGCACAATTGGACTGACCCAACCTATGAGAAATCACTTCCTGGATTTATGTCACAAGTGAATCTCACAAAGGCTTTGTCGCTTATCCTCTGACTTGAGATGCAAGCTGGTTTGTGTATGTGGAGTGCCTAACTTTGATATGGTTAAACGCTGACCTGAATAAGGCTGCTATAACAACCATCTTCGGGTTTGTCATTAAGCGTATATCAAACACGTGTAGTCAATAAAGAATTTGTTCCTCCACATGTTTGGATTAGATACTACTGGGCCCCTCGATGATTTGAATAGATGCTTGTACGGCCGTACCCAAAGGTAATCAAGATGAATCTTGATTGGTTTGGTAATCTACTTCAATGTATAGACCGAGAAACAAAATCGTTGAAATTTTGGATTGACATTAATCCTTGTCTGAAATTCAACATGGTATCAGTAACAAAAGGATAACTGATTGAAAAACTTTGAACCTGGACTTTTCTGAAACTCACTCATATACTTTAAGGGGCATTGGCGGGTTGCTAGACTCTAACCTTTGCTTGTATAACTACTTGATGTTATGGCGTGCGCAAGTGGGAGCTGTTGGAATATGCTTCACGCTCATGACATATAGTTATATGGCTAGTTGTATATGAGCCTAAAGGGTCACACACTTATACACCAAACACCATTAAATATATGTAATATAATTAGTGTAATTATATTATTTATATAAATTAGCCAATTAAAGTTTTGTGTTAAATTGTTAAGTATGAAACTTAATTGGTGTGTCAAAAGGAGAACTAAAAAACAAGGGACATAAGTGTAAAGTACAATTAGGAAACAAGGGATAATTAGGCAAGCTAATTAAAAACCCTAATAATCCCTTGTACCCAAGACGGCCGCATCTCAATAAGCGTTGGGTGGTTTTGGTTTCTTTTGTTTCTTCTCCTGATACATACGAATCAAAAGGAAAATTCTTGATCCCTTTTCAATTGTTTTCTGACGTGATGCACACAAAGGAAAAAAGGTTTTGATTTCTGAGTTGTTGTCACGTGGAAAAAGAAGAAGGTTTCTTTATTTTTGGTTTTGATTCTTGAGCAAGGGACTAGCATCCCATTTGGTGTTCTTGATAAGGTGTAGTGTGGATACCATTAGAGGAATTCTACTTTGAATTCTTGGAGTTCTGCATCCTCATTCATTGGTGTAATCAAAGGCTTCAAGGGTATGATTTCTACATACTAAACTCTTTGATTATTCATGCTTAATTACTTCGTCAATATGTAGATCCGTTATTAGTGATTTATTCTATTTTCCGCTGCGTTTTACTTGATTAAACCGTAAATCACTAACACTTCTTCCCACTAATATACATATAAGTTTTTGTATTATAAAGATATGACAATGTGATAACTCTTTAAAACTTACCTCAGGTCTTCAAGTTCTAGTTTTAACATTTTAGATTCTCTCGTAGGAAAAACTTTAGTTTCCAAATTTCCTTTTGTTATGACTGCTCCAATAATGTCTAATTAAATATTTATAGTTACATAATACAGTTTAAATAGTTTTTGGACATCAGAAATAAGTAATTAGTTTTTATACATAGGTAGTTATGAAGCAACACATACCGTATGAAACAGTGGATTCATACTTAGAATTTTCAATTTCCTCAAAACTTTTAAAATGGAAACCGTATAGAGGTCCGCTTTAATTTTCATAGGGTTTCACGAGAGTGGTTCTTAAAAACTTAATTCTTGTTTCATTGTCAACAATTAACGGTCTTTGTGTTATTTTCTCTTTTTTAAATCTTGAAACAAAAATTGCATCCCCTTTGTGGATAATATCGATAAACTTTGGGCAAGAGTCCTTGGTAATGTATGCGGATATATTGTAGGACTACAGAAAATGGTAAACGATTTTTAAAATATATACCATACATTGTTGTCATTAAAAAACATAAAATAGTAATTTTCATACCTTCTCATCTTGCAAGATCATCTCGATTTGGAAAGTGATAAGTGGGTTATATAGACATTTTTTCCTCCATAACCTAATTACCCTCACCTTGATTGTTTCATCTTCTTTGTTATCTCCGGCCAATTCATTGATAAAATATTGTTTTGTAGACATTTCTATAAACAATTAAATATCTATACTTTTAGAGAAATGGCATATTTTAATCATATTATGTTTATGCGGGGCCAATTCGTTGAACAAAATAGTATGACTAACCTGTAGTGAATACGTGAGAAGCAGGAGATACTGACAAATGACGGATTTGGGTTGATGCCTCAGTACGAAATTTTGCAGGTAATGAGTTTGTGACTCATTTGTCTGTTTATAATAAAATATTGAAATAATCGAATGTCAGTATAATTCGTGCTTATTTGATTTTATTTTGTTACCATAAATATATGTTGTATACATAATAATGTATACCATATTCTAAAATACAGCAAAAATAGTTTACCGAATACTCCCTCCGTCCCACAAAAAACTTCCCATTTGACCTTAATTTTTTGTCCCACAAAAAACTTCCCATTTCATTTAATTGATGGGCTCCACATAATAAAATACTATTATTACTAAGGACCCCACCACTAACTATCCACTAACCATCTTTCTCTCTCCAAACCAATCTTATATTTTAATCAAAATTATTACCAATGACCCACCACTAACTATCCCCTTAAAACTTGTGCCCATATCAAATGGGAAGTTTTTTGTGGGACGGAGGGAGTATATAGTAAAAATCGCTTACCAAATATACCATATTCTTACTAATATGCAGTAATAGGAAAATGAATAATAAATGCTGTAAAACATTCCGTTTATGTATACTATTAAAAATGCTGTAAAACGAATCATATTCTAAATGCTGTAAAATCGTTTTTGTTGTATACTATTAAAAATATTCCGTTTTTAATAATCGGACTTGATTTTGCAGCTCATGATTTGTGCAAAAATTAAAAAATTCCGTTTTGTAGTTCATGATTTGTGCAGAATTAAAACAGAATATTAGGAAAGATCATAATATAAAACGGAATATAAAGAAAGTCATAATAACCAAAGACATGCGAAAAATGCCAAAAATTCATGATTTCTGGCAGTTTTAAAGTCACATTGCACGTTAATTTAATAATTTGTTAATTTACAATTGTTTCTTTATATAATTTGTTAATATATAGAAAGTCATAATGACTGTCGTTTTCCAGGCACATGAAGAATGGATGAGTTGGCAGACAAGTGGCGGCCATATCAGCATTGATTAATGACGTCATTATGACGTGGAAAGAGCTAGGTGGCAAGAATTCAAATGTGCTTTCATTTATTATATATAAAGATTTTAGGGAGCTGATTCGTACAGAGCAACTTTTATCCATACAGAGCAAATTCATCTCAAACGACAATTATGCTCTTACTTTACTTTTAACATATTTTACATTTCACCCCTCTCATTAAGGGCATGATTGTCATTTAGGATGAATTTGCTCTGTATGGATAAAAGTTGCTCTGTACGAATCAGCTCCCAATAAAATATTTTTAGTAGGTAGATTAACCAAATTTTTTTACATGGTTTTATTTGAAAGGTAAATCTTCGACTTTTGGTAACAAAATTACGTGAAATTTAAGATTTTGAAGCTGATGTGGGAAAGACGACGTCGTTTTATCGTGGTTTTTTTCAGGTAAATGGGCTTGACGTGTTATTTTCTCTAAGCAAATAGGCTGTATGCCCAGCCCAATAACAGAAGCCCATTCCCGTGTAATCGCTAATCGTTATAGCCTCCGCACAGTCTCCGACCTTCTTAAAGCAGCAGATCATCACTGGCACTGAGGTACAAATATATGATTTACAGTTACGTATACGTACGCAATTTACAATCATCAATTTCTAAATGTTGAGGGTTTTTTTTTCTTCGTATGTATGAAATTGAATTAGTTATTTCTTGAAAAATTCATTTGATAGAAAGCTGAACGAATTGTCAATTTCTAGGGTTTGTGATCTATACTCTATAGTTTTGTCAAATAGACAATACATATAGACACAACTCTTAGTTTTATCAGGCGATTCGTAACTTGCAATTTTGAGTTTAGCAATTTGACAATAAAATTAGATATATGTGACCATTGTGTTTGGTTTAGGGCGAGTAATTTGTAAATACTTGAATGTTTTTGGAGTTTATATTGAATTACATGATGTTTTTGAATAATTGAATTGTTTAAATACATGATGTTGGATTTGATAGTGTTACAAATGACATTACAGCTTCTGCAGAATCTGATAAACTGAAGTTATATTAACAGGGATAATATGCAGGTAAATATGGCTAACTTAACTAATAAAACTCCCACTTTATATCTGAGAACAACCTATAATTATTTTTAGAGTAAATTACACCCTGTGGTTTGACAAAAGTTTTGGATTTGATCCCTAACTTCCAGAAATTACATCCGTGGTTTGCACTTGGTATTGCTTTTGGTCCAAAATTCTAATGGATGTTAAATTAGGTTGTTGAAGTGACTAATAAATTGGTATTGCAATACGAAGTCCAAACCACGGGTGTAATTTCTGAAAGTTAGGGACCAAATCCAAAACTTTAGGTAAACCACAGGGACCATCCGTGTAATTTACTCTTATTTTTATAATTTGTTCGAAATGTTATTTTTTTTGTTAAATAAACGTTATTTAATCTATGTAATTTTCAGGCTAGTGACAGGTTTAATATTAACTCCCAACTCGAGCATCTGCAAGCTAAGTATGTAGGAACAGGACATGCAGACATGAACAGATTGTGAGTAATTTTTTTTTAATACTAGTACAAGTTTATGATTTATAACTAATTTCTGAAAATTACATTGCTCTAGTTGTAGCAGCTGTTACAAAGTTGCATTTCATAATTATTTTCTTTTGATTCCATGTTATGAATTAATGGGTTTTAACCATATATTATATGACATTTGGTTGAAGTGAATGGGCGGTTAATATCCAGCGAGACAGCTATGCATCATATGTTGGGCATTATCCTATGCTTGGTTATTTTGCAATAGCAGAAAATGAATCAGTTGGGAGAGAACGCTACAATTTTATGCAGGTATTCAGTATTCTTGATAACAACTTTTCATTAAATTCAATGTAGGGATCCAAATTTGTTAATTTTGCATGTACCTTAATATTTATTTGTTTATTTTTGTAGAAAATGTTGTTGCCGTGTGGACTTCCACCAGAAAGAGAAGAAGAGTGAGAGGTTTATTATGTTTTACATATGTGGAGGTTTATTATGAACACATTATGAAACTTTTGTAATATTGACTTGATGTGATGACAAAAAGAATGACACGAGATTATGATGTCAATGTTGTATGCATATTTCATTTTATGCAAGTTTAATCACTGTTCTTTGTTTTATTAGTATTACTAGCCTATAACCCGTGATGAATCACGGGTGACTTATAAATTTTTTTGTTGATTAACTTATTAAATTTTTACTATTAAACTCATTCAATATAAACCATTAATCTTATTTTTGTTCTTGTACATCAACTCATTTGATTAAACATTCCCAACAACATACAAACAAAAGTTAGTAATTGTACTCTAAAAATAATTTTGAATACCAATCGTCATGTACATTCAAATAGAATTCCCTCACAATTGGCATGTACCTTCATTTACAACTCAAACCTAGCAACGTAATCTAGGTAAAAGTTCGAATAAAGTTTAGATAAGCAAAGATAAGGACTTGAAGAGAAACCTTTGCCGGTCATTATCATGTATGAACTCCACACCTCCATTATACAAGTTGCAGACACCTACCAAAATACAATTACTGCTGTCCTAATTGCAAGTATAAAATCAAAATTTTAGGCAACAAATGTTTGACAAAAAAAAGTCAAAATCAGATACTTACCACTCCATGATGGTTGCGAATGTTCAAAGTTATGATTTAATATGCTTAAGCAAATCTTTGTCTTAATTTCAAAACGAATATTAGGCTGATATATGAATGTTTATCACATTACAAAAAAATTCTTAAAGTAGGTCATTCAAATTACAAACACCAATAAAGGACCTATTCCATTTTAGTAAACACTTGAACTTAATAATAAATAATATATTAAATACAATTTAAAACGGCTTCTATTTAAATTAAAGGGTATTTCTATTGTATGCCCCCTAGGCATACTTTAACAAGCATTTAATATCTCATAGTTACCTTTTATACTTGCTATTTCGTATTAATGACTTGCTAGAAATCTTGTAATTCCTACTTTACCCTTACTATAATTAAAATTGAGGAATTTTTCTAAATTAAATGCAAGGGCATAAATGGTTTATAATATTTGGTAGTATGTGCCCCTAGGGCATAAGTTAGAAAAAGCCTTAAAATTAATGATCCAATATATTTAAACAAAGCAATTTAAAAGGATGAAAACAACCGAGTATAATCCGGAGGTTCGGACCACTTTTAAATCATTAAACAGGTTCGGACCCACTCAATAAAATAATATTACTAGAATGTACCCCACCACTAACTATCTCTTAAAAACACCTTCTCTCTCCACAAAACCTTATATTTTAATTAAATTTATTCCAATGACCCCACCACTATCTATCTCCTAAAATATTGTATCCATGAGACATGAGAACTTTATTAAGGGACGGAGGGAGTATTATTTTTCATTTCACGTGTTCAACCTGGTAACATTAATATCCTCATTTTTTAATAAATCATTTTACAAGGTTTTGAATACATTTTTGGTGACTTGCAGCTCGTTTGACATGACCAACCTCCTTCCATCTCTGCTAAGCTCTCTTAGTTTTCCCATTTAACCCGTTAAAAAAATAAACCCATTTACCAGAAAGGGTCGAAATAAGAAGCTAAAACAGCATACCTGAAGTGGACCCGTTTAAGATCTTTGATACCTCCACACAAAAATGTTAGTGTAATATAAACACAGGTTCATCTTGCTCAACCCATTCATCATCAGCATGAGAATCACCATCTTTGCTTTTGTTACCATACCTTGTTGTTTCTTATGAATAACCCGTTTTGTACGGTCTTGGACCGCAGGTCGACCCATTTAAACCACCACCTCTATCCGAATTCTACAACTTTCAACTGGCCCATGCTATCCAGCAAAAAATTTCTTGCAGCTTACCAAAGTTTCAATTATTAAAAAAATCTCGAAAACATAAACTCATACAAGTAATTTTATTTATTTATTAAAAATAAAATAAAAATTAAAAAGTTACAATAAGAGACCAGACATACGGAACAGAACCGGTGCACATTTCCACCAATGTTTCAAAACTCGAGTTACCTGATTCTGGAGATTTACCTTGAGCATGATTATGTAAAAAATTAAATAACGGACAAAAGAGTGTTTGTGAGTCAACATGACCAGGCTCGTTTTCCCCCATATCAGAAAACAACATATCTCAATTTCGACACGTTCGCCCATTTTACCACCTTTAGAACAATAATCAATGTTAAAAATTTCAGGGTTAACCTAAAATAGGAATTGGGTCAGGTTTTATTCTAAGAAGTATATTATTATTGGCAGGTAGTTTTTAAAAAAAAGTAGGCAAGTCAACCCATTTATCTATAACTCAATCCAAACACAATTTGTTAGTTAAGTGGCTTAGACGGGTATGACCCGTTTAGACCCTGACACTAATCTAATCACAACCTTTGAAAATTACGTACATGTCTAAAATACCCTTACAAATGTATAAGCCAATCTTTGATTCTCAAATAAAGTCAATCTTGATGACATCAAGAACTATAAAAATGGCATCTTTTTCATGTGATCAAACAAACAAAACAGAGAAATACTTCCGATAGGATTGGGGCATCATCTTGCTTGCACATGACCCATGGGACACCTGTCCCTAATCTGACGGCCAGATTTGCAGACCAATTCATGAAATTATGCTTTGCATAGGCTTTCTTTAGTTATTAACCATTATCAACTACCATTATGTTGCAACAAAATATTGATCATATTCAATTAAAATATAAAAATCTTCCAAAAAAAATGCTATCTGCGCCAATTTTTTGGCCTCGTCACTTACTTGAGGCCGAAAGATGATATGTCACCATGATAACCCTATATCAGTAATCACCAAATTTACATTAAAAAATAATTTACCACGTTGCGTTTTCAATAAAATGATCCAAACTTGTAAGCAATTAGCTCTGCATATCTAAACATAGATTATTCATACTTCACAGAAATAACCAATTCGGACGCATAAAATGAAATTCATTATTATGACATAAACAACAATTTAATTGCATAGATTGATAACTTAAATTGATTAATTGCATCAACTATGGCGCCAGCAGCTTCCAACAAATCGCGCGCAATCAGTAAATCCAAACAACTTACAATCTGATTCATACAGTAAATGAGTCTTCGGCGTATTCCCCCTAATAATAAACTGGTTTTCGTCGGGGTACAACACAGTGACTGTCGTCGGCGTATTCACAAAACGCGAATCCAAAATAAGATGGTAGACAGAAACGAATCGGAGGCGCATAAGCACATCAACTTCAAGTGTTCACGGATTTTGCAAAAGAAATTGGAAAAAAAGTGGGGCATAAAATGTTTGGGCAACTGTAGAGTGTAGATGGATCGAATGGAAATTAGGGCAGCAGATGAAGAGACCCCTAATCGGTTTTTAGTGATGAGGTGGAAGTCTACATGGCATATAAGTATTATGACATGGCATTATTCATGTGTCAAAAAACCTTCTTTTATTATATAATATATAATAATAATAATAATATATATATATATAAAGATAAAGATAAAGATAGGGTTGTTATAATGTTATGTAGCCGGTGCAAATGACTTGGGTGCTGTTTGTTTTTCCAGAGCAAAAAGATCTGCTGTCTGCGGATCACGTCTGTCAACTAATGCAAATTCTGAGGTGGACCAAAGGTCTGCAGTTGCTGAGTTTTATTTGTGATGTATGCAACTTAATAATTGTCGTAGTTATTTCCGAACCTTCTCTACTAATATCTAGTAAATGTTTAACAAGAGAATGAATCAAATCTATGATCATTATGAGATTATTATGGACGTTCTTATTAACTAGTTAATAAACCATTAATTATGTGAAAGTCCAGGGGCGTCTTCGAGATTTCGAATGTCCTGTGAAAAATACGAAAATGCCCCCCCTGAATACAAGACTTTTATAAAAATTTAGACTTTTTAATTTTTTTTTATTAAATTATTAAGTTTGCTTAAATTTTAATATTATATATATAAGATATATATAAAAATTGAGCCCCTATAAAATATTGTCCCTCTCCTAAAATTACCCATGTGAAAGTCGTAGATGCAAAAACGACTAAAAAGGTAAAACAAACATCAGATCAAATTTCATCTAATACTCGCTAATCTCTACTATCTATAATGTATTTAGGACCTTTCTTTAAATAACATCCTGAAAATTCAGCCAAGAACTTTCCTTATTTGTATAGCATAAAGGTTTAAAAAATAATAAGTGATAGACAAGGCTCGAACACGGGTCTGGAGGTCCACAAACGAAGGCACTAACCAATGGAACTGGAACGTAGCACATTTGACTTCTTCTATTTAATTAATATAATCTAAGATGCCTCGCCGATTCCCCTTAACCCTAAGACGCCTTATCGATCACTGTTTCCTTACCTGCGAATAATCTCTCTCTCTCCTCCTCCCGTCGTTTCAATTCTACCTTATCCCTAGACGTCTCCTCGATTTCATTCTCAACTCTCCTTTACCCAAGAGGCCTCCTCGATTCCACGATTCCTATAACCTTCTTGATTCCTTCAAGCATGTGTCTACAAATGCTTAAACTTCATCTCACAAATACGACAGACACAGGTGATCAACTACAATACCATACCCACTACTTTAAATTCATCTTGCAACTCAAAAACTCAGCTGCTCCGATCATCTTCACCAACATTTGAAGCAATTCAAGTCGAACTGTTGAGGTAATTATTAGCAATGTTTTGATTGAGTTTGATTTACACTGCAAATTATTATAATTTTGAGAACGTTTTAGTTCCTGTTGACCCTAATTTTTGTTGAATTAGATTATGGTTATAGATAGGAGCAGGGGATTTGCAAGTGTTGAACAATCTAAAGAAGCCATTAGAGTATTTAATAGATCAGTAAGTGCTTAATTGTAAATTATTATCTATTTGTTTAATACCATTTTGTACATCTAAATTATTATCTATTTTTTATATCTTCTATAATGATGAAAGTTTGAGGAACGGGAGTGCTTTTGTTGCTGGGTTTGTTCTTGGTCACTTAATTGTTGGCACTATGTGTTTCAAAAATCAAGGAACTGAGTTGTTTTTGGTGTTTTAGTTGTGCTCTCATTGTCCTAAAGTCTACTGATAAATACTTTAGCTTTGAGGAAGCGTCAAAGTAACTGAACTTGTAAAGTTATTAGTTTGCTTTACTTTTCAATCGGTTTCATCAATTAATTTCATTACTACATAATGCATCGGGTTTACTACATTAGTTGCAAGACATGGTTAAATTGTAGAACAGTTAAAGTGAATATGTTAGTATAAAAATTCTATGCTTTTTTTTCTTTTTTTTTGTTGTTATGTTTTATCTCTTACTGAAAATATGTTTACACATTATGATTTATTTTAACAGCAAAGGGGCAACTGGGGACGAGCTTTGGCAAAGCCAATTTACACATTATGATGAAACAGTGATATTTACGGCTCTATTTGTGGATTTGGTTGTGTGGATTGACGCATTGTAGAAGCATAATTCATCCAAGTACATCTAGACGTAGTTATCTGCTTATGTGACTTAGTTTATGGCTGTCCATATGGTTTTCGGGTTGGGTTACGTATCTTATTTGGCTAGGTGCATCTCAATCTTAACCTTAAACCTGACCTGTTAAGGAATCATATTGATTGCGTTTAAGGGAACTTTTTTATATTCTTGGTGTTTGACCTTTGTCTGACTAAAAAAGTGAATTGGTTGAAAGTTGCTCAAAGTTTATTTGACATTCATTGTTTTTAATTTTTAAGAGAAAAATGAGAAAATAGTGTATCGGATCAACCTACCAATTTCTACCCATACATATAAATGATCATTGGCTCTTAAGTAGGGTTTGTGTTATATTAGTTAAATATAATGCAACATGTATGAATTTCTTTGTTATATGTATAGTTATTAGTTATCTATGGTAAACTAAAAAATGTCGGTTGTTTCAGGATTTTGCGTATTTTCCTGATGGGATTTGTAAGTTGTTACCGGGTCGGTTTTGCGTTCTTGCAGCTGATGAAAAAACAGACCGATTCAAGTTCCTGATTTTGGTTGTATGAAAATAATCCCCGTTTTTGGATGTAAAAAATGTTAAATCTATGGTGCGAATGATGTTGAATTGATGGTGTTATTTTGGTGTTGGAATTTGTTTAATTTAAAGCAATTTCAGTTGGCGAATTTATAGGCTTATATCTAACCATGTTTGGGTGTTTTGGAGGCATATCTATAGTTCTTAAAAGATTGTTGTTCAAATTTGGTCTTGTCACATATTGATTACTTTTGTAAATAGCGTTTTGATCAACTCAAATTACTTTGTGAACCTATACTATATACACTTTGACATCAGTTGATAGTCGGTAGTTTTGGAAGTTGTCAGGATCGATTAACTATAGACGAGTTAATAAACACCTTAGATCTAATTGATGATAGAAGTTGCAGCGGATCAACACTATATCAATAATTAAGAACAATGAACTGTATGAACAATATGCAAGAATATTAAGAACACAGTTTCACAAAAAGCTTCAATGTATATTATTAAGTTAACAATACACACGTACGTTTACAATTCGTAAGGAACATACTTATAGTAGTCCTTGAAGCTAAACTATTTACCCTAGTTATTCTAGGATTTGATTTACATCGAATTATAAAAGATATACATTTAATTATATTCTATAACTATCTCTACGAAGATCTCGGACTTGATATCTTCCAAAAACGCGTATCAGTAGTAACTGCAATCACCAGTAGTAAATAAGTAACATCAGTAGTAAACTTGGTGATCAGTAGTAAGTCCAGAAACCATCATCAGTAGTAACTACTAAGATCAGCAGTATCTTCAATAAGCTTGATCAGTAGTAACTTTAGTTATAGTTTACACCAGTATCAACTTCATCAGTAGTAAATGTTTCTGCCCCATCAGTACTAAATAAGATCAGTACTAACTGCAGCATCAGTAATAAGTTGATCTGTGTTTTGCTCCAACAATCTCCCCCTAAACTTATTGATTATGTTTTAATCAATCAAGTTTCTTTTGTTCTTCTTGTTCTTTTCTTCTCTTCTCTAGAGTTCTTTGATTTTGTTGAAGTCTTTGTTCAATAATGTATCTGCTGTTCCTCTTTGTAAAATAATTCAGTTTGTTTTGGAACATAACAGCATCATAAGGTTTCATCAAAGTGTTTATGAATATCTGATACATAGTCTTCTCAGAATGTGGATATTCTTTCTCATATAAGTACAATTCACACACTTTGCCTGATTTCTCAAAGAAGTACATATTTGCAGTAGGAATGACATTCCAAGCATACACATTACCTGGATTTGTAAATTGTTCTGGATAATTGTCTGGATAAAATGCAGCATCAATCATCTTCGTTAAATATCCAGCTCCAGATTCTTTCCATGATTTCTTTGTCATTCTTGGTTTACCAATAATCAAAAGTTTGATTACATCACTTCTTGAACATGATCTGATTAAGGGTAACCATCCAGTGAATCTTTGTACTACTTTGTCTTCCCTTATGACCTCTATGACATTGTTCTGCATTACTCTCCAGTTAAGAATTGGATTGTTCTGTAGAGGAGCAACTGGCATTTCAAGAACAGGTATAATTTGTTGTTTTGATTTCTTTTTAGAGCTTTGTTCTTGATCAACAGATTTTCTTTTATTAGATTGGGGAGTTGAAGTATCACCAACAGTTGAAACACTACCAGCCTTTAGTAAATTTAAGCTGATTGGGATTAAAGTTTTGGCTTTGGCTTTCTTTGATTCTTCAGCTTCTTGTTCAGCCAGGTCTTTCTTCTTTGCAGTGCAGTATTTTTCAATAATAGTTACCATCTTCATTCTTCCAAAAGATTTTGCACTGTGACCTTTTGTCTTCAGAAAGTCTATCATAAGAGCCTTTTGTTCAAATATATCATCTGGTAAATCACCTTTTGTTCTTTTGCATTCTGCTACAAGATCTTCAAGACAGTTTAGATGTTCTTCTTCTACTTTTCTAAGCCTTTTGAATTCTGCTTCTTGGCCTACTATCTGAACATCTTTAATTTGAACAGGTGCTTGAACAGGCATTTCTCTTTGATTCTTCTTTTGTTCAAGAGATTGATACTTAGCTACCTTCTCCAAATATCTCTTATGCTTCACCTTCCATTTATCTTGTTTATCAGCTCTAACAAGATTTATCTTGTTTACCATGTAATGACCAAGAGCTCTGTTAGGGTAATCTTCATCATATATTTCTTTACCCTTTCCAATGTGTGCTGAAGGTGGAGGTGGAATATATTTCATGTCTGGCACTCCACTTATTATAACTGAAGGAGAAAATGATCTAAGTTCATCTTGTTGAAGTATTTTTGGATGTGGAGGAAGTGAGCACTCATCAACCTCAAACCAATTCACATTATCATCAATGTCAGGTATGATAAGTGGTTGATCAGGTGTTGGAGGTTTGGTAATGATGACATGTCTCTCTCTTTCAATAAGCTCTGGAAAATGTAGTTCTTCCTCTTCAGTAGTAACCAGAGTAGTTACTACTGGTGTAACTTCAGGAGTTACTACTGATAGGGCATCAGTAGTATTTGTTGCTTTTAATTCCTCTTCTTCATTTACTACTGCTATTACCTCAGTAGTGGGAGTTACTACTGGTATTTCTTTTTCAACTTGTTCTTCTATAGTAGCAGTAGTAACAAGTTCATCTTCTGTAACCATCATCTCTGGGCCTTCATCAACATTTGTTTCTTTTAAATTTAAGAGGGAGGATGATGCTGCTGCAATAGATTCATCAATCATTGTCTGTATGTTATCCTTCTCCCCCTTAGTGAGCTCAACTGGTGGAGCCTCACTATCATCAATCTTTTTCTTCAATTTTCGGATGATTTTGGTTTGTTGATGAAGCCTGTGCTCATAGAATCTCATCCTCTTGTTGATGGTATTTACATGCCTTTTCATGGCAGCCATAGTTTTTCCTTGATTGGTTAAGTACTTGAGACAATCTTGTACAGTGGATTCCAAGGAATCCACTTTAGCCGTCAATTGGTTGATTTTAATACTGCCCTCACTCCATCTAGCAAGATCATCGGGCTCACTAACAGGTACATTGGTTTTAAGGTTTTCCTTCCTTTCCATCAATTCCACAGATCTGCCCTCATCACTGCTTGGTGATTCATTGGGTCTTTTAGACATTCTCTTCTTCCTAGAAGAAGCAGAGATGCCCCCCCTTGTGGTTTCTTGGCACCGGGGTCCTTTAAGTAATTCCTCAAAAGAGTCATCACTCAAAGTTGCCGAGGTTTGGGTCCTAATGATGTTTTCACTGTCCTGTGCACCCACCTTTGGGGCATCAGTAGTGAAAGCCCTCCCCTCATGTCCTCTCTCCTCCTTGGAGGACAACTCTTTGAGCCTGGGGTGTGACTCGATTTGTCCCCTGGTGTCCTTTGAAGAAAATTTCTTTCTTTTATAAATTGTGGAAATGTTTTGGGTTTTGTCTGGTAGGTCTTCCACAGAGTGAAGAGTAGCACTCTGCAGATTTATATCAAGTTCCTGGGACACATTCAGGACTTCTGTTTGGGTTGGTGATTGAGTGGCTATTTGGATTGGTGTTTGGGCTGTATTTGGGGGTGATGGAGTGGGTTGAGGTTCAACTTGGGTTGTCGCAATGGTTGAACCCTCTCCAATATTGGGTTGATCTTTGATCATGTTAGGAAACAGAGGGGTTTCCTTGCCCGAAAATTTAAATTGTTTTCTCATATTTGAGAAAACTTTCTTGTTCAACTCAGGTAATATAAAAATGTTTTTAGGAGTTGACAAGTTTTGTAATTCACAGTTTATGATATGTTGTAGAAATCTGGGATACATTAAAAATTTAGAAGAACTAAGATTTCCCAACATACCATCAAATATCATGTATGAAAAATTAAATACTTGGTCTGTGCATAAACAGACAACAGCAGAGGCTATTGCCTTATTAAACTCATTCCAAGTACTTCTTTTAGGAGAAATACAATGCTGAATGGTATGTATTAAAAATTTCCATTGTGGGGAGAGAAGACCCTTTTGAAAAGTAACTATATTCAGTCTTCCCTCATATCCCATTTTATTCAAAATTTCAGCAATGTATTCCTTAGGAAGAGTAAACATACCTGAATCATCGTGTAATTGTAGATGGTGTCTGATTGATTGTTCTGTTACTGTGATGTGCTTTCCATCTACTTTAGATTTTATCATTGATGATGTTGTTCCTTCTGTTCGCTCAGCATTGGTCCAGAAATCCACCAAGTGCTGTTGATATGATTTTGGTTTTACAGTTAAGGCAAACTGTATATATGAATTTCTCAAAAATTTTACGATCGGACGGAAATCTTTTGTTCCGTCGGGATTCTTTAAAAATGCAACCATATTGTGAAATTCTGAGTATTTGAGATCGGTTTGCACATCGAGAGTTTGTAAAGTTGCCATTGTTGTTAAGTTTTTGCAAGAATTTTGTTGCTGATGAAGGGTTTTTGATCGTAAACTAGGGTTTATCGAGAGGTTTTAGCAAATCGAAGTGAAGATAATGCTAAATTAATCGTCTGCCGCCTTTTATATCTTTCGATTTAACCTGCAAAACTACGAAAATAGCCTTCGAATCATAACATAACGGTTATTTTCATGGGGGTTAGTTTGGTAATTGTGTTTATGAAAGACCAGTAGTAAATAAGATATCAGTAGTAAAACGTCAGTAGTATCTACCAACATCAGTAATGACTAAGGATTTTGACATCAGTAGTAACTATAGACATCAGTAGTAACCATTAACACACAAGACCAGTAGTATATGTGAATACCAGTAGTACTGACTTACCAGTAGTATTTGTGTAAACCTAATGTACACCAGTAGTAATGAACTACCAGTAGTATTTTGTGCATACACTTTCACACCAGTAGTACAGTAATACCAGTAGTAAAACACTTTGGTAAATAATATTTTACAACACTAACTTTACACATGATTTTAAGTGAGATTTTAAGTTATTAAAATCATTCCAATACTGCTAACCAAGAAGTTGAATCTTCCTACATCAAATGCTTTTGTAAAAAGATCTGCTAATTGATCATCAGTATGGATTTTAACTACTTTAATTAATTTCTTTTCATTACAATCTCTTATAAAGTGAAATCTTATTTCAATGTGTTTAGTTTTTGAATGTTTTACTGGATTATTCACAATACTAATAGCACTTTGATTATCAATAAAAATAGGAGTTTTAAGGATAGAGATACCAAAGTCTAGAAGTTGATTTTGAATCCATAGTACTTGAGCACAGCAAGCAGATGCAGCTACATATTCTGCTTCAGCAGTAGATGTTGATACATTTGTTTGCTTCTTACATTGCCATGACACTAGTCTTGATCCAAAGAATTGACATCCACCAGTAGTGGACTTTCTATCTTGACATTCACCTCCATAGTCACTATCTGTATAGGCTATTAGTTCAAAGGGTGAGTCATGTGGATACCATAGACCTAGTGATGGTTTGCCTTTCAAGTATCTGAATATTCTTTTGACAGCTTGCAGGTGTAGTTCTTTAGGTCTTGCTTGATATCTTGCACACACACAAACACTATACATGATATCAGGTCTTGAGGCAGTTAAGTACATCAAGGAACCTATCATTGATCTATATAAGTGTTCATCTACATCCTCCCCCTCAATATCAGGATGTAGGTGTTTGTGTGTTTCCATTGGTGTACTAGCACTTTTACTGTCTTTCAAGTCAAACTTTTCCAAGATGTCTTTGACATATTTTGATTAATTTATCAAAATACCATCAGTTCTTTGATTGACTTGGAGTCCGAGGAAGAAGTTCATTGGACCCATGGAGCTCATCTTGAATTTAATTTGCATCAGTTCTTCAAATTCTTTGCATAATAAATCATTGGTTGAGCCAAAGATGATATCATCTACATAAATTTGTACCAGTAGTATATCATCTTTGACTTTCTTTGTGAACAACGTTTTGTCAATGGCTCCTCTTTTAAAGTTGTTCTTCAATAGGTATGATGATAATGTGTCATACCATGCTCTTGGTGCCTGATGTAGGCCATATAGAGCTTTATCTAATTTGAACACATAATCACCATGTTTTGGATCTTCAAAACCTGGAGGTTGGCAAACATAGACCTCTTCTTCAATTTTCCCATATAGGAAAGCACTCTTAACATCCATTTGATAGACTTTGAATTTCTTGAATGAAGCATATGCTAGAAATATTCTTATGGCTTCAATTCTAGCAACAGGAGCATATACTTCATCATAGTCTATTCCTTCTTCTTGAGTGTATCCTTGGGCTACAAGTCTGGCTTTATTCTTGATCACTATACCTCTTTCATCTTTCTTGTTTTTGAATATCCATCTTGTTCCAATGGCTCTTTTCCCTTTGGGTAGAGGTACAAGTGTCCAAACAGCTTGTAATTTAAATTGAAGGAGTTCTTCTTGCATTGCCTCAATCCAGTTTGAGTCCTTCATTGCTTGTTGGATCTTCTTTGGTTCATCCTCCCTTGGGATTCTCACCAAATGCCACATATCCTCCATCAAATGACTTGAAATCTTTAAGAATTTGCAGATTTCCAGTCATGTGCCTTGAGCATCCACTATCAATATGCCATGTTCTTCCTTCTTCTGGGATCTGAATGCTCTGCACAAATGAGTAAAGGATTAGTTAAGTTTGGGAACCCAAGCTTTATATGTCTTGGGTTCATCCTTTGAGAAATAAGCTTTTGGGGATTTAACTTTAAAGACTTTTGGTACCCATACTTGTTTATTACTGGTGTTTTGTTTTACTACTGTCCTTTTGGAGTTATTACTGGTGTGAGAATTTCCTACTGATCTTGGTTTATACCCATTGTTTTTAGCTTTTGAATACTTTACTAGTGATGGACCAGTAGTATTTGGGTACTTACCATGTTTAGAATGACCAGTAGTGTTTTTAGAGTTAACACCAGTAGTGTTTTTGAAATTTGTTTTGGGAGCAGTAGTATTTTTGAAATTAGGGTTTTTACCAGTAGTATTCTTGTACTGGTACCATACAGCATTATAATTAGGGTTAACACCAGTAGTAAATTTGTTAGAGTTTCTACTGGTGTTGGAAAATTTAAAATAATGTTTATTTTGATTGGATTTTCCATTGTTCTTGAAGTAATTGCTGTTCTTTGGGCTGCCAACTCTTCTGTTTTGCACAAATCTTGGTGCACTTCTTCCAAATCTTGGAGTTTCAGCAATTGGAGTTTTGACTGTATTTACTACTGAAGGACCAGTAGTATCTTTTAACCTTTGAGTTTTTGCATTTTCTTTAAAAACTTTAAATTCCTTTAACTCCTTGCAATTTATTGGATTGAAGTGACAATCCTTTGCTAAATGATTCACTTTGTTGCAAATAACACATTTTAATTTATTTTCTTGAGCCTTTATTGTTTTTCTTTGTTCTAAGAGTTGGTTTCTATTTCTTTGGTTTCCTCTTTTTAGAATTTTGGGTATATTTTCTGCATTATATTTTGGAGAATCATTTGGACTTTGAGCTGTGTGAAAACTTGTATCAATTGATTTTGGTGATTCAGTTTGAGATATTTTAAATTCGATTGATTGCTCATCATCAGAAGAATCATTTGATTCAGATGTTTCAGTATTAGATTCAGTTTGATTTTCAGTTTTTAATTCATTAATGATTCTTTCTGAACTGTTTTTAAGTGGAGGAATGAATTTATGTGGAGGTGGTACAGCATGATATCCCACCCCATGAACAACCTTTTCTGTAGTTTGATTATTAGTTAATTCATCTAGAATTTTAGTGCTTCTTTCAAACTTTTTAATTGTTAATTTATTTTGTTCAATTTCAAGCTGACATTCTTCTAATTTACTTGTTAGTTCTTTATTTTTTGTTTCATAGAACTCTTTCTCATCCACAGCTTGAAGCAATCCTTCCTTGATCCGTTGATCAATCATCTTGTACACCTTTATTTGATGTTCTTGATCAGCAATTACACTATCAAACTCATGATTTCTTCTGATTGCTTTTGCTAAATCTTCATTTAATTTAGTGTTTTCCTTTTCTAGATTTTTAATAATTTTAGCACATTCAGGAGTACAAGGTTTAGATTTTACCTCAGTTTTGTTGTCAGCAAAGGCCATGAGAGCTTGATTTTGAGTATGCTCTTCTGCTTGGAAGCTCCAGTCATAGCCTTGTCCTTGTTGTGACACAAGAGCAGTTGATTTTGATCTTTTGTCTGGTTGAGGACATTCTTTTGCAAAGTGACCAAGGTTGTTACAGTTGTAACACTTGACTTTAGTCTTGTCAAATCCTGCTTTGTCACCTTTGTTGAAATTGAGGCTTGTCCTACCAGTTCTTTTTAAGAATCTTTTGGTCCTCAGGCTCAGCATAGCCATCTGCCATTTAAGATCCATCTCCTCAAGATCATCTGGATTCAATTGTTCCAAGTCATCACTAATCAATGCAGTATGCACATGACTAGTGAAGAAGGATTCTCTTGCAGTATCCTCAGAATCTGCAGCCTTTCCTGTGGAGGTTTCTTGCCCTTGACCTGTACTAGACACAAATGCAGCATTGTTAGAAGAAATAGAAGGGTTTTTGTGATTTACCTCAGTTTCAAACACTCTGAGATCATTATAGAGTTCATCTAACTCCTTTTCTTCTAGAGCATCTCTTTGTCTATACACCACTGTGTACATGGCCCATTCTTCACTCAGAGACCTTAGGAACTTCATGTTGACATCTTCTTGATCCATCTTGACACCAACTTGATTGAGTTCACCAATTAGTTTGTTGAATCTGTCAAACACTTGAGTGAGTGTTTCATTGGGCTTTCCTTTGAAATTTTCAAAGTCTTGTTTGAGAACAGACTTCATGTTTCTTTTTGTACTCTTTGTCCCAACGAATCTCTTCTCCAGTGCTTCCCAAAGCAACTTAGCATCATCATATTCAACAAAGAGATGTTGATAGTCATTAGGAATGGCCAGTAGGAGAGTGCTTAGAGTTTTGAGTTCGATGCCTTTATCTTTCTTCTCCTTCTCACATTTAAGTTTGTCTGCCTCAGTTACAGGGCTGCTTGCTTGAACTTGACCAGTTTTGTTTCCTTCACAAACGACTTCCCACATGGAATAATCTGTAATAAGCATGTATTGCTTAATACGATTCTTCCACATCCCAAAGTTATTGGGAGTGAGCATAGGGATTTTGTTGGCCTGAGTGCTTTCATTATTATCAGTCATGATTAATAATGTGTGTGTTTTAAAGATTAAAACTTTTTGTTGTTCTTAACAAATAGTAGATCTAGAACCAATAAGCTCTGATACCACTTGTCAGGATCGATTAACTATAGACGAGTTAATAAACACCTTAGATCTAATTGATGATAGAAGTTGCAGCGGATCAACACTATATCAATAATTAAGAACAATGAACTGTATGAACAATATGCAAGAATATTAAGAACACAGTTTCACAAAAAGCTTCAATGTATATTATTAAGTTAACAATACACACGTACGTTTACAATTCGTAAGGAACATACTTATAGTAGTCCTTGAAGCTAAACTATTTACCCTAGTTATTCTAGGATTTGATTTACATCGAATTATAAAAGATATACATTTAATTATATTCTATAACTATCTCTACGAAGATCTCGGACTTGATATCTTCCAAAAACGCGTATCAGTAGTAACTGCAATCACCAGTAGTAAATAAGTAACATCAGTAGTAAACTTGGTGATCAGTAGTAAGTCCAGAAACCATCATCAGTAGTAACTACTAAGATCAGCAGTATCTTCAATAAGCTTGATCAGTAGTAACTTTAGTTATAGTTTACACCAGTATCAACTTCATCAGTAGTAAATGTTTCTGCCCCATCAGTACTAAATAAGATCAGTACTAACTGCAGCATCAGTAATAAGTTGATCTGTGTTTTGCTCCAACAGAAGTGCGAAACAATTGATGGTAATTAATATTGTTTGGTATCATCCCCGCTACGGCTTCATAGACTGAACAACATTTATTCACCGTAGAATAGTTACACAGGGTACCCGCCGCCGCATTGCGCGGGTACCCTGCTAGTTTAACCAAATAAGTGAACTCATTATTGACTATTTGACTCCATTATAATATTTGGCATTTCCAGTTATATGGTCACGCAGTAAAGTTTAGGTCCTAAATTGCAATTTATCCTTATTTCCTTCTTTATCAGACATTTTAGGGCATGTTACTTCCCGCCAACCTCCAAAAACCCTAGCAACCACTTCTTTCATAAAACCCTACCCCCCAATTAACAATCCCGTTCAAAATTCATCTCTAATGGAACCCCAAGCCGTAAAATCAAACATCGTTCTGATTCTAGATTACGGATCTCAATACACTCACCTTATCACTCGTCGAATTCGTAGCCTATCAATCTTCTCCCTCTGCATCTCCGGCACTTCATCGCTCAAATCCATCACGGAAGTAAACCCGTCGGTAATCATCCTCTCCGGCGGTCCTCACTCCGTGCACTCTCCCGGTGCGCCTTCGTTCCCCGATGGATTTGTCGAATACGTTGCAAAAAACGGCATTTTTGTATTGGGGATTTGTTACGGACTGCAGCTGATTGTGCAGAAATTGGGTGGGGAAGTTGCGATTGGAGAGAAACAGGAGTATGGTAAAATGGTGATTGAAGTTGTGAAGGATTGTGTTAGTGGTTTGTTTGGGGGTAAAACTGTTGGTGATAAACAGGTTGTTTGGATGAGTCATGGTGATGAGGCGGTTAAGTTGCCGGAAGCATTTGAGGTGGTTGCTCGGAGTGAACAAGGAGCGGTGGCGGCGGTGGAGAATCACCGGAGGAGGTTTTATGGACTTCAGTATCATCCTGAGGTAAATTGATTACAGTTTATAAATTGTATGCATGGTGAAAATTACCCAAAAGGTAATTAACGATCCCAAAATTAACAATGTGTCAGCTCATCATAATGAGTGAGAACTCAAGGGATTTTTTGTTTTTTTTTTATCGAAATTGAGCTATAAATTAGGTCCTTTAATTAATAAAAAAACTGAACCTTCACTGCTAAATTTGTAAAAAAATGAACTTTCGAAATTTTTTTGCACCTCACATTGTCGAAGTTTGGATTTTTAATTACCTATATTGGAAATTCTTCCAATTTGTAATTGTTAAAGAAATGATTTTAATCAAATTAGATTAATTGTTAAGTGGTCTTGCTCAAGAGACAATCGTAAAAACATATATGGCTTCAATTAGCAGTTAATTGTTGAATTTAGTGTTTTTCTATAACTTCATCTGGGATTCGTTGAAATTGTGTTCATCTTTTTACATCTTGAGACTCTTTTTTGATGTTATGAAGGTAACACATTCTCCTGAGGGAAGGGAAACATTGAGGCATTTTCTTGTTGATATTTGTGGAGTAGAAGCTGGCTGGAAAATGGAAGATGTAATGGAGGAAGAAATAAAAGTGATTAGAGGTATGGTGGGCCCTCAAGATCATGTTATTTGTGCATTATCAGGTGGTGTAGATTCTACAGTTGCAGCAACCCTTGTTCACAAAGCAATTGGAGATAGACTTCATTGTATTTTTGTTGATAATGGTTTATTAAGGTCAGATTCTTGAATAAAAAATCAACTTTATTTATTTTATTTTTTTAAAAAACTTAATTCAATATATTTGTTAATAGATACAAGGAACAAGAGCGAGTAATGGAAACATTTGAAAAAGATCTTCATCTTCCCGTTACTTGTGTTGATGCATCATTGCAATTTCTTAGTGAATTAAAAGGCGTTACAGATCCCGAGAAAAAGAGGAAAATAATCGGGAAGGAGTTTATTGCAATATTTGATTCTTTTGCTCATGACTTAGAGAAAAAATTGGGAAATAGACCGACTTATTTGGTTCAAGGAACTTTGTATCCAGATGTCATTGAATCTTGCCCGCCACCTGGCAGCGGGAAAACCCATTCTTATACAATCAAAAGTCATCATAATGTTGGCGGGCTACCTAAAGATATGAAATTAAAGCTTATTGAACCACTTAAGCTTCTGTTCAAGGATGAGGTTTGATTTTTCATATAAAGATAAATTTATTATAAACTTTTTTTTATTTAAATTATATATTAATTATATTCTTATTGGTTTTAAAGGTTCGGGAATTGGGCAAGATTTTAGATGTTCCAGTTACGTTTTTGAAACGTCATCCGTTTCCCGGGCCCGGGCTTGCTGTTCGAATTCCTGGTGATGTCACTCAAGGAAATGCACTCGATATCCTTCGCCAGGTAAGAAATAAAAAAACTAAATAAAAAAATAAATTTATATAATTTTTTAATGAAGGTAAAATCTTTTAGGTGGATGAAATATTTATTCAAGCAATTAAAGATGGTGGGATTTATGATGAAATATGGCAAGCATTTGCTGTATTTTTACCTGTAAAAACAACTGGTGTTCAAGGAGATCAAAGGACTCATTCTAATGCAGTTGCACTAAGAGCTGTTACAAGTCAAGATGGCATGACTGCAGACTGGTTAGTGCTCATATTTTACCTTTGACTTTTTTTGGTCAACCCCAAAAAGGCAAAAATTAACATGAACAATTGAACACATCAAAATTTCAAGAAAACTTTAGTGAGTACATGTATTTTATGCTAAAAATCACAGATAAATATGTGATATTTTGAAGTTACAGGTATTACTTTGAGCATAAGTTTCTTGATGACGTGTCAAGAAAAATCTGCAATAGTGTTCGTGGGGTGAACCGAGTGTGTTTAGACATTACATCCAAGCCTCCATCAACAATCGAATGGGAATAAACCAAATCCTAGAATTGTTTATGCATTCTTTTGCTATAAGTAATGAATTTTAAATGATGGAATGTTTTTTTTTGTTTTTTTTTTTTTTTTTTTTTTTTTTTTTTTTTTTTTTGCTTTAGGTACTGAGTTTTACTTGAACTATGAGTTGCCTAAACCGAATAAACCAAACTTAGCTAGGTTAAATTTAATTATTAAATATATGATACTAAAGCAAATTACATTTTCCATTATGTCTTTATCATTACATACCACTTGGTCATTAAAATAGAATTAAAGATTTAGCGCCATCACCTATGATTTTGAGCTTCTTAGATTTGGTATTTATGGTATTTAGGCCGTCAATATCAGAAGTACGATGTCTAACCTTGATTTTGAGGTTGTCAAATGTTGTATTTATGGTATTTTTGGGTTGTCAATTTCAAATGTTGGGTTACGATGTTCTTTTTCTGTGTGGGGATTTGAAAGCGAATTTCAATTTCAAAATTCAACAATCATTTATTACCGTATATCTCGTACATATGATTCATTAAATCTCGGATATACAAAAAATGAAAATAAACATTGTTACAAAAATTAACCGAGCTAAGTTGATTCGGTTCGCGGTTATAATTTCATGCACAATTAGTTCCCAGTTCGATTATTAGACATCCTATATTCCACTATTAAATGTCACTTTTCATTTTCTAATAAAAAACATGTAAATATCCAATTGAAACGTATAGTTTAATAACAAGTTTTAGACCAAAGCCACAAAATGCCATAATAAATAATTGTATGATACATTTTTTTAACAACAAAAACATATACTCTCTAATTACTTCTAAATCACACGGTAATAAGAAATACATTTCAACACTTTATGCCACTAGACTACAAACATTTCAGACTTGTACCTTATGTTGTAAAGGTTGTTTATATCTAATACGGTTATGTACAATCATCTCCCTTAATGCATACCGACTACTTTCTGAAGTGCCTGCCTAATCATCTTTGCCGTTGAAGCCGTACAACTATTTAACTGCAATGTACAAGTTTACCAAGCATCAGTCAATGATCAACAGTTCATAATCAATGGATTCTTTGAGTTTTGCATACCTTAGATTCAATACTTAATGTGAGAATTCCATCAATAGTTGAAGAATTAACCGAAAAAGATTCCAAATTTAAGCTGTTCAATGCATCAAACACTTGTACCATTATATTATCTTGCCATCTACACCTTATCTCCATTGTAACATCTTTTTCAATTGCACTAACTGTAATACAATCAGATGAACAACAAGATTCTTCTTGTATATCTTCAAGATCATAACAAGTTTTTCTCTTCTTGGCATAATTATCCGAGGTTCTTTCTCGTATGTCATCAGAATTCTTGTTTGATTGTAAAGATTCCACCTTTTTCTCGAGTGTTTTTAAGTAATTGATAGTGTCATCGAGCAGTGACACTTTGTCAACCTAGTCAAACATCATTGTTTTTGAAAAAAGTCAAAGTCAAACGAACCATTTAATGAATGGGTCGATTCAAGAAATGTTACATCCCTAATAGATCAAAAGATTAAAGCAATAAAAAATAGCCAAAATGCATTTTAGTATCTGAACTTGGCTGACTAGGTCTTCTACTACCACGAATTATTAAAGGTGCAAATGGTACCATGAACTTGACAAAATTATCGATTTAGTACTCTGACTCATTAATTTGATCGTGTTTTCTTAATTGACTTACTTTTGTTGAAACTTTTGATAGACTAAAAAATATACTTTCATCTCAATATATTGATATTAGAATTAATTCACGTGAGAAAATAAGGCCAAATTAGTGAGTCAGGGTACCAAATCGACCGTTTTGTCAAGATCAAGGTATGATATTGCACTTTTAATAGTTCAGGTTAGTAGAAGACCTAGTCAGCCAAGTTCAGATACTAAAACATATTTTGGCCTAAAAAATAACTAAAAAATTAAACGGGCCAAAGTTACCCATTTTGACAAGTTACCCGACCTGCCCATTTTCACACCTAAACATAGGTTATGAATTTTACCTTGCCTCTAGAAGGGACCAATGAGCTTAAAACCGAAAACCGATGATTAATATTCTTAACATCATCAACCTCGAGTTTCTTCGTGCAATCCAAATTCCCGGCCTCATCACGAGACCATACTAACCGATTCTCGTGCATTTTCGGGACTTGATAAAGCACATTTTTTAACAACATTTGTGAAGAATTCCCTTTCCATTCAATTCCATCATAATTTTTCCAACTAACAAAAGCCGATTTATTAAAATCACATTTATTAAATCCCGGTCCAAAATTTAATCTTTTTGTGTTTTTGAATATCTTTGAAAGAACACATTGGTAACGACTATCATCATCACTTAATAAATCACCAGTATTACTGACTAAGTTTTGAGATATACAATCACTCGAACCCATTGAATTATTATGGTAAAAACTAACTTCTCCTTCTTCTCCATCATCATCTACAAACTGCCAACTTTGTTCTTGAGATTGAAATACACCAAAACTGTTGTTTGTAACTAGATTTTGATTGTATTCAAGAATACTGTTAATATCATTGTTGAAAAGATTGTGATCAGGCAAGCTGGAAGAACTTTCTAAAGGGATATCAAGAACTTTTTGAGGTGAAGGATCAAAGATTAAAGCTTTAATCTGTTTAATGATGTTTTGTTCTTCTAAAACATGATCGGTTTTGCCAAACTCGATTATACCTTCTAAATACGGAAAGCATACCACAGTCTACATTTCAAAAAATAAAATAAATAAATAAATAAATAAAAGAGTAAATTACAGAAATTGTCCCAGTGGTATTCCAGACGTTTTTTCCTTAATTTTTTTGTCATGAACTTTTCATTTTTCCTTTTTTTCGCCTAAAATGACAAAAAAAACATTAAATAAAGGTCCCCGGACATAAAAATAAGGGTATTTTGGTCATTTTAGACAAAAATAGATGAAAAAAAGAAACTTGAAGAGTTCATGGACAAAAATAGCCCAAAAAAAATTTGAATGACAGAAACACAGGGGTAATGTACACTAAATGACTAAATAATATTTATGAATTATGGTTTTATATATAGAAAGTGAGATGATGGGATACCTGAACTGATGCACTCTGAGGAAGAAAGTATCAATGAAAAACAAGAAAGATGATTAGATCGAAATGTTTAGGATTAAAAACTATTAATTAAGTTAAAAAATGAGATTTATGTAATAAAGTTACTTACTTTTGCTAAAAGAGAGCGACTGAAGACTTTGCTATCTGCAAAGTGAGCATTGCACAACCAACTAGTTGTATTCTTTACAAATGTTCTTCCTGGCAATCTAAATCAAATTAAGTTATGTTTGTTCTTGATTTTGACTTTTTAAAGTCAACAACCTTAAAATTGATAAAAATTGCTTACCCTTGACCTTCACTGAATTCAAATGTCATGCAAACTAAGAAATACCATTCGGTATCTGTTAAATCTTCAGGCGATAATGCAGCTGATGGTCTTTTTGTTTGTTGTTCATAATTATTTGTTAATGATTCATAAAGTTGTCTTAATTGTTCTGTTCTTTGTAATCCCGTTTCATCATCAAAATTATCATTCATTTCCTCTGCTTGTGTTGTTTTTCTTGTTTTTATGTCTCCATTGTAGTATCCATCACACCATGTTAATTCAAGATTCATGCTTTATGGGTTGTACTTTGTGCAAAAAAGATTGTTACATAGTATGGAACATGGATAAGATACAGCCCAGAATAAATTGTTATGAAAAGCATTATATTTATTTTCTTCCAAAATTAGCATAATCAAATTATATGATTACCACATAACTTCAATAGTGAAGAAAGACACTTGTACCATAAGATTGTATCATAAGATGAAGAATTTGAAAGAAAAAGAGTACCTTGGTTGTGTTAAAGAAAAAGACCAGAAAATAGCATAGCTCCATTGAATACTTTTGACAGCCATAGCTAACCTTTGCCTCAAGTTCTCCATTGTAGCTAAAATCTTGTATTAATAATCTTTATTTAAAGAAAAAAACAATATTGTGTGATTAGCAAAGAAATGATCTTGAAAGTAGTTTTAATAAGTGAAATTAATAATCTTTATTTAAGGAAAAAAAAACAATGGAGGGAAAAAAGATGTGAAATGTTTCTTGATGGGAAATTAATAGTCGGCTGCTCGGATGCACGGATACGCCTGAAAGGAAGCCGCTCCCGTATCGGATACATGGGGGATACAGATACGCCATGGATACGCCTGGATACGTATCGGCGATGGAGGAAACGTATCCGGGGGAAGTATCCGGGGAGTATCCGGCGCGTATCCGTGTAGTTTCCAGAACATATGTGTACGATTTTGGGTAGATGGGCTTTTTGAGTCTAAAATGGTCTAATGGGTTAAAGTAAACTTATAATAATCCCTAGAAAAATACGTATGTTCCCCATAGGTCTACAAAACAACTTGTCGATTTCATAATTCATACCCTCGTCTAATCGTCTCTTCGTTTGATTATTGATACTTAATTACCTTTGAAATATTTATTATTTTTGTAGTTTACACTTTACATCAATATATACCTATTTTGGAATTTCTTTAACATATATATATTTTTTATATATTTTATATTTTCCGTATCTCTCCCGTATCCGTATCCTGAATTTTTTATTTTTGCCGTTTCCCGTATCCGTAGCGTATCCGTTTTCCCTGTGCCGTATCCGTATCCGTGCAACATAGGTCGGCTGAAATAAAAAGGAGACAAATGACAAGTGAACTCGGCGTGTGTGACGGAGAAGAATTGGGCAGGTGGCACGAGAAAGAAGATCGGGGGAATATTCAGTACTCCCAAAATATGACTTCTAATTTTTATATTGTATTTATTATAACTCGAAAATTGATATGTGGATGTGTTTTCTATATGGTCCAATAAGAATTGAGAAATTGGTTTCTTGGGTAAGACTAAACTGGATGGATTCCTGATTTTTTCAAGGTTTATGTTAAATGACAAGGTTTATTTTCTGATCACCATTGTATTGTGTTAAACGAGAAGGTTTGAGTCGGTATACTTATTGAATAGGATAAAATAGACGTATGATATGTTAGTCTTTTCCTTTTCACTTTGCAAAATTAAATAAGAGAAAAAAGAAAAAAAAAAAACTAAATACTAAATTTTAGAAGCATTTATAACAAATAAAGCAAAAACGTACTAGTATTAGCATGCGAATTTATGAAAACATAGTTGGATTGATAACGAAGTGTTACAAGTGTATATTGCTCAAAATAAGTAAAGAAAATCAAAAGTACATAACCAACTTATGTTAATACTCCTATCATGTAAACATTTTTCTTGCTTGAAGCTACATTTCCTACACGTCCTTATTAATTAAACATACCTTACCATGATAAAGAAACATCGTTAAAGGGTAAAAAAAGATTTGCAACTAAAATAACAAATTCATTCTCTTATATTTATAATTACACAATTCTACATAAAATGAAATTACTCTTTGTTAGAAAATGAACAATTCAACGTGGTTAATTTATGTCCTAAGAATTATGGTTACCAAATTCCGAATAAGAAAATGGTTAATTTATATATAAACGACATGTAAGATCAATTATGAGAAAATGATGAACAAGTTGGCTTGTCATTAATCAGTTTTACCATCTCACTAACCACGAATAAAGGTGAATCTAGAAGCCAAATAAAAAAGTACAATTCAACGTGGAACAATGGCTACCAAAAATTAATGACATGATATATTAGTTTTTTAGTCACTAAATCATATCATATCATGTAATATGAGTAACCAATGAAATTGGTTTAACATGAGATATACAGATCATATGTTATATAATATGTAACATCATAAATCAACCTTCAAAACAAAATATATAACGAGAACGATAATGATAGTGATTAGGAAATTAATTGGTCACCATATTTGAGAGTGGTTAGAGTATTAGTGGTTTAGGTGCATATGTGACGACACTATCTTTCACACCTTTAAATGAAGCAACATAATATGACAATAGTAAACTGTAAACAATACATGCAAATTACAAATCGTCAAATACGAAGTTAATACAATTGTGTGCTTTATGAGTTGTACTCTATGCATAACTAAGTATACCTTCTAACTTAGATATAATCTCCTTTTAAATTCCCAAGGAACTTTTGTGAATATATATGTTCACTTCTATTGATCTTTTCATCACAAATATATGTCAAAAGCAAACCGATTCACTAATTTTGTAACTTTTTATCCTCCTCTCGTTTGATCCAACAGCAAGTAGCTTGTAATCCATCATTTACTCTCGAAAAACAAGAATGAGTGAACAAACCATCATATATAGTTGTTTGCAACAAATTTTAGTAAAATAAGAAGTGTTTTAAAGTTATTTACCTGTAAAATTGTTCCGTTGAGCTGTTCTTGAGCGCGTTGTTTAAAAAGAGGCATATAATATTGTTGCACCGGGAGCATATTCGAGTCCACAAAATGATTTTAACGAGTTATTTGAATAATATTAAGTTTTATTTTTTTAAAGTTATTTATGGAATTTTTGTATGGGTGTTGTACAAACTTATTGTTGTGTTTGTGACTTTATTCATTTAGACTTTAAAGCTAAACAGTTATTTAAGATAATTGTCATCTCAACAAATAATAATATGTAGCCAAAAACATTATCTAAAATGAAATCATATAGGCCCATAAGAAATAGTTTAAGAAAGTGGCAAACCTGTAATTTGTGGCAGCAACGGCAGTGATTTGACACCATTTTGAGAAGAGAAGGAAGCCTCTCAAGAACTTGAGGAAGTAGGTCCAAATTTACTTGGAGGAAATCAAACATTTCATACGATTTTTGGCTTTCCTCGTAGATGAAACTTGTGTATTTTTTTTTTGGTTTTGACAACATTCTTGGTATTGGTATATTATATTAAATAGAAATTAAAAAAGAGCTAGTAGATTATGCTTAGAAATTAGAATCACTACAAAACCTACAATGAAGCCTAGATCAAAAGGTATTGTAATGTTGCAACGTGTAATATTGTCGCTTAAAGTTTTAGTTTTACAAAAAAAAATTAGTTAAATATAAAAAATAAAGTTTATTGTCACAAAAAGTTGCTCCCACAAAACAACCACAATATTTCTTTTATACATTGTTTCCTATAATGATGTTTGCATATTTTTTTATGATCAGGTAAGCTCTGAAAAGACGTACAATATGGAAATGTTAGTATATGATGAAATTGATCGTGCTTTCTCAAATTAGGAGTCGCCTTTTAGTAGTTATTTTTTTGGTAAGTAACCGGTTGATTTATTTCGAACACTATTTTATGTGTATTTCCTATTTCAAGTCTAATACGGTTTCTCAAAAGGATTTTGCCTTAAGTATCAATAATTGAATGTTTTATTTTATCTCTTCTTAAACTCAGAATAATTCATTTCACATAATAGGCCTCTTATTTGAAATAAATTATTGAGTTTGAGGAGAGACAAAATAGATCATTTAATTTTTGATAGTGAACCATATTAGGTTTCAAATAGGAAATACTCATAAAATAGCGTTAGAAATAAATCAACTGGTTACTTACCAAAAAAACAACTACTAAAAGGTGATTCCTAATTTGAGAAAGCACGATCAATTTCATCAGCTACTAACATTTATCACAGTCCATAAGCAAATATTCACATCACAATTAGGAATTAATGAAAAGTATTTTTTGAGTGATATTAAAGAGTAGTTACTGATTCACTAAACGTAGAGCTAAACCTAGGTTTAAATTGATTACTCGTGATAGGATGCTTTCGTTGCAGTCGCCAAAGGAATCCAAGTTTTTTCACCTTCTATTCTGCAATTATAATATTACGTACAATTAAGTGAAAATAGTTGATTAGCAACTAATTATTAATATGATTTAATATTGAGTGAATGAAATATATTTGATATTTAGTTACCCGAATGCAAATATTGTATGGTTCCATCATTTTGGGGACTCGAGCCGTTACACCCTTTCTTCAGCTGGTGCAAAATAAAGTTAATTTAAACGTATAATATGAGACCAATAATCGCTCTTAAAAGACCCTAAATCTGTTGATTTTATCATAGTGCTTTCAGTTATATTTTATTTATTGTTAAGATGCTCTCGTTCGCATCATTTTGTGAACTTTCATATGCTCTCCGATCATATGTAACCTATAAAAGCAGAATTGATAACGTTAGAAACGTGACAATATAAGATTACAATTAATTAAAGCATACAATATATGAAGATCATAAGGAGAGTAAATTTGATTAACAAAAAACAAAAAATAACAAAAAATCAATAATTAATTATAAGCGAATATATACAACAGTAATTAGGAGAAAAAAATAAAAACCTTTACCTTCATACACAAAGATTTGGTAGTAATTCGGTAGTGTGGGGACTTTCACAGCCACCATATCTCTTGAATACCTCCATTTTTAGACGAGAGAGAGAGATGAGGATAGAAGTGATACTCCATATATATAAGAGCATCTCCATTCATAAAACTCTCTCTATCTCTATAAATGGTGGACCACTCGGTCTAAATAATATCTCAACTTCAACCATTCACTTTATTCTTTTCTTCAAAACCCTTTAAAATTAGTGAGACCCACAATTCCACTTACAAATACACTCACAAAGTAATGTGGGGTCCATGGATAGAGCGGGTATTCTCTCACTTCAAATATAAACTGAGTTTTGACAAACTCTATACTTCATCCGTTTCAAAATAAGTGATACATTTTCTCTTTTTGAGTGTTTCAAAATAAGTGATACACTTTGAAACTTTCCTTATGTACTAAAAAAAATGAAAGGACTTATTTACCCTTACTTTATTTTTAAACATCATTAAATTCACTTTAATCCAAATATGTGAGACTCATCTTCCACTAAATATTCAATTTAATCTAATAAATATTCATTATCATATTTTACCTCAAAAAACGTGCAAACTCAATTGTATCGCTTATTTTGAAACAAAGGAAGTATTGAAGTAAGTGACAAAGTTGGGTTGAAGAAGATAAACTTCACATAGAATATGTGATAGAGTATGATCGGAGATTCTGTAAATAGAAACACTGAAAAATATTCCCGCGTCTGCATGCATGCCTATTTTTAAGTCCTAGGGTGGTCCCCACATGCCATATGATTTCATAAAAAGGGGCATATCTTCAAACAGTATATATTTATTAGTCGATTTTATTTTCTTCAATGGTATTAATTATGCAACTTAAATAGTTAAGGGGTAAAGGAGTGTATCACTGACACTAGCCACATATTGTGACCGGACACCCGACCCAGCAACAGGTGCATTCCCCGGCAAATCACCTAACAATGATATCCACACCTCTGCTTGGGCTCGATATACGAGACCCAGCATTTTCAGCACAGAGGGGGACCCACGTTTCAAAGGGGCTGGTGGCCACAAGAGGGGTTTCACGGGGTTTGAACCCGGGACCTCCCACATAGGAGGCCCAAGTCTTACCAACCGCGCCCACCCTTGTGGTTAACTTAAATAGTTAATTGATCAAAGATGATGGTTTGTCTAAAACTAAAATTTAAATATCTTTTACAATGAACAATAAAATTAAGTTAATTCGTTAAAGAAAAAACAAATAAGTTGCTATAAATATTAGGGATTTGCTAATCATGGCAGTGGATAAAGAAGATTAGTTTTTTTTTTAAACGGCTAGTTAGTAACTTAGTGGTTCGAGCATAGACACTGACATCCACAAGGGGCAGTATGTCTTCCCTCGAACCTTATACCTTTTTATCTACGACGGTACTTGAACTTATGACCAATTAGTCATGAGCAACACCTTAAATCCTCCTTGGATAGTATACCACTAGACTACAAGCCTTGGGTGATAAAAAAATTAGTTAATTGATTAATGTACATAGTATTATTAAAGCATAAGTGCATAACCACAGTATGTGGTTATTGATTTTCATAGGGATATTTTTTTATGGTTAAGGTAAATTAACTTTAATCATATAACTTTTTTCTTAAAGTGTAATAGTTAGGATTTTCCTAAATATTATTCGGTTACAAACTTTTTTAAAAAGGTATATACATCATATATATATATATAGATGCTTAGTAGAATTGTGTTGAAAAGTTTGGAGAAACAAAAAGAAAAATTAGAAGAGAAATTTTTTAGAGAAATGACAGATATACTAATAATTTTTTTACGTGTTTTCATGTTGAGAAAAGTGGTAATCTTCTAATTTTGTTTTGAGTTGTAAACTCATATTTAACGTGCAATATTGTATCATGAGATAAATATGAGTTTGAAGTATCAAGCACGTGACTAAAAAAGATTGTGAAGATCATACCACAAGGAAAATGTGAAATGTACCATGAGATAAAATGTGTACAATAGTCGAAATGGTTAAAAAAGTTAACATATATGATTAGAGGTAGACTGTTCAAACTGAACCGAATCGTTGAACTAAAACGAAGGCTCGGTGTTGGAGCAAAACACAGATCAACTTATTACTGATGCTGCAGTTAGTACTGACATACTTAGTACTGATGGGGCAGAAACATTTACTACTGATGAAGTTGATGCTGGTGTTCACTATAACTAAGTTACTACTGATCATGAGAAGATTGAAGATACTACTGATCATTGTAGTTACTACTGACGATGTATCTGGACTTACTACTGATCACCAAGTTTACTACTGATGTTACTTATTTACTACTGGTGATTGCAGTTACTACTGATACGCGTTTTTGGAAGATATCAAGTCCGAGATCTTCGTAGAGATAGTTATAGAATGTAATTAAATGTATATCTTTTATAATTCGATGTAAATCAAGTCCTAGAATAACTAGGGTAAATAGTTTAGCTTCAAGGACTACTATAAGTATGTTCCTTACGAATTGTAAACGTACGTGTGTATTGTTAACTCAATAATATACATTGAAGCTTTTTGTGAAACTGTGTTCTTAATATTCTTGCATATTGTTCATACAGTTCATTGTTCTTAATTATTGATATAGTGTTGATCCGCTGCAACTTCTATCATCAATTAGATCTAAGGTGTTTATTAACTTGTCTATAGTTAATCGATCCTGACAAGTGGTATCAGAGCTTATTGGTTCTAGATCTACTATTTGTTAAGAATAACAAAAAGTTTTAATCTTTAAAACACACACATTATTAATCATGACTGATAATAATGAAAGCACTCAGGCCAACAAAATCCCTATGCTCACTCCCAATAACTTTGGGATGTGGAAGAATCGTATTAAGCAATACATGCTTATTACAGATTATTCTATGTGGGAAGTCGTTTGTGAAGGAAACAAAACTGGTCAACTTCAAGCAAGCAGCTCTGTAACTGAGGCAGACAAACTTAAATGTGAGAAGGAGAAGAAAGATAAAGGCATCGAACTCAAAACTCTAAGCACTCTCCTACTGGCTATTCCTAATGACTATCAACATCTCTTTGTTGAATATGATGATGCTAAGATGCTTTGGGAAGCACTGGAGAAGAGATTCGTTGGGACAAAGAGTACAAAAAGAAACATGAAGTCTGTTCTCAAACAAGACTTTGAAAATTTCAAAGGAAAGCCCAATGAAACACTCACTCAAGTGTTTGACAGATTCAACAAACTAATTGGTGAACTCAACCAAGTTGGTGTAAAGATGGATCAAGAAGATATCAACATGAAGTTCCTAAGGTCTCTTAGTGAAGAATGGGCCATGTACACAGTGGTGTATAGACAAAGAGATGCTCTAGAAGAAAATGAGTTAGATGAACTCTATAATGATCTCAGAGTGTTTGAAACTGAGGTAAATCACAAAAACCCTTCTATTTCTTCTAACAATGCTGTATTTGTGTCTAGTACAGGTCAAGGACAAGAATCCTCCACAGGAAAGGCTGCAGATTCTGAGGATACTGCAAGAGAATCCTTCTTCACTAGTCATGTGCATACTGCATTGATTAGTGATGACTTGGAACAATTGAATCCAGATGATCTTGAGGAGATGGATCTTAAATGGCAGATGGCTATGCTGAGCCTAAGGACCAAAAGATTCTTAAAAAGAACTGGTAGGACAAGCCTCAATTTCAACAAAGGTGACAAAGCAGGATTTGACAAGACTAAAGTCAAGTGTTACAACTGTAACAACCTTGGTCACTTTGCAAAAGAATGTCCTCAACCAGACAAAAGATCAAAATCAACTGCTCTTGTGTCACAACAAGGACAAGGCTATGACTGGAGCTTCCAAGCAGAAGAGCATACTCAAAATCAAGCTCTCATGGCCTTTACTGACAACAAAACTGAGGTAAAATCTAAACCTTGTACTCCTGAATGTGCTAAAATTATTAAAAATCTAGAAAAAGAAAACACTAAATTAAATGAAGATCTAGCAAAAGCAATCAGAAGAAATCATGAGTTTGATAGTGTAATTGCTGATCAAGAACATCAAATAAAGGTGTACAAGATGATTGATCAACGGATCAAGGAAGAATTGCTTCAAGCTGTGGATGAGAAAGAGTTCTATGAAACAAAAAATAAAGAACTAACAAGTAAATTAGAAGAATGTCAGCTTGAAATTGAACAAAATAAATTAACAATTAAAAAGTTTGAAAGAAGCACTAAAATTCTAGATGAATTAACTAATAATCAAACTACAGAAAAAGTTGTTCATGGGGTGGGATATCATGCTGTACCACCTCCACACAAATTCATTCCTCCACTTAAAAACAGTTCAGAAAGAATCATTAATGAATTAAAAACTGCAAATCAAACTGAATCTAATAATGAAACATCTGAATCAAATGATTCTTCAGATGATGAGCAATCAATTGAATTTACAATATCTCAAACTGAATCACCAAAATCAATTGATACAAGTTTTCACACAGCTCAAAGTCCAAATGATTCTCCTAAATATAATGCAGAAAATATACCCAAAATTCTAAAAAGAGGAAACCAAAGAAATAGAAACCAACTCTTAGAACAAAGAAAAACAATAAAGGCTCAAGAAAATAAATTAAAATGTGTTATTTGCAATAAAGTGAATCATTTAGCAAAGGATTGTCACTTCAATCCAATAAATTGCAAGGAGTTCAAGGAATTTAAAGTTTTTAAAGAAAATGCAAAAACTCAAAGGTTAAAAGATACTACTGGTCCTTCAGTAGCAAATACAATCAAAACTCCAATTGCTGAAACTACAAGATTTGGAAGAAGTGCACCAAGATTTGTGCAAAACAGAAGAGTTGGCAGCCCAAAGAACAGCAATTACTTCAAGAACAACGGAAAATCCAATCAAAATAAACAATATTTTAAATTTTCCAACACCAGTAGAAACTCTAACAAATTTACTACTGGTGCTAACCCTAATTATAATGATGTATGGTACCAGTACAAGAATACTACTGGTAAAAACCCTAATTTCAAAAATACTACTGCTCCCAAAACAAATTTCAAAAACACTACTGGTGTTAACTCTAAAAACACTACTGGTCATTCTAAACATGGTAAGTACCCAAATACTACTGGTCCATCAGTAGTAAAGTATTCAAAAGCTAAAAACAATGGGTATCAACCAAGATCAGTAGGAAATTCTCACACCAGTAATAACTCCAAAAGGACAGTAGTAAAACAAAATACCAGTAATAAACAAGTATGGGTACCAAAAGTCTTTAGAGTTAAATCCCCAACAGCTCATTTCTCAAAGGATGAACCCAAGACATATAAAGCTTGGGTTCCCAAACTTAACTAATCCTTTACTCACTTGTGCAGAGCATTCAGATCCCAGAAGAAGGAAGAACATGGCATATTGATAGTGGATGCTCAAGGCACATGACTGGAAATCTGCAAATTCTTAAAGATTTCAAGTCATTTGATGGAGGATATGTGGCCTTTGGTGAGAACCCAAAGGGAGGTAAGATTACAGGTAAAGGTACTGTTTCTAATGGAAAAATTACCTTTGATGATGTATTTTATGTAGCTGAACTAAAATACAATCTTGTCAGTGTGTCTCAAGTTTGTGATAAAAAGAACAAGATTCTGTTCACAGACATTGAGTGCATCATTCTTTCTCCTGATTTTATTTTAGATGAAAAATATGTTGTTTTAAGAACTCCAAGGAGAAACAATGTGTATTGCCTGGATATAGGGGGAGAACTCATTTCTACAAATGAGGTCAACTGTTTTATATCCAATGCAAACACCACTGAATCAGAACTTTGGCATAGAAGGATGTGTCACACAAATTTTAAAAGCATGAATAATTTAGTAAAAAGAAATCTGGTCATTGGACTACCTCAAAAACAATTCATGTGTGATCATCACTGTGTTGCATGCCTAAAAGGTAAACAACACAAGACTTCTCATAAGTCCAAAACTGTGAACTCTATTTCTGTTCCTTTACAACTCTTACATATGGACCTTTTTGGACCTACAAATGTAATGAGTATTGGAAAGAAACAATATTGTCTAGTTATTACTGATGACTTTTCCAGATATACATGGGTTTTCTTTCTCAGGACAAAAGATGAAACAAGTGAACTCATAAAGAACTTAATTTTCAAACTGGAAAACACATCTGATCAAAAAGTGAAAGCCATAAGATGTGATAATGGCACAGAATTTAAAAATGCTAACTTAATTAACTTCTGTGATCTTAAAGGTATTGACAGGCAATACAGCTCACCTAGAACTCCACAACAAAATGGTGTAGCTGAAAGAAGAAATAGAACCATCATTGAAGCAGCAAGATCAATGCTAGCAGATTCAAAATTACCAATCACTTTTTGGGCAGAAGCTGTTAATACTACTTGTTATGTTCAGAACAGAGTATTAATAGTGAAGCCACATTTTAAAACACCATATGAACTTTTTAATAAAAGAAAACCTTCTATAAGTTTCTTAAAATCATTTGGTTGTCCTTGTACTATTCTGATTACAAGAGAACAAATTGGTAAGTTTGACTGCAAAGCTGATGATGGAATCTTTGTGGGATACTCTACTCAAATCAAATCATACAGAGTATTCAACAAAAGACTAAGGATAATTGAAGAAAGCATCAATGTATCCTTTAATGAAAATGTACCTAATGAACAAGGAAATGGTCCAGATTGGCTATTTGACATAGACAATCTAACCAAATCCTTTAATTCTAATATGAATTTCAATGCAGGTAATTCAAATTGTCTTAATCAAAAAGAAGGAACATCATCTGTTAATACTGGTCAAGAAAAGATGAGATACATAATTGTTGATACTGCTCCCATAGTTAATACTGATATCAGTAATAACTCAAATATTGAAAGCAGTAGTAACTCTGAGAATGAGGTCAGTAGTAATTCCAATACTACTGGTACCAGTAATAGTACTGAAAATACTACTGGTCCCAACAATAACCTAGATTCTCAAGATACTACTGATACCAGTAACAACAACAATACTACTGATCTCAACAAAGACAATAGCAGTAGTAATTCTGACCAAGATGATGATGAACCAAACTTCAATGACAATGAAGGAACACCAGATGAACAACTACCTGAGACAAATGAGTCCAATCTTGGAAATCAACTAGTGGTTGATAAAGCTACAACTACAAGGACTCAGAAGAACCATCCATTAGACCTTGTTCTAAGTGATGTTAACTCACCACTTCAAACAAGAAGCAAACTAAATAAAAGCTTAACTGCAAATATGTGTAACATTAGTTTAATTGCTAATGAATGTATGTATGAATGCTTTCTGTCTCAGGATGAACCAAAGAAGATCCAACAAGCAATGAAGGACTCAAACTGGATTGAGGCAATGCAAGAGGAACTCCTTCAATTTAAATTACAAGCTGTTTGGACACTTGTACCTCTACCCAAAGGAAAAAGAGCCATTGGAACAAGATGGATATTCAGAAACAAGAAAGATGAAAGAGGTATAGTGATCAAGAATAAAGCCAGACTTGTAGCCCAAGGATACACTCAAGAAGAAGGAATAGACTATGATGAAGTATATGCTCCTGTTGCTAGAATTGAAGCAATAAGAATATTTCTAGCATATGCTTCATTCAAGAAATTCAAAGTCTATCAAATGGATGTTAAGAGTGCTTTCCTATATGGGAAAATTGAAGAAGAGGTATATGTTTGCCAACCTCCAGGTTTTGAAGATCCAAAACATGGTGATTATGTGTTCAAATTAGATAAAGCTCTATATGGCCTACATCAGGCACCAAGAGCATGGTATGACACATTATCATCATACTTATTGAAGAACAACTTTAAAAGAGGAGCCATTGATAAAACATTGTTTACAAAGAAAGTCAAGGATGATATACTACTGGCACAAATTTATGTAGATGATATCATCTTTGGCTCAACCAATGATTTACTATGCAAAGAATTTGAAGAACTGATGCAAATTAAATTCAAGATGAGTTCCATGGGTCCAATGAACTTCTTCCTTGGACTCCAAGTCAATCAAAGAACTGATGGTATTTTGATAAATCAATCAAAATATGTCAAAGACATCTTGGAAAAGTTTGATTTGAAAGACAGTAAAAGTGCTAGTACACCAATGGAAACACACAAACACCTACATCCTGATGTTGAGGGGGAGGATGTAGATGAACACTTATATAGATCAATGATAGGCTCTTTGATGTACTTAACTGCATCAAGACCTGACATTATGTATAGTGTTTGTGTGTGTGCAAGATATCAAGCAAGACCCAAAGAACTACACTTGCAGGCTGTTAAAAGAATATTCAGATACTTGAAAGGCAAACCATCACTAGGTCTATGGTATCCACATAATTCACCATTTGAACTCATAGCCTACACAGATAGTGACTATGGAGGTGAATGTCAAGATAGAAAGTCCACTACTGGTGGATGTCAATTCTTTGGATCAAGACTAGTGTCATGACAATGTAAGAAGCAAACAAATGTATCAACATCTACTGCTGAAGCAGAATATGTAGCTGCATCTGCTTGCTGTGCTCAAGTTCTATGGATTCAAAATCAGCTTCTAGACTTTGGTATCTCTATCCTTAAAACTCCTATTTTTATTGATAATCAAAGTGCTATTAGTATTGTGAATAATCCAGTAAAACATTCAAAAACTAAACACATTGAAATAAGATTTCACTTTATAAGAGATTGTAATGAAAAGAAATTAATCAAAGTAGTTAAAATCCATACTGATGATCAATTAGCAGATCTTTTTACAAAAGCATTTGATGTAGGAAGATTCAACTTCTTGGTTAGCAGTATTGGAATGATTTTAATAACTTAAAATCTCACTTAAAATCATGTGTAAAGTTAGTGTTGTAAAATATTATTTTCTTAAGTGTTTTACTACTGGTATTGCTGTACTACTGGTGTGAAAGTGTATGCACAAAATACTACTGGTAATTCATTACTACTGGTGTATTTTAGGTTTACACAAATACTACTGGTAAGTCAGTACTACTGGTATTCTCATATACTACTGGTCTTGTATGTTAATAGTTACTACTGATGTCTATAGTTACTACTGATGTCAAAATCCTTAGTCATTACTGATGTTAGTAGATACTACTGACGTTTTACTACTGATATCTTATTTGCTACTGGTCTTTCATAAACACAATTACCAAACTAACCCCCATGAAAATAACCGTTATGTTATGATTCGAAGGCTATTTTCGTAGTTTTGCAGGTTAAATCGAAAGATATAAAAGGCGGCATACGATTAATTTAGCATTATCTTCACTTCGATTTGCTAAAACCTCTCGATAAACCCTAGTTTACGATCAAAACCCTTCATCTGTAACAAAATTCTTGCAAAATCTCAACAACAATGGCAACTTTACAAGCTCTCGATGTGCAAACCGATCTAAAATACTCAGAATTTCACAATATGGTTGCATTATTAAAGAATCCCGACGGAACAAAAGATTTCCGTCCGATCGTAAAATTTTTGAGAAATTCATATATACAGTTTGCCTTAACTGTAAAACCAAAATCATATCAACAGCACTTGGTGGATTTCTGGACGAATGCTGAGCGAACAGAAGGAACAACATCATCAATGATAAAATCTAAAGTAGATGGAAAGCACATCACAGTAACAGAACAATCAATCAGACACCATCTACAATTACACGATGATTCAGGTATGTCTACTCTTCCTAAGGAATACATTGCTGAAATTTTGAATAAAATGGGATATGAGGGAAGACTGAATATAGTTACTTTTCAAAAGGGTCTTCTCTCCCCACAATGGAAATTTTTAATACATACCATTCAGCACTGTATTTCTCCTAAAAGAAGTACTTGGAATGAGTTTAATAAGGCAATAGCCTCTGCTGTTGTCTGTTTATGCACAGACCAAGTATTTAATTTTTCTTACATGATATTTGATGGTATGTTGGGAAATCTTAGTTCTTCTAAATTTTTAATGTATCCCAGATTTCTACAACATATCATAAACTGTGAATTACAAAACTTGTCAACTCCTAAAAACATTTTTATATTACCTGAGTTGAACAAGAAAGTTTTCTCAAATATGAGAAAACAATTTAAATTTTCGGGCAAGGAAACCCCTCTGTTTCCTAACATGATCAAAGACCAACCCAATATTGGAGAGGGTTCAACCATTGCTACAACCCAAGTTGAACCTCAACCCACTCCATCACCCCCAAATACAGCCCAAACACCAATCCAAATAGCCACTCAATCACCAACCCAAACAGAAGTCCTGAATGTGTCCCAGGAACTTGATATAAATCTGCAGAGTGCTACTCTTCACTCTGTGGAAGACCTACCAGACAAAACCAAAAACATTTCCACCATTTATAAAAGAAAGAAACTTTCTTCAAAGGACACCAGGGGACAAATCGAGTCACACCCCAGGCTCAAAGAGTTGTCCTCCAAGGAGGAGAGAGGACATGAGGGGAGGGCTTTCACTACTGATGCCCCAAAGGTGGGTGCACAGGACAGTGAAAACATCATTAGGACCCAAACCTCGGCAACTTTGAGTGATGACTCTTTTGAGGAATTACTCAAAGGACCCCGGTGCCAAGAAACCACAAGGGGGGGCATCTCTGCTTCTTCTAGGAAGAAGAGAATGTCTAAAAGACCCAATGAATCACCAAGCAGTGATGAGGGCAGATCTGTGGAATTGATGGAAAGGAAGGAAAACCTTAAAACCAATGTACCTGTTAGTAAGCCCGATGATCTTGCTAGATGGAGTGAGGGCAGTATTAAAATCACTCAATTGACGGATAAAGTGGATTCTCTTGAATCCACTGTACAAAATTGCCATATATATTTAACTAACCAAGGGAAAACCATGGCTGCAATGAAAAGGCATGTCAACACCATCAACAGAAGAATGAGATTATATGAGCACAGGCTTTATCAACAAGCCAAAATCATCAGACAATTGAAGAAAAAGATTGATGATAGTGAGGCTCCACCAGTTGAGCTCACTAAGGGGGAGAAGGATAATATACAGACAATGATTGATGAATCTATAGCAGCAGCAGCATCCTCCCTTTTAAATTTAAAAGAAACAAATGTTGATGAAGGCCCAGAGATGATGGTGACAGAAGAAGAGCCTATTACTACTGCTACAATGGAAGAACAAGTTGAAAAGGAAATACCAGTAGTAACCTCTACTACTGATATTATAGCAGTAGTAAATGAAGAAAAGGAATTAATAGCAGCAAATACTACTGATGCCCTATCAGTAGTAACTCCTGAAGTAACACCAGTAGTAACTACTCTAGTTACTACTGAAGAGGAAGAACTACATTTTCCAGAGCTTATTGAAAGAGAGAGACATGTCATCATTACCAAACCACCAACACCTGATCAACCACTTATCATACCTGACATTGATGATAATGTGAATTGGTTTGAGGTTGATGAATGCTCACTTCCTCCACATCCAAAAATACTTCAACAAGATGAACTTAGATCATTTTCTCCCTCTGTTATAATAAGTGGAGTGCCAGACATGAAATATATTCCACCTCCACCTTCAGCACACATTGGAAAGGGTAAAGAAATATATGATGAAGATTACCCTAACAGAGCTCTTGGTCATTACATGGTAAACAAGATAAATCTTGTTAGAGCTGATAAACAAGACAAATGGAAGGTGAAGAATAAGAGATTTTGGGAGAAGGTAGCTAAGTATCAAGCTCTTGAACAAAAGAAGAATCAAAGAGAAATTTCTGTTCAAGCACCTGTTCAAATTAAAGATGTTCAGATAGAAGCCCAAGAAGCAGAATTCAAAAGGCTTAGAAAAGTAGAAGAAGAACATCTAAACTGTCTTGAGGAGCTTGTAGCAGAATGCAAAAGAACAAAAGGTGAGTTACCAGATGATATATTTGAACAAAAAGCTCTTATGATAGACTTTCTGAAGACAAGAGGTCACAGTGCAAAATCTTTTGGAAGAATGAAGATGGTAACTATTATTGAAAAATACTGCACTGAAAAGAAGAAAGACCTGGCTGAACAAGAAGCTGAAGAATCAAAGAAAGCCAAAGCCAAAACTTTAATCCCAATCAGCTTAAATTTGCTCAAAGCTGGTAGTGTTACAACTGTTGGTAATACTTCAACTCCCCAAACACTGAAAAGAAAATCTGTTGATCAAGAACAAAGCTTTAAGAAGAAATCAAAACAACAAATTATACCTGTTCTTGAAATGCCAGTTGCTCCTCTACAGAACAATCCAATTCTTAACTGGAGAGTGATGCAGAATAATGTCATAGAAGTCATAAGGGAAGACAAAGTAGTACAAAGATTCACTGGATGGTTACCCTTAATCAGATCATGTTCAAGAAGTGATGTAATCAAGCTTCTGATTATTGGAAAACCAAGAATGACAAAGAAATCATGGAAAGAATCTGGAGCTGGATATTTAACAAAGATGATTGATGCTGCATTTTATCCAGATAATTATCCAGAACAATTTACAAATCCAGGTAATGTGTATGCTTGGAATGTCATTCCTACTGCAAATATGTACTTCTTTGAGAAATCAGGCAAAGTGTGTGAATTGTACCTATATGAGAAAGAATATCCACATTCTGAGAAGACAATGTATCAGATATTCATAAACACTTTGATGAAACCCTATGATGCTGTTATGTTTCAAAATAAACTGAATTATTTTACAAAGAGGAACAGCAGATATATTATTGAACAAAGGCTTCAACAGAATCAAAGAACTCTTGAGAAAAGAAGAAAAGAACAAGAGGAACAAAAGAAACTTGATTGATTAAAAGATGATCAATAAGTTTAGGGGGAGATTGTTGGAGCAAAACACAGATCAACTTATTACTGATGCTGCAGTTAGTACTGACATACTTAGTACTGATGGGGCAGAAACATTTACTACTGATGAAGTTGATGCTGGTGTTCACTATAACTAAGTTACTACTGATCATGAGAAGATTGAAGATACTACTGATCATTGTAGTTACTACTGACGATGTATCTGGACTTACTACTGATCACCAAGTTTACTACTGATGTTACTTATTTACTACTGGTGATTGCAGTTACTACTGATACGCGTTTTTGGAAGATATCAAGTCCGAGATCTTCGTAGAGATAGTTATAGAATGTAATTAAATGTATATCTTTTATAATTCGATGTAAATCAAGTCCTAGAATAACTAGGGTAAATAGTTTAGCTTCAAGGACTACTATAAGTATGTTCCTTACGAATTGTAAACGTACGTGTGTATTGTTAACTCAATAATATACATTGAAGCTTTTTGTGAAACTGTGTTCTTAATATTCTTGCATATTGTTCATACAGTTCATTGTTCTTAATTATTGATATAGTGTTGATCCGCTGCAACTTCTATCATCAATTAGATCTAAGGTGTTTATTAACTTGTTTATAGTTAATCGATCCTGACACTCGGTTCTGGCAAACTGAAACTCTGTTTGTTTATGTGCAGAAGGTGGTGCAGGACTCAGGAGGGAGACACGCGTTCTGTGACCTAAAATATAGACGAAATTCTATTGGTCGAACAAATATACGGAAAAGAAGAAAGACTGCATTAAGCTGAAAATGGCATTATTATTTTTATTTACTATAGTGGGAAATATAATATTGGTTTGGAAAACAGTCAAACACCTATCAAACATCGAAATGATACTCTGAGACAATAATGATTTTATTTATAAATTGATATACATGTTTTGTAAACAACGTTAATGAAGTTTTATTAAGTAGTATCTTTTGAAGCAGTATTTTACTTGTATATTTAAAGATTTTGAAGTAGTATCTTTTGCTTCTATATTTTGTTTTAAAGTTTGACGAGAAATGAAAGTATAGTTTCTAAGGGGAAAAAATGTACTAATTGAACTTTTCTAAGTATTCTTTAGTCGGAAAGAGATAACAACTCGTGATTTTATTCAATATTTGTTAGGAATGATCACGTTACTAAAATTGGACCGAACTGGCTAGAACTGAATTGAATCGAAATCCATTTTTATTAACGGGCGCTATGTATACACACAATCATTGTTAAAGCAAAGTACATTATAAGATATTTTTTTTTTGCTCTATAAAAATGTTATAAAACTAATCCCAAAATCACTCTTCTCATAATATTCATTTGGAACTCATAAAAAAACACTACCAAACGATCACAATCTGCAAGGAAAAAGAACACATTGATTGTATTTGGTAGGGAGTAATATTTTAGGAAAGTGGAAAAAGCTGTAATTGTATTTACGGGTGTAAAGACATGCCCGATAGGTGGTATTTTAACTGCACCAAATCACCAATGGGCTTCAATTTGTATGTCAGAAATCAGAATCGTGTGTTACTACTTTGACCAGTACCAACATTTGCTATGTTTTGTTTGATTGTAGTTTGTATTCTTTAAAATTCAAACAGTTTAGTGACAGAACTTGTTCTAAGTATCACTAATTTGTCCATTTTAATACAAGAAAAATTGTATTTCTTCATATTAAATTTTATTACTTCATCATCCTAACTTTAAATGATTGATTGACATGTAAAATCTACTAGTTATGTTTCTTAGTATAATTCTTTAACTAAGACACTTGTATATAATAATTAATAAATGAAAGATACATCCATTAATTTTCTAGCTTGTAAGATCGTATAACATAATATTCCATTCACCCTAAAATACATATTATTTTACTGTTTTTAATTTGCTACAAAAAATGTCCATTTTCAAATATGAAGTTTTTCCAACATACCCTTAATTAGACCATATCACAAAGCTGCATTAGCTGTAAATTTCTATAAACATGTGTACCTTTTTAAAAAGGTAAAACTGACATTTAGCTATTTACAAACTCATCTTACTTTTAATATTAATATAATCAGAAACTCAATATTGTGCATTTTTTTTTTAAATGTAATTTGTTTTTCCCCCTTCTATTTTCACTTAAATGAAGTGGAAAAAGGTGAAAGATGGTTGGTGGGCCGGTGGGACTTTTTCAAGTTCCATGAAACAATCTTGACGAGTGTTGCAAAACTGACATAATAGAAACCCTAATGGGCCTGATCAAGCCCACATATGAGTATGAACCACAAAATTATACTCCGTAATATATTCTACTTTTTTGCAACAAAAAAAGAAAGCCACCGAAACACAACCACAAAATTGAGGTAAAATCCACAAAATATAGAAAATCAACATAAATTTGTCACACCTCCAGCTGTTGTATGCATTTCAAAATTCAGTTTTGTGTATTTTGTTTCCACTAGATGTCAGCAGCAAGGAAATTATCGGATAATGTCACCTGCAAAATCCATCCCATTAATTATCAGACACTTCCATAACAGGGTTGTATGTCACAATAAGTTATTCGTCTGCAAAATCCTACTTATCTAAAATTGAATAATAATATTGTTACCAATTAACTGAAATAACTGATAAAAATCTAACATAATATACCTTCTGGCCAAGTTTGAAAGGAGGAAGACCCTTGTAAGGGCACGTACCACACCGGAATGCATCACCTAATCCACACTGCATTTCAACATTAAAAGTTTCAGTCTCGTGAATATTAACATAATTAACCTTATAAAATCTTAAGACGGCTTAGGGGCAGATTGATAGTTGCTGATTGAGTTAGTTGCTGGATGAGTCAGAACTACTGACTGAGTTAGTTACTTTTTTTCGTTTGGACTGGATCAGCAAAATGGTTTGGACCGAGTTAGACGAAATTGAGGAAATCAAACATCCTGACTCGGACTGAGTCAAAAGCAAATCAAACGGGCCCTTACACTTCCACATGCAGACTGAGGGTTTTCCAACTGGTCCATAGTAACTCCCAGCTTTGCAACTTTCTCCTCTTCCTCAGCACGTCCACAACTGCAATTTTTGCAAGCTTTTCTCGTACTCCCAACTTCACAATCACCAACTTCAAAAAAGAAAAAAAAATAAAATTTTTATGTTGAACATCCAACAAAAAATAAAAAATTTATTTGATGGTAATTACCAGGTGGGAGTTGGGGTTTCTTTAAATCCTCTTCAGATAAGAGACTGTCCTCATCAATAAGATCCATGTCATCATCAATTTGGACTTTTGGCAAGGTTTTAACAGGTTTCTTGAGTGAAAATGAAGAACCGATCTTCCAACTAGGTTTCTTACCCTTAATCTGTTGACAATAAAATTAAACTAATTTAAAATCCTCACATTAATGATTCATATAATTACAGTTTACATATAATAAACTTACCCCACTAAACTGTAGGTCTGCCATCTGAACCACCTGTATATCTGAAAATCCCCCAACCAAAAGCTTGCGTTCAAGAGATGATTTTGTCTGCAAAATGGTAAGACAAGATTAGTTACTTAATTACATTATAATTGTGCTTTAATTATTACCGTTTCTTTGGCATGGATAAAGATTTCTCCACCAGGCTTCAACACACGTGAGACTTCCTCCAGCAACTTATCACCAGGAAAATCTGATGAGCTACTGATTGATATGACAAATTCAATGGAGGATAAATCCAATGGCAAAGAACCTGCCACATCAGCATATAATATGATGTTCAATATGTAATATATAACATGAAATTTAATTAGAGATAGAAAGGTACTTAGTGATGAAGCTTGAGTGATAATCAAAGGATTAATCTCATCAACTGCCTCCTTCACCAATCTTACAGCACTTAGAACTTCATTAACTGGCACAACTATTTTGTCTGTGATAGCCAATAAACTAGCTTGCAGCATTTTTGTTTCCTACAAAGTCAAAAAGCAAAATCAATCAATAAATATAGCAAAATCAATCAATAAATATAGTAAATTCTATGTTTAGTATCTGAATTTACAGTTGAGTAGTATCTAAACCTAATGCAATAGAAACTGAAAGAAAAGTACGAGAACTGCTGCCTGCTATCATTATAAACATCAGAAGTTCAAAACCCTTAATTTTATTAAGTTATCAGGAAATTAGTGTTTGCAGATATACATATATGAGCGATTATATCGAATAACAAGCAATTAAGGTTCGCAATTTTATCGAATTACAAGGAAATTGGGCGTAAACCAATACAATATACACAATTTTATCAATCAATTATATATAGAAATTTTTAGCAAAATTAGGGTTGAAAGTGGAACTCACCATTTAATCACAGCCAAAGAAGTTTCTTTTCGACTGAACAAGAAGAAACCAAAAAAGGAGTAAATTAGGGTTTGCAAATTGACAGAGACGGAGGACATGTTAAAGCGAAACACGATTGTAAAGAAGTTTGATCTATGTAAAGTTACCGTTAATTGGAGGCGACGGCGGAGACGGCGACGTTAATCGATGGAGACCGTAGATTTTGACGGGACGAGGAGGATGAAAAGGTTTTGATGCGTGCACTTCACTCAATGTTCACATATGAAAAATATGGATTTCGCCCGACCCGGATCGGTACACAACTTATTTTGTGAGTTTGCGAGTTAAATTAAGTTTATCTTTTTAATTAGGTTTATGAGTTTTTCAATTTGAAATTAATGGCATAAAGTTTACGAGCTAAAATAAGTTTATCAATTTAAAAAGTGATTTTACCAATTAATACTTAGTTATTAGAATCCGGGATTTCATCCGATTTTATTTAATATGGGTTAGTTTGAGTAAAAGCATTCACTTCTTCGACTTGGGTCTTGTCTAAATCAAAGAATGTGTTTGAATAAATAATTTAGATACGTAATGGTACTATACAAATTGAAAAAACAGTAATTTTGTCAAATTTCAATTAACTTCCTTAGTAATAATTTGTATATCATAAATATGTGTTACTGTTTGCCGTGTCTAATAGCCAAATGTCACTCTCCCCATCGAATAAAAACACCATGAGTCCATGACTCTCTAGTTCATACCCAAGGTATGTTTTCATTAACTATTTTTTGACTGATTATGTAAATCGTATATTTTTTTTCTTTCATATAATTGTATAATTTTTTTTTGATTTTCAAGGCTACTTAATGATGCAATCTAGTTGAATAACCAATAATTCATCACTATTCGGTTGTTGGAAGCATAAAGAATAATAATTAAATCAAATAGTATCATGAACTTTATTGATCACTAATACTTTATGTAGTCAATGAAAATTCAAACTTTTCCACATATGGTCTAGATTATTCTTCCTTTTTAACACAACCAACCATTTTATACTTCTAATATTCTATACGATTACTTAACTTTACAATCATAGTGATTGATAATCATGCTAGACAAAACTCTTTGTGTTCATGTTTAAAGTTTGGGACTATTCATATAAAATCAATTACGGAATATAATTCGCATATTAAAGTTAGTGTTACTAATAGTTTAAAAACCATGAGTTCAAGTCTCCATATGAGAAAATTAAGTTATACTCTCTCCATCTTATAAAAAAGTTCACATTTCTTCATAACATTTTGTCCACCAAAAAGTTTTTATTTTCAAATTTGAGGGGTTCACTTAATAAAATAATATTATTATCAAAGATTTAACCGATAAACCATTTTCTCTCTCCAATCCAACTTTATATTTTAATCAAAAGTATTACTAAGGATCCCACTACTAACTAGTATCTTTTAAAAGTTTGTGCTCAACAGAAATAAGAATTTTTTTATGGGACGGAATGAGTATTTAGAAGCAGTTGAAAATTTTAGTAGAGATAGGTTAATACTTCAGTTAATACCGTTAACTGAACCGTATGGTTAAGAAAAAAAAACACACACACAGTGACATACCCTTGTGTCATTTCTACGTCACGCCATACGTCATCGCTCAAGTCCAAAATGCTGTCGTTGAGTTTGACCCGTATATATTTCTTTCCGGGTGGGTCTTGGCTCACGGGTTAAATTAAACCCCCATTGGGATCAATAAAGAACCCTAATTTCTCTCCATAACTGTCCACTGTCATCTTTGAGAGTGACCAAAATAGAGAGAGAGAGCTTGTTTACGAGAACTGCTAAGAGACACCGAATCCACAAACTGCCTCGCCGGCGGCTGCATTCCGCCACCGTAAGCCGCCTTTTTCAGCTCTGACTATTGTTTGTCCATCTAGATTGATTATACTTGGTGAATTTTCAGCTTTTGTTAATGTTTTTGTGTGGAGTAGTTCTAAATCAATGCCACTGACAGAAATTGTTTGTTGACATAATCTGAGATTTGACCTGTGAGTGTGAAAAGAGTTGCTTTTACTTTTTAAAGGTTAAAATCAGAAAGCAAATTGTGTTCATTTAAGCAAAAAAAGGTTGACGAATAAATTAAATATTTAAGTTCAATCCTTTTGGGATTACAGAACAAAAAATGTTTGGTTTAATTTTGATTTTATGAACTTGTAGGATGAATTTTTTACCATTAAAAAGTGAAGTTTTGAAGGATGTATGTAGTATTTTAGTCCGTGCTTATAATTTCTTTATATTTAGGTGATTTCTGCAGCATAAGTAACATACTCACCTGCATGTTTTAATCTCGATTAGTAATCTAATTTCTCTTCATTTAGCTCACTTGGCAACTATCATTTTAGGTGTGCTTGACATGATTTGGTTATGGTTGATTGGTTAAAAGATCAAAATACAATTAAATATTTAAATATTTGTGTTGTGTATTGCAGGGATAAAAAATGGTATTAATGTCTCAGACAATCCCATCACACGGCATTTGTACTGACATTTTACAATCTAAATCTAGACATGCATCACTTTACAATGGATTAAACAACACAAATTCATTTAGAAATCAGACCTCTGTGGTTTCCTTTACACGAGATGCCATAAATGTAAAATTGAAAAGGGGCAATAAAGTAATTGTTGGTGCAAGTCCTCCAACAGATGATGCAGTGGTTGGTACAGAGCCACTTACAAAAGAAGATCTTGTGGCTTACCTTGCTTCTGGTTGCAAACCTAAGGAAAACTGGAGGTTGGTTGGTTAACTTTGATCTGATATTGTGTTTATTTTAATTGTTATTGATTTGGCAGAATAGGGACTGAACATGAAAAGTTTGGTTTTGATCTAAAAACATTGCGTCCTATGACGTATGACCAAATTTCTCATCTGCTCAATGCTATTTCTGAGAGATTTGACTGGGAGAAAATCATGGAAGGCGATAACATAATCGGTCTTAAACAGGTTTGCATATTTCTATAATTAATTTATACGTAATGTTTTTTTATTATATATTAAATAAATTTATGTTGGTCTTTTTCAGGGAAAACAAAGTATATCTTTGGAACCTGGTGGTCAGTTTGAGCTTAGTGGTGCTCCACTTGAAACTCTGCATCAAACTTGTGCAGAAGTTAATTCACATCTTTACCAGGTTTGTAACACACTTTTTTACTTATTTTTATTTAATTTAATAATTTATTAAAAAGATATTGTTTATGTACAGTCAACATATAGTTGACCGTGTATTAAACTTGACAATTGTGCCCATGTGGGCCCCATTATGTTACAGGTCAAAGCTGTTGCTGAAGAGATGGGAATTGGGTTTATAGGAATTGGTTTTCAGCCAAAATGGGAACGCAAAGATATACCTATAATGCCCAAGGTTTAAATTTACTCTAATTCTTAATTTCATTCATCTAATTAGGGACTGATTATGTTTTTATTTGTTTTTGTAAATGGTAATGTGTAATAAGTAGTGAAATTGAAAATTTTAATAATATATGTTGGCTCAGGGAAGATACGAGATTATGAGGAATTACATGCCTAAAGTTGGTTCTCTTGGACTAGATATGATGTTCAGGACATGTACTGTTCAGGTGACCTCTTTTGATCCACTATATATGTAACTATGGTTTGGTCAAAACTCAAAAGCTGTATTTTTTTAATTTAATTTAATTTTTTACTTTTTTTTTAAAAAAATTGGCAGGTCAATCTGGACTTCTCTTCTGAAGCTGACATGATAAGAAAATTCCGTGCTGGTCTTGCTTTACAACCCGTGAGTATGCTTTTTCTCATGTTCACTTTCTGGCTGTAAATTTTGTTGAGGTGGCAACTTCGACCCATTTACTTAACGGGTCAAACGAGTAAAATAATGTTCAACCCTTACAAAGAAATGGGTCAAACGATCCGTTTTGCCACTTGTAGAATTTATGATGATATGTGGGCCTGAGTGATTTAACATGATGCAGATTGCTACAGCACTGTTTGCTAATTCACCATTTACAGAAGGAAAACCAAACGGTTATCTCAGCATGAGGAGGTACTAGTTTTTACTTTCTAATATGACACATTTGGGAAGGTTTAGTGACACTTTCTAATTTATTTTATCAGCCAAATTTGGACAGACACGGATAATAATCGTGCTGGAATGCTTCCTTTTGTCTTTGATGATTCTTTTGGGTAAAAACATTTGCAAATCTAGACTTACAAATGGTTTATTGAAGTTTGTACTGATACTAGGTTTGTTTGATGGTCTTAGGTTTGAGCAATATGTTGAATATGCTCTTGATGTCCCAATGTATTTTGCATATCGGAAGAAACAGTATATTGACTGTTCTGGATTGTCCTTTAGGGTTTGACTTTGACTCTATCCCTAAAAGTCAACTTAGATATATAATTTATTGTCTAAGTCTAACTTTTGTTGTAATTTACAGGATTTCCTTGCAGGAAAACTTGGTCCAATTCCAGGAGAATACCCAACTCTGAATGATTGGGAGAATCACCTCACAACAATATTCCCTGAGGTATTTAATAATTTAGTGGACTCGTAATTTTTATTTGAATATTTATTGTAATCATTAGTTGTTGATTTAGGTGAGACTTAAAAGATATTTGGAAATGAGGGGTGCTGATGGAGGTCCATGGAGGAGGTTGTGTGCATTGCCTGCGTTTTGGGTACGTTTGTTTAAGGCCAAAATGCATTTTAGTACCTTGAACTTGGCTGACTAGGTCTTCTAATACCCTGAACTATTAAAGGTGCAAAATGGTACCCTGAACTATTAAAGGTGCAAAATGGTACCCATGAACTTGACAATATGGTCAATTTAGTACTCTGACTCGCTAATTCGGTCTTATTTTCTCACATGATTTGTTTCTAAGTTCTAATATCAATATATCGAGATGAACGTATATTTTTTAGCCAATCAAAAGCTCCAACGAAAGTTAGTCAAGCTAGAAAACGCGATCATATTAATGATTCTGGGTACTAAATCAATTATTTTGTCAAACTCAAGGTAGTAGAAGACCTAGTCAGCTAATTTAAAGGTACTAAAATGTATTTTGGCCTAAAATTTATTGTTTGGTACTTTGGTTAACCACAGGTGGGCATATTGTATGATGATATTTCTCTACAAAATGTTTTGGACATGACATCTGATTGGACACAAGGAGAAAGAGAAATGTTGAGAAATAAGGTAAGTAATTACTAATGTGACCCGATACTAAAAAAAATTATACATTTTTTTTAATAACCGAATTCATGTTTCAGGTGCCTGTAACTGGTCTGAAAACACCTTTCCGTGATGGATTGCTGAAACATGTTGCTGAAGAAGTTTTGCAGTTCGCAAAGGTGTTTAATTTATTAGAAAGAATAAAATAATATTCATGTTAATGAATTTATTACTAATCATTTTCTAATAAACGCCTTTTAATCAGGATGGTTTGGAGAGAAGAGGGTACAAGGAAACAGGATTCTTAAATGAAGTGGCAGAGGTTGTTAGAACAGGTTAGTTAGTTAGTTAGTTAACCTTTTTTATTTCTAACCTAAATTATAATTTATAGTATATAACTATATATGACAATTATATTCTATGTCTAATCTATGATGCAGGATTAACACCAGCAGAAAAGCTTCTTGATTTGTACCATTCAAAATGGGGGCAAAATGTGGATCCTGTATTTGAGGAGCTACTTTACTAAACTTCTTATTGTCCATATTTCTGTATGTATTATCTTTACTCTATATCTATAGGTCTCCTTTTTAACACTTGATGAAGAATTTTGCATATTATTTTTGTAGGAATAAACTGGATCATGGATTAATGCAGCAACTAGTACCGGATACATTTAGTATATTACCATTTGAGGTTTTACTTTGTTCCAGTAATTATGTAATAATGTGTATTTGTGTTGCTTTCAAGAAACCGATTCTACTGTGTTATGACATAAATACCCATGTGGATTATGACTAGATTAATATTTTGTCAAGGGTAAAGATGTCATTCACCACATTCGAAAAGTGGAGTCACCTGGAACCCCGGCCACAGATCACCAATCAACTTACTAACACAATGCTTAAAGAAAACAAACAAAGATACAACCAAATCAAAACCTTAATTCATTTATTCAAATTTACACCTTTTTTCTGTCATAAAGATTTCTCATTTCACATAAAAATGTCAACCTTTTTTCTGTCATCAAGATTTCTCATTTCACATAAAAATGTCACCTTTTTTCTGTCAAAAAGCCGGAATGTAAATACCCTTTTGCTGGTTTCTTGAATGCTATAAAGGGTAAGGTAATCAAGAGGTTTTGAACATGTTATGTTTTTTTATGTTCTAAAACCGAGCCTTGTTTGAGTGCAATTAGTGCTTCGTTTTCCCTGCCTAAATTGAAAAGTGCAGCAGCTTGTAAATAAGAAGCAATGTGCCAATTTGGGGATATAACTTGTGACTGTACAGCATCATTGAGTGCTTCTTGTGGCATATTGTTCATAAGATGTAACAAACTTCGGCGCCCATAAACAGTTTGTGAAACCATAATTCCTACATCGATGAACTAAAGAAGAAAATAACTTATGATCTACTCAATAATTAAAAATAAAATATGATAAAAACGCATATAACCTGTGTATAGTAGTCTATTGCGGTTTTGAAATCTTTATGGCGAAAAGCTACATCTCCTTTCATCTTGGAGTTCAATGTGTCTTGCAGCTGATTTGTCCACACATGGAACGATAGCTGCAAGTAATTATATATAAAAAAAAGGAAAAATGTAAGTGTTAATTAAAGATGTTGACTTTGAAATAAAAGGTCAAACCAAGTAACAAACCTCGGTTGCTGCTCCCTCGTCGTCTTTGTAGGCTAAATTCTCCAAGATTTCATGTATGGCTGTCAAATCCGTTCTTAAGCAGGCATCACCAAGTGGGCTTAGAGCGAAAACGGGCCCACCTTGTTGTATACCCATTAATACATCAGAAGCCTCCTGTCATATAACAAGAATATTGTTTGTATTGGTCAAAATGGGTCGGGTTGGGTTGAGTTGACCCGCAACCACTTTTTGTCCATTTGGGTGTCTACTTTATAAGTCTATGTCTAAAACCACACTCGAGTGAAAATAAAATATTACCTTCGTTTCCTTTTGAAGATGAACCAAAGCAGTAACCAATGAGGTTGGATTTGGGCGCTCACGTGGCTCGTATTGTAAGCATCTTGAAGCTAACCGTAACAATTCGGTTCCATCATCATTAGAAATTTGTCCTTCTAAACAAGAGTCCATAAGCATATTAAGGTTCCTATCCCTTATTAGGTCAAGAGCCTAATGAATCCACATAACAAACTTTGATTATTGCTAATAACATTTTCCGAAGAAAAAAAAAATTCCCTAAATATTTGATCAAGTAAAAAGTGCAGGGAGGATTCTAGTGTCGATCTACCATTTTTTATCTATCAGTTTGAAAAATAAATGATCATGTGTCAACATCAGATGATAGTTATAGGTACATACATGACTAGGTGGAATGTGTTTTCCGTCGAGCAAAAGGGTGCCACACTTTCCGATGTTACCCTTCCTACAAGTTCAATAAAAATAAATAAACTCGACAGTGAATGAAAATTCAAAATTGCATAAAAGGTAAGAAAACGGATACCAGTTGTTAGATACTGGGTGAATGCCAAATTTGTACTATAACTCTTTCCATCTCTACTATTCTTCATCAATCCAAAGCACGAGAGTCTAGGATTAGCATCCTACACCACATCGACTAAAAGGTAAAAACAAATGGGTAAAAACGTACATCATCAAATAATATTCTATAGGGGTTAAGATCATAGTAAAGCCTTTACTTGCACAATATTCTAAACTTTCTGCAAGATATAATGCCACCCTTAATCGCATTGCATAGGATGTGTTTCCCCTAATTCAAGATTCAAAAAAGAATCAAATCAAATAATTAAATAAATGAAATAGTGAAAATTGTACGGAACTTACAATGAAACAAGTGTGGCATAAACTCAGCAACGAGTAGTCTTTCACCAACAGCATCCAAGTAGATTGGCCCGGTTTCTAAGCTCACCAACTGCTTTTGCTTCTTCCTGTCATATCATACAATATCTATCAAAAGAATAATGTATATTTCAACATGAGGTCAACAAGAATTTATGATTAGAAAAGTACATGAAGGAAATAGAATCTTACAGAAATATACATACCAAGAATTGTCTGGAATCAGGGATCTATTAAACCGTTTGATTGCAACCATTATCTGGTTTTGCAACTGTCACCACATTAGGGGCTTTTTCCCCATGTTCAGAGACAATATTCTTAACAGCAAACCCCGATCGCGAAATGAAGGCAAATCACTTTCCTCAACTGTCTCTTCTTATTATTTTAATTTTAAAGAAAACAAAATTATCAACAACATGCAGATTGATCAAGTTGATGAGACTTTTAAAAAATCAAAGATTTCAAAATCAACGCCTCATTTCATCAAAATATCTATAAAATTGCATTAACATCAAATAATATTAAGAATTTTTGTTAGCAATCAAGAAACATCAATTAGGCTTCAAAGTCCAGTACCCAAATCAACGAAGCTTCAATCTCTAATCAAATAGGCAAAAAGGGGCTCCTTTTTAGGTGAATCAAAATCAAACACATACGGTTAATTATCAAGAAAATGAGTAAAAACTAAAAATACCATCTTTTCTATAAATTAGAACAGCACCTGCAGCTCATGGACCAAAAAAGAGTCAAAAAGACAAAGTTGATTTCAAGTTTGCACTCGATTACTTTGACTTTTTATATTCCACCGAAAATAATCTTCTTTGCACGTATTTTTACTTGTAATTTGTAGCTGTCATGTTAGGAGCAGTTGCTTCTGCTTATGAAAACTAGACAGTCAATATTGACCATGCGATACATATAAAATAACTGCAAGTGCATTTTTGTTATGTTTGTTTGACAGTTTCTGTTTATGTGCACATGACATCACTTCAAAAAAAATTAATAACAAAAGCCTCTTGATTAGATAATGATGTTTGAAAACTTGTATATATAAATTATCTATTATTTGAAGTTCTACTTTTTTAAAAATTCAATAGTACTCCCTCCGTCCCTTAATAAAGTTCCTATTTCTATCAAAATATTTGTCTCAAAATAAAGTTTTCATTTCTCAAATTAGAGGGACACACTCAATAAAATAATATTATTACTATGTACTTCACCACTAACTATCTTTTAAAAACACTTTCTCTCTCCAAAATAACCTTATATTTTAATCAAATTTATTACCAAGACCACACCACTAACCAACTCCTAAAAACTCATGTCCAATTGAAATGAGAACTTTATTAAGAAACGGAGGGAGTATTATTTAATACGTAGTAACAGATAAACAAATAAAAAGTAAAATTGCATGCTAACTCAACCTAATAAATTGTTTTTTTTTCCTCAAAAGACGTCTCCCTTATGCTAACTATCCCGTGGTGATTGTTTTCAAACATTACTTGGATTTTTTAATCACACACCGATAAGATTTGTTTATAAATTTTATCAAATTAGAGAAGTCAAAATCCGCTTAGATTTGTTGTTATAAAATTTGGAGCGAATTACATCTAAGGTCCCTGTGGTTTACCACTTATTACAGCCACAGTCCCTAAACTTCATTAAGTACACTGGGAGTCCCTGGTGTTGCCACTTTGTTGCACCAGGAGTCCCTGAGCCAGACGTCCGTCAACTTGGTCTGTTAAATCCCACATGTGCAAAGCACATGATGGGTACTATGGTAATTTTACACCCTTGTCATATATTTAAGCCCTTTTTCCCCATTTATTTGTTCACCACCAGACGTAAAAACCCTCTTCCCTCGTTTTCCCCTTTCTTGTTCGTGTTCTTCAAATTAGGTCACCATGGTTCTTTGTTGGTGTGGAAGAATTGCAGTAATCAGGACCTCGTGGACTGCGAGGAACCCAGGTAGGCGTTTTTATTGTTGTCCAGATCGTGGCTCGAATTGTAGCTTTCTGGGATGGATTGACCCTGCAATGTGTGAACGAGCAAGGGATATCATACCAGGTCTGTTGAACTCGAAGCATGAACTTGAAGAACTTGTGAATCAGAAGGATGCCACAATTTCGAAGTTGAAGAATTATTTAGTTATAAGTTGGGTTATGTTTCTTGTTTATGTATATGTAATGTTCTAAAAATGGTGGATTAGTAGTGTGCAGTTTTTTGGGATGGTAGTAATGTGTACAATATTTTGGTAATGTAGCAATCCACAGCAGTGTTTTGGTATAATCTGTAATGAAACTTATGTATGAATCAAAGTTGGATGTTTATGTAATGAATCTTTGGATTTCATGTCTGTGTTTAAAGGCAGCAGGTGTATAAATGCAGAAAATATATAGATGCAACCAACCAAACACCATTTAAGACAAGACAGAAAATGAAAAAATGCAGGGAACCAGTTTTAAATGCAAGCAACCAACCAAGCACCATTTAACCATGTAAAAATGCAGAAAATGTAAACTGTATAAATGCAGGCAACCAGTTTGTGCATATAGCACTACAATCAAAAGATTAACAAAAGGATTGATAGTTTATGCCTAAAGCAACAGAAAACATACATTTAAACATACACTTAAACACACTGATAGTTGCTAATTTGTGCATATAGCACTACAAACAAAAGATTAAGAGCAAGATTAACATAAAGTCTTTAAGGTTGTTGAGTAGTGCTTGGTTGCCCATTCCCCCTGCAAGTTCTCCTGTTGTGACCTTCCCCCTTGCATATGCTGCACATAAGAGGTTTTTTTGCCCTGGTCAGCTTCCCACCCCTGGTGACTTCTTCAGTTACAGACCTTCTTCTCTTCTTCCTAGGCCTTCCAATTGGCTTAGAATGCTTTGGTGCAGTGAGTAAAGTAGGCACTGTTGATTTAGGCCACATGGTCCTTCCATTGATTGGTCCAACTTTGAAGCTATAAATTGTATTCCATGTCTCAACCCAATATGCTCTATCAACCCAAAATTCAGGAATCTTGACATCTTGATTATTCAGGGACATGTTCCAAATAGCTGCCACAGCATGCTTACAAGGAATACCTGTCAGCTCCCATTTCCTACAACTGCAAACCATCTCTGTAGTATCAACCACACACTGATCCAACCATGGCCCAGTAACTTGAAATCTTGAGCCCCCATTCCAAATAACTCTATATTCACTAGCATCCTTCTTAATTTTCTCAAGCATTGTTGTTGCTGTTGGAGTAAGGTGGCTAGTACATTTGCCAATAACTTTTTGAACATTAACAATTCTCTTCATAAGATACTCCCTAACATACTCTAAGGCAATTATAATTGGTTTGTCCCTACCATCTACCAACTGCCTATTTAAAACCTCACATAAGTTATTCAACAATATATCAGAGTTGGACCAACCTACAAAGTGAGATCTGGCCCAGTGAATAGGTGGTATCTCTCCTAGCCAAGCAGCACACTCTGGACTTAATTCCCTCATTTTTGCCATGTTTATCTGAAATTCTGCCACAGTTGTACATGTTGCACACTTTCATAATAAATCTTTGTAAGCCTTACCCCTCCAATGAAGTTTCATGTTTTCATGGATGTGCCTAAGACAGTATCTGTGCTCTGCATAAGGAAAGACTTTTGCAATTGCAGGAATTAGGCCCTGTAAAATGAAGATAAATTAAGGTTTCATAATAAGTAATATGAAATTGAAGTGAATTAATAACAAGAATATACCTTTTGTCTGTCAGTTATGAAAGTGAACCTTGAGGTCTCTGTTAGGTCAAGGTCATCCCTAAGGCATTCAAGGAACCAAGTCCAAGAATCTAAGGTCTCTTTCTCCACAATTGCATACGCAACAGGATAAATGGAATTATTACCATCTATCCCCACAGCAGTTAAGATCTGTCCAGGAAAAGGCCCTTTCATGAAGGCCCCATCAAGACCAATTAAGGGTCTCAATCCAGATTTAAACCCCTGTTTCAAAGGACCCAAACATATGTATATTCTTTTGAACTGCCTTCTATTGGAATTAGGTTCTGCTGCATCTTCTACCTCAATATGTACTGTAGTTCCTGGATTGGTCCTCATAAGTTCCAAACAGTAGTCCCTCAACATGCCATATTGTGTAAAATAATCTCCCTTCAATATTGCTTCAGCCTTGACCTTTGCCCTAAAAGCCTTCATCTTTGAGATCCCTAGTTTAAGCTTTCTTTGGATCTGCTCTTGGAGAGCTTTAATTGGTATAGTAGGGTTATCTTGGATTAATTCAAGAATTTCATGAGAGAGAAACTCGGAAGTACAAACCTTTAAAGTCCTTGACTTAACACAGTGGTGCTCATTAAAGTATGTCTTCACTTGCCAGGTTTCGGCATTGGGCAGTCTTGAAATGTGTAAAGTCCAAGGACACTTTAGTGGTTCAACTGGATTTTCATCAGTGGAAGCCTTTTCAACATTGGGCCTATTATCAGTTGAAGCCTTTTCAACATTGGGCCCATTATCAGTGGAAGAATTTTCAGCATTGGGCCCACTCTGTTTATCAGTTTTCTTTGGTGGAACAAAACCCATACAGATAGCTCTCACCCTTTGTTTATCATTTTTTTACCATTTTTAACTCTCTTCTTGTTTCAACAGAATGTTTAAGTAACAAGTCTTTCACTTCCTTTGAGCTGCTAAATTTTTGACCAAGATAAAAAAGATTCTTTATAATTTCTTCACCATCAACAGCATCATTAGAAGCTATATCATTTCTTTTCTTAACTTTGTTCTTAACTGTGCCAAATCCCTCATCATCTTCATCTTCAGTGTCATATTCTTCAGTTTCCACAACATCAATATATTCCTTATTTAAACTGTTATCATCTTGCACATGTGTTTCTGGAGCCATATATTCTAGTGTAATATCAACATGTCTATCAAAATCCCTCATATCAACCTCTATGTCATTAATGCCATCTGGATTGAAGTCACTATCATTACTATCATCTCCATCATCTCCATCATCTCCATTAGTAACATCATTATCCATTATGTCATCCTCACTACTAGGCTCATCAATAAGAATTGATTTGCCTTTAGCCCTGCTTCTAATTGGTAACTTATCAACTTGAGTAACTTGGCTAACTTGGCTGCCAGACCCCCTCATGCCATTCAAGCATAAATCTGGATTTACCTATGCTCACTTGGCTGCCAGAGGCCTGATTTGGACCAACAATTTCCTCAATAACCACTTCTGGTTTGTATGGAGAGCAGCCATATGTGTTTACCTTTGATACGCCTTGTTCAATATACACATTTATCATCTGATGCTTTGGAACGAATTTGCCAAGATTAATAACATCAACATCACCGGCTAGGGCATTAAGACCAAAATCTAAATCGTTACCAGGCTCAACATAGTGGTAAAACAGCATTCCACCACCATTCATTCCCAATTCTTCAACAAGATCATCCAAGACATTTACAGAGAAGTAATCAATGTCCACGCAATCAACATACTTTATCTTCCCGTTAACATACTTTCTTCCAGGTACCGAACCAGTGGATACACCTCCATAATGCACACGTATGGAGAATAGGTTTGGGTAATGCTCTGTAAATCAATTTTCATGAAATTATGGTAAGAAAAAAAACAAAAAAAAAATGGACAATACACTAAATACGTACCGTAAAGTTCGTTGCGATCAATTTCCTCATCATCTGGAGCGTTTCCGGTGCTAGATTGGCCGGCCATTGCTCAAAAAGTAAGGGTTTTGGTAGGGTTTTTGGTGGGTTTCGGAACAGAGAGAAAAGAGAGGGAGAGATGAGATGGAAGTGATAGAGACGTTCAAATTAATTGGGAAGAGACGTTCAAGGGTGTAAAATTACCATAGTACCCATCATGTGCTTTGCACATGTGGGATTTAACAGACCAAGTTGACGGACGTCTGGCTCAGGGACTCCTGGTGCAACAAAGTGGCAACACCAGGGACTCCCAGTGTACTTAATGAAGTTTAGGGACTGTGGCTATAATAAGTGGTAAACCACAGGGACCTTAGATGTAATTCGCTCTAAAATTTGTTATCATCAAACAGAAGTTGTCATAACATAGTTAAAGGGGGCGTTTGAGAGTGCTTTTTGAAAATGAATTATTAAGCTTTCCCAGAAGAATCGCAGTAAAAAGAAGCAACATTTGTTGTCCGGAGGTAATTTTCACAAACCCTTCACACTTACTATTTAATCTGTGACGATGATTCGTTCTATTTTGCATTGTGTTTGCCCACCAACTGTTTGTAGAAATGCTTCACCCACAATTTGGTCTCCCGATTTCAATTTTATTGTGGGTCTGGTTTTAGTTCCAGCTTAATCACCAAAATGTACCATCTACCTTGGTTATTTTTTCTTTCTATAATAAGGGTCTGTTGTACACACACACCCTCAAATTCCTTTAGAAGGTAAGCTGCGTCAGTTTTCTGTTAAAAATCAATATGAAAGTTGGAATTTTTATGAACAAAGTAGCTTTAGCATTGAAAAAACATACTTCAAACAGCTTTTTTGGTGTTAAATTTGTAAAAAGTTTGTACCTTTACTTGCATTAGCTACTATTGTAACAAGTATTGGAAAGATTATATGTATAATTATATATTGCTAATTTCTGAAATGGGTTAATAGATGAGGTACGTGAAGCCTCACAGCTTGTACCAGGGCTTGATGAAGCTGCATGCTGTTGAACAGGGTCGGTTACTCGGTTTAGATGTTGGCGATAAATATGTCGGTTTGGCAGTTTCAGATTTTAACAATAATGTTGCTTCACCTTTAAGGTATCAATTTGTTACAAATGCACAAGTAACAGTCTAACAGTAAAAGATACCTTGAACTCTTAGATCTTATACAAATATGATTTCAAATTGTTAATTTTTTGTCCTAAAAACCTTAATTTAGGTTGTTTTGATAAAAAATTTGGTCCTAAAAACCTTAATTTTGGTTGTTTTTATATGCTGCAGTGTTCTTGTTAGAACAAAAACCAATATCGGTCTGATGGCTATTGATTTTCAACATCTGGTTAGTTTGCCAACTTCTAATTCTTTTCCTTCAAAGACTCTCTTTTTATTTTGTTTTATTTTATTTTTTAGAATTTTAGATAAGTAGCTACATTACATTTGATTTTGCATTCAGATATCAGAACTCTCGGTGTCAGCCTTCATTGTTGGATACCCGTATGTCAGACAAAGAAACAGCCCTAATGTAAGTTTTAATTTCATATTATAGTATATAACTTATTTTATTTATTTTTTAATTCATGATCTTATTTATCCAGGCTACCCAGGTGAAAGTATTTGTTGATGATCTTACTAAAACGGGAAAATTTGATGATGTTCCGTATACCTTTTTTGATGAGTGCCTCACATCAAAGGTATTAAATTTTACTCGTAATATATTTGAAATTTTGACTTTTGTTGTAAGTAACTATGGTTATATGTGGTTAATTGGGTAACAGAATGTTGAGTTATTGTTAAGGCCATTGAAGTTTAACCATAAAGAATCAAAAACATTTAATGACAAACTTGCTGCTGTTGGGATACTGCAGGTATTCAATTACTTATGTTCTGCCTCTTAAGTGCTAATGTTTTCACTTTAATAAAATATAATTTTCGATTATTAAATATTAGTGGTTTGCAGGGGTATCTGGATTTTGTGAACAACCCAAAAAGTCAACGAACACACTCTTGGACTATGATTACAGATTCCTAAGACCTAATTTTCGGGAAATTTTTTTTTATTGCTTTTTGTTAGAATAACTGTAGTTCAGACCCAACCAGTAGCTTCAAGTGGTGTGATCGAATTATTATTTATTAAATATATATATTTGGACAAGTTAGCAATGACAGTATAAATAGAAATATAATTGTTACAATTAAAAAAAAAAAAGATAATGGAATTATTTTAAATCCCACCATTTCCTTTTTTTCATTTCATCTTTTTGTTAAAAAAGATATAAAAAAACAAACAATTTTTTATATTATCATGAAAAATATAAATGTTAAAATAAAGAAAAAGAACATTGAAAATTGAAATTTTAATGTGGTTTGTGAATGGATTAAGTTTCTTGATAAAAGAACAAATTGACCTTGGGAGCTGAAAGGACAAAATATGGAAAATGAGAAGTCTTATTTCCCTCCTTTTAAGTATCTCGTTGTTTTATCACCTACACGTATGTATTTCTGTCAATCTACTTTCACATATGGGTTCTTCAATGGGTATAAACTATAATAATAAATATATGCTTTTTTTAAATATTATTTAACAATCTTTTTTTCATGGGTGTGTGAAAAATCAAAACTTTGCAGGTTCATACAAGCTGAATACATGTGGTGTTACCAAAGGGAAGGAGTGTGGTTAGGGGTGAGCATAGCCGGTTACCCACCGGTTCCGACCGGAACCGGAACCGGAACCGGAACCTCTTGTACCGGTTCCTCAATTTTCGGAACCGGAACCGGAACCTCCGGTTCCGGTTCCGGTGCCGGTTCCGGTTACCCTGTTTCTAAAATCGTAAAATTAAAATAAGATGCGAAGCATAAATATTAATCAATTTTTGTCATTTTATCAACTAATCTTTGAATAATATAAACTCCAAACACTTAAACATATTATTGTCTATATATTTTATCGTTAGAACACTGTATTTAGACTAATTAATGACTAAACTCATTAAAGGTTACACAAAATTTCTCATATATTTAAATTTGGACATTAAATATATCATATATATAATATTTTAACAAAAATAGACCGAATAATCACCGGTTCCGGTTATCCACCGGTTACCGGTTCCTAAATTTTGAGAACCGGAACCTCTTAGGGCGGTTCCATAATTTTAGGAACCGGAACCGGCGGTTCCAAGACGGTTCCGGTTCCGGTTCCAATTCCGGTTACCCGTTTTTTATGCTCACCCCTAAGTGTGGTTATGGTGGAATCTTGAGAGATGAAAAGGGTTTCTGGATCAGAGGATTCATGGGTCACCCTAAAACGGGTCAAAGCTCCATTGATGCTCATTTTTGGGCCATGATTAAAGGAATTGAGTTAATCGATTGCCTAGGGTTACAAAACGCCACATTAGAAACTGATTCGCTTATTGCTTTTACTATTCTTGAGAAACCTGATTTGAATACCAAAAATTTCAAATTGAGAGAAAAAGTATGGGATTTCCAGAAGCTGGTCATTAAAAATGGAATTATTTTGATTCTATAAGTTCAGAGGAAAATACGTGTGCACATTTTCTTGCAGAACTTGCCATGGGTGATGATGATGATGATGAGTATGAAGATGTTCTTGAACCTCCTTCCGGGATTGAAAGCCTACTGATGGCTGAATGTGTCATGTGATTGAAATTGGTTTTTGTTATAAGATGTTAATCTTTCTTTGTTTTCGGTGCTTTTCTTATTTAAGATGTACTTTTTGCCCTTTTAATTAAGTTTATACTTTAATTATTAATAACATTCAATGTCGTAGCCAACAAAAGTCCATGGCTTCATGCATTTATCAGGTTGAGTAACGGGCCAGGTTGGACTAGCCCCCAAACAATTTTTTTGGTGTTAATTATTTAAGGGTTTTAATAATGAAACCACTTATGAATTACTTATTTTAGGAGTTACTCCCTCCATAGAAAAATATTCAATTATTTATTGACAACCCTAAGAGTTGTCATTATCAAAACTCATTATTTAATTGTAATGCAAAGAAATATTATTACTAGCCCCTTAGGTTGAATTTTCCCATTACTCACTTTAAACCAAGCCCCCCTTAGTCATATTATTTGGTCATATTCATAGTCTTACTTGATAAGATGACATGTGTAATCCACTAATTCTATCTTCTAATATTATCCCTTAATTTTAACGCATGTCTTCATCTAATGAGTAGAAATTTGAGTAGAATTGAATGTTAAGTTTAAATACCATTACTCAAATGAAAAATTAATTGTTCATGCATTAAAAACAGACTCGAGCAACTTTGTTAAATTCAATTAGTACATTTTGGTTGGTGTTTTGGCAAGTTTTATTTTTCTCAAAATTAAAATATATAAGTACATATCAAAAAAAGGTATAATTCTTACAGGTTTTGTTAACTTTATATTTGTCTTCAAAAATAGTTTTTATGCTTAAGTAGGGCGATATCACAACCACTCAAAAACCATTAAGTACGTTATTTCGACTTTTTAAGCATAAAAACAGAGATTGTCATTATCTCGCTTTGTTAAAAAATTATTGAAACAAAATATCCCAAATAGATTAGGAAAATAATCCACATTAAGAGCGAAAAACAGAAGTGCACAAGAGGTTCTCTTTGCCAATCAGGTTTTATGCCCAAGCAATTACATATTTGTAGCAATTAAACGTCCATAGATATATCACAAATGACAATTTGAGTTATGTTTTGCTACTTGTTTACCATAAAACATCAAAGTCAACATGGTACCTAACAAGTCAAGATATTTTTCAGGAACAAAAGTTACACTGCGGATGCATTATTGTAAAAAAGAACACAAAAGTGTGTAATCTTCTCATTAAAACCGGATCAAATAAAAGCAGTCTGAAACCGTTATCAGCTTTCCAACACCAAATGCATCCACACGCCTGAATAAAAAAATAAATCAATTAATATTGCACAATTTATGATTACGACTCAAGTGTGTAGCTTACAAGTAATAATCAAAACCCTAAAATGCCCCTTCATAGAATTTAATGTCACAAATAATTGCTAAGGGGCAAATAGGTAAATTTCAAAAAATTCAATCATCAGCATCTAAAAAAACAAGAAAGTACCTCATTCATAACTTGATAAGTATTTCATCAGCAAACGAGCTGTGATGCCAAAACGGAAGGCTGCAAATTTCCAGAACAAAACAATCAATAATCACCACACTAAAAAATTAAAAATACTAGAAATAAAAAAAAATTTAAAAAATGAGTGAACTTACAAATTACTCTCTTCCACTATCATCATCATTTGAAGCTGGTTTAACATCAACAGAAAAGGTGTACTCCTGATCACATCCCATATAAGAATCACACATAAAATACAAAGTGAAGCTTTTACTCCCAACTTCATTCGGGGCAGTTATATTATCAAGTTTGACCTTTGACTTTCTCTGCAAAGTAACCCGCTTAATTGCAAGCAACTGATTACTTTTAGTATCCCCAACCACCAACCACCACCCTTCTTCCTTTGACTTCGGGTACCTCGGGCAGTCAACGGGCCCCACTTCACTCCTACCTTCCAGATCCCTTTCAAGACTAACCACCAAAGTAATATCCTCACCTGCCCGAATATTATCACTATCCAAAACATCATAACTTAAATCAATATTAGGAAATCGGTTACAAAACTTTGCAATATCCATCAACTGAGAATCTGACATCTGTAACAATTCCCGCCTTTCGTCATCTTCCATTTCAACTAGATCAAAAACCGTCTCGATGCTTCTTCCCGGATTTTCATGACATTTTTTTGCTAATTCTTTGTTGAAATGTGGCAGTTGTAACAGAACCGAGTCACGTTCCCACATTGCTTGTGTGACCATCTGACTAACCTCCATGGTTAAAAGAGCTAAACTTAACCACCCGTTGCTTGAAATAACATCAACCATGGCTTGAAGTAACCGACTAGCATTGACCACAACTTCTTGCTGGTCAGACCCGAGATTCCCACTAACCGTTTGTCTAGAAAAATGGGCTTGTAATAAAGCATTTGCTTTCACATGCGGGTCGGCGTATTTCGGGTTTTCAAACGAGAATCTTTGGTGGTTAATTAATTTTCTGATTAATTCCTCTTCACCGGGCCGAACTGCCAGCTGTTCATATTCTGATGCTGAAGCTAAAATCTCCAAAATACCCTTCAATTTTGTCTTACTAGTAACCGAAGAGCTAAAACGTTCGATTGTTGTGTAACTAATATAATAATAAGAAGAAATCATACCAAGATTCAAAGGCGAAAGATCGAAATCTTCTTCAATTGAAACACATTTACTCGATTCGAGATCACTTAATGTGTTTTCAACAATCTCTGACAAATGATCTGATAAATGTCTTTGACTGACACCTTGAAGATTGTAGTAATTAGGGTTTTGTGTGAGTCTTCTGTACATAAATGTCCAGGTCAAATAGTCAACAGCATCTTGTTTATTAGCAATTACTCCCACAACAACTTCAGCATTCAAATTATCATGTAAATGATGATGTAAATGGCTTTCAACTGGAAATGCTTCAAATAAGAATTTTTTATAATATTCTTTTCTCGGGGCGTGACAAAAGATGACACATTTTCCCGAATTGTCAACAAGCGGTCGGCTTGCAGAACCCATCATTTGTAACAGATCGGTTACAGGGTAATCGGTGTGTGCGTTTTCCCGACCATCGTAATATTGTGTGCCCATAACAACCACCAAATGGGCCCGAAGAGACACACCCCAACACATAGTTCCACTCATTACACACACTTGAATGCAGCCCGTTTCAAAGAGTGTTTTGACTATATCTTGGTCAGTGGAAGTCAACCCTTCGTGTAAGTACCCGACCCCGTATTTCAAAGTCTCCTTCAACATCGGTTCCCGAATCCGGTCAATGAACGGGGTCAACTCGGTTTCGGGTTGGAGTAAAAACAAAGGCTTTTGGTTTTGGTTTTCAGAACCCGGGTATGTACTCTCGGCACTCGAGTATGTCATCAGATCGACAGCTGTCAAACGGGCATGTTTTCTAGTAGGAACAAACACAATAGCGGGCTTGTTATTCTTAGCATGTTGTACAATAGCAGTGTAAGTCGGTTTGCTCATTGCTTGCATTCGGGCTTCAAAGTTAGCTATATCTATCCCTTGGATATGGATTTCCAGCGGTACGGGCCGGACACCTGGCGGGAAATTGAAAAGCCCGTGTGACGTGGCACCAATCCATTCGCCCAAATCTTTAGCATTTGCAAGAGAAGTTGATAACGCCACTATTCGAATATCGTGGCCCTGACTAGCAATGTACCTCATTCTAGAAACTATAACTTCCAAAACGGGCCCGCCTTGCCCGCCAATTAGATGCAACTCATCAACAATAAAAAGACTAACTTGTTGCACGTGTTTTCGTTGTTTCCATCTTCGCGATAAAGCGTCCCATTTCTCGGGAGTACTAATTATCACCTGCCCTTTTTCAAGTAATTTCAAATCGGTTGCGGTTTCGCCCGTTAATTCACAAACTCTCAACCCGAGCCCGTCTCCAAATTTCTTTTTCCATTCGTTATATCTCTCTTTAGCAAGTGCTTCAACAGGAGCAATATAAACAGCCCGCATGACTTTATCGGGCCCAGGCCCGTTTTGATGGTTCCTCAAAATTGCAAATTCTGCACAGATTGTCTTCCCACTACCAGTAGGTGCAGCAACCAACACGTTGTCATCTGAGTTATACAGCACAGTGAAAACTTGTGTTTGTACAGGATTAAAGTGTTTGAATTCTTGATAAAGTGCTTCATATAACGGGTTTCTAAGAGCAGTTACAGGAAGCGGTTGCAAATCGAGTAATTCGGTTGGTGGCGGGTATTTTTCGGGTAAAATCAAGTGCCGAAACGAAACGGGCAAAACCGATGACGACCCGAGCCACCTGTCAGACACAACCTTAATAAAGTACTGAGGTGGCAACGGTTCATAAATCGGGACAGTGAAGCTCAAAACATGGTCTTCATCAACATACTGTTTTTTCAACAAGAAATACTCGTGATGGAGTATATACTCACCATCATTATCTTCAACAATGACCCAAAACGGTTCAACATACCCGTGAACCCGATCTTCCCACTGGAAATCAGGAGTGATGGTGAGCTCGACCCGTAAGATGGTACGGGTTATGGGCTGAACATGGGCTGCTAGATTGAGTTTTGGGAACTGATGGATGAATCTGTGAAGAGTTCTCCCGAATTTTGGGGCCCGAATGAGTTCTCCTATCTCCTGTGATGACAGGTCATAGTATCTTTCCCATGCTAAATCTTTTTTCTCTAATTTTATTAATATATCATTTTTAATCCCGTGAAATTGGCGTAACGGTGTTTGCACACTCCATATTCTTTTGTTAATCATCTTGCACAAGTTTAAAGCTTTTTCGGCTAACTGGGCCCACCCTCTTTTCAAGACAATCTCAAAAAGTGCACGCATAAGACGTCCCGCACTCTGCAAATAACATAACAAAAACCTCAATTAATATATAAAGAAATTTATACATTACTTAAATAAATAATAGCAATATCCTAACAAAATAACTAATTAGTCAATAACCATGCAAAAAATTTAACAATGTTCAGAATAAAACCTTAAGTCCATAACACAATAACTAAATTAGTCAATAAAAACCCTAAAATTGATTTTTAATTTTTTTAGTAATTTTGACTTCCGTTGACCTTGACCAATTTTGACCTTGATCGATAAATTGCACCGATTACTAGGTTGGCTGCCGATAACTGCCTAGGCCCGATTTTTACAACACTGATATTAGGGTTAATATGACAAGAAATAACTAACCTGAGTTATAAAGACCATGTCAGAAGTCAAAGAAAGTCCTTCGAGCTTTAACTGAGAAATATAGGCCTGAAGCAAAACATTAATCTTTGCAGTTGGTTCTTCCAAATTTTCCTTAATAGGAATCGGGACCCGATCCAAAAGCTTCACAAGCTCCATCTTTTCATCTTGTCTAACTGTCACATATTTGAACTCTTCACTCAGTGAAAACAATCTGCATAATTCAATATCACTCATAGTCGGCTTCAAATGCTCATTGTAAGTAGCAATCGTCCCATGTGTTATGTAATAATAACTTGCAATCCGACCCAAATCCGTCACCTGAAAGTAACCGCTTTTTCTATCATACTTTATCAAGTTGTTCTTATCCAATACTGTTGCAGCAGAATGGATCAGATCAGCTCTTCTTTCTGTTAATAAGTTATCTTTACTTAAAGCATCAGCTGATAAACCGTATAATGTCGGGTTTCGTATCATACGAACGTATAGATACGTATACCCGAGCCAGTTTTGGGCTTCTTTTGAGTTCTGAACCGTTCCAAGAACAATCTCTGCATTTAACTGATCAGCCAATTTTGACACAAATTGGCTCTCGATTGGAAGCTGTTGGTTCATTAACGAAAGATAATATTGTAACTCACTGTGGCCCGTTATGATAATTCCTTCACCGTAAGTATCGTATTGCGGTCTTCCAGCCCGACCCAACATTTGCATAACATCTAACGGGCTTAATTCGGTCCATGCTCCTTTTTCTGGGCTGTAAATTTGAGTTCCTTTAATAATAACTGTATGAGCTGGCAGATTAACACCCCATGCAAGAGTAGCAGTTGAAACAAGAACTTGAATATGCCCACCTGCAAATAAATCTTCAACTAACTGTCTGTCAACCCGAGCCATACCCGCATTATGAATCGCAAAACCGTACGGTAAAAGATCTTTCAAATCATTACTTTTTACCATATCTGTATGTTCTTGAAGAATTTCACGGCTTGCACTGTCATCTTTTAGAAAAATCCCTAAAGTATCATTTGCAAGAGCAGTGTCTCTAATTGCACGTGCGGTTTTGGTTGTTTCTTTTCTCGAGTGGACAAATATAAGCATTTGGTGCTTTCCAGCTGCAGCTATCACCTTTTGGTAACAGATATCGTTCATTAACTGAAATCTTTGTAACGGTTTTTTAACTGTAATTCCAATGTACTGTTGTGCAAGAGGACACGGTCTGTAACTGTTGTCAAAATGGAATAAACCTTTTTCTATGTTGACCCGCATGAACAAAGCTACATCATGGTAATTTGGGAGAGTTGCAGATAAACCGACTAACCGAATGTGTTCTTTTGTGGTCTCGATTTGTCTCACGGTTCTTGCAACTATACTTTCAAGAACGGGCCCTCGGTTATCGTGTAAAAGATGGACTTCATCTATAATTAGAAGTTTAACAAGTTGAGTATAAGTACGGTCTCCCGATTTTCTAGTTATGATATCCCATTTTTCTGGAGTTGTGACAATGATTTGTGTTTCTTCAATCTGTTGTCTGGTTAAAGACTGGTCCCCACTTAACTCCATTACAGTTACACCATAATGCTTCAAACGGGCCGACAGATTACCAACAACTTCAGCAACAAGAGCTTTCATTGGTGCAACATAAACAATCTTGTAATCACTGTGGTTAAATGAACCGTCTTCATTCATATGCAAACCAATCTGTTGGAGTATGGTTAGCATAGCAACATTTGTTTTACCTGCACCAGTTGGAGCACACAGTAACAGATTGTCTGGTTTAAATAAAGCAGTTTCATAAACTTTACTCTGTACCCGGTTTAACTGACTCATGTTTTCAAAAGCTGGTTGAGCCCAACTCGGTAAAGATGAGATTTTTACAAGTTTTTCATCAGCAGCAAGTGGTTTTTGTTTCAAAGCTGGTACATGAACTTCTTCATAGCCTTTACTGTGGTTTCTGTAAGAACCTAAAGGTAGTTCACATTTTTTGTTAGCCATCAAAAGACCACCTTGTTGGAATGAAATGCTTTCAAGATCGAGTAACTGTCGTTGACCGTTTGACATATTGTTTTCAGAATCAGGGGCGAAATCGTCTATTTGACTTCGTTGACTTTGTTCCCTGTTTCCACTACCACTATCGTCCTTCAACAACCGCCTTGCTTCTTCTCGTATGCTTTTCGTTACATTCTTTTGTCTCTCCATTGCTGTTGCCCGTGTGGCATGCAATTGTTCCAAAATAGCAACCAAATCGGGCCCGATTCCCATCATTTTTTCTTCAATCTCATTCCTCTGTTCTTGGTTTTCAGCTCTTGCTAAACGGGTACACCACACAATCTTTAACCGATTCCTTAAAAGATACTTTATGAGGCTGAATTTATCAAACTGAAGATGAACCAACAGATTCGTTTCAACTTCACGATCATCACCTTCTTCAAGAATCTTTAACACTTCTTCAGCAAGCTTCTGACTTTGTTGTGGGTCAATCTGCTGGTCATAAGCCTGTGAAATCTTTCTTTGAAGCCAATAAGCATCAATATCTTGTACATTAAGATTCATACCCTCACTAGCTTCTTGTGCATCATCATCATCCATACCCCCACCCATCTGCATAGCATTATTCCCATCTCTTTCAAGAACATCATCTTCTTCATCATCTTCATCTTCCTGCACAATATCAAGATCACTTTCATCATCATCTTCTTCATTTTCTTCAAACTCAACAGCAACACCAACATCATCATCAAGAGCATCTTCACCATTAACATCACCACCTGCATCTTGGAAATCTGTTATAAGTCTCCCAATAGAAACCATCTGATCAAAAACCTGATCCGTTATAGGGTTCAACAGCTTCTCGATATCCATTTTCTTATCAGGATTCTTCAAAGTATCGTTTTTCAATACAGCTAATATCTCATCTGCAGCACCACTAACAATATTCAAAGGCTGACCACCCAACTGCTGCTGAATCACACTCAACATTGCTTCATATGCAGCTCGAGTTTCTTTTGTTTTGGGCTGATAAACACCTTCTTCTGTTGAAGTAAGAACACTTTCTTCCTGAAGTCTTCTTCTCTTACTCTGTCTGTTATTTGCAGCATCAGAATTAGGGAGATTCGGTTCACGTTCCTTCTTTTTTTTAGATTTAGTTAGTTTTTCATCAAGTTCTTGTGGTCTCCCTCTAGAAGCACGATCACCAAAACTTCTAGGGTCTATCCTACCATGCAGAGATTCAGGTTCTCCAGTTGGCTCGTGAGTATCACGTGGTCTAGAATCAGTTGTCAACACAAGGCTTGAATTAGCTCTGTATTCATACTGCTTGAATCTAGCATGAGCTTCAGCACCACCACCTAAATGCGCCATCTTTTTCGAATCCAATAAAACCCTAATTCCAACATAAATAATCGTATCAGTCAAACAAGTATAATAAACTGAGTAAAACAGCGGTAATGCAACCAAGGAACAAGTACCTAGGTTAAATAAACCCTACAAATCAACAACCATCTGCAGAAACCATGTATTGGTTTCCTTCAATGAAACTACGCTTGATGAAACCTAGAAAAATGACAGCAAATAAAAAACAAGGGTTTTAGTTTTGAATGTTATTGAATCTGGAATTAAACAACCAAAACGGAAAATTACTGTAAGTATAGGTAATCGGAACAGAGATGCATACCGGTATTTGAAAATCAAATTTGTCGAACGGCGAGATTGGAAAATCGAAACTATAATTTGAGAAAAAAATAGTGGGGATGTATAAATATGAACAGTGAGGCGGTTAAGTGTGCGAGTTCATAGGTACCGTCTAGGTTTTTCGCGAGCCTACAAAACGGGTCGGTTCGAACCCGTTTTACATAATTCCCTTGCTCCACACGTAACTTGGGTTTCAAGAAATTACGAACCGCCAATTGATAGTCTTTTAGCTTATGAACTTCGGTAATGGATGATCATCATCACGGGATTCACGGATAGTGTTAATTATGCTTATAATCCATAAATGATTATTGCATATAAATTATGAGATTATACGTTTTTTCTGAAGTTTTTATTTTAGATTATAGCTTCTAAAATGGTACAATAAAAAACGAGATACGTTAAATTAAAGAGTATAAAAGTCTTTTCACGTTATATACAACTAGCAGGTACCGCGCAATGCGGCGGCGGGTACCCTATAATTATATTTTGTGGTATCGATAGTGATTGTGGTGGCAATACTTATGGAGGTGGGTGGTGGTGTGTATTGATGGTGTGCGGCGGAAGTAGTGATAGCTAATGGTGGAGGTAGTGATTGTAGTAGACTTGTTGGTGACCTTAGTCATGGGTGGTCATTAAAACAAATTTGTGTTTGATTAGGTCATTCAGCAAGCTGATAAATCGGTAATATTTTATGTTATGTTTGGTAATTAAAAGATGAGTTTATCTCGTTTGTGCTATTCAGTAACCTACATTTTTAGGACATTGTCATTTAATTTATTAGACAAATTCCACTTGTTATATATGACATACTCCGGATAATTTATTAATTCAGTATGAGTATCTTTCAAATGCTGATTATTGCAGAAATCGGGTGAGGGAAAAATATAAGCATATGCGTATTTAAGTTCGGTAAAAATTAAATTTGATATATATTTAGTTTTTTTTTTAATTACACTTTTTTTAAAGCATTTTTTGATCTTGATTTGTTGTAGATTCTGGCTATTGTAATAGGATGTATACCGTTTTTAAAACGATTGATTTTCATGCTTGATGCACTACTATAAAATTGCTTGATTCAAGAGTATGTTTACTACTTCCTTCATTTCAAAATAATTGATACATTTATTTTTATTTTTGGGTGTTTCAAAAAATATGTTAGAATTCTCTAATATTACAATGAGTTTTTTGGTATATCATGGTACTATGATTCCGTACATTATGTCAGCATTGAGCTGAAATCCGATAGATGGTAACTTTTTAGTTATTATACAAAATTATAAAAAATACAGAATAATTAAAGGGGAAATCAAAGAATACTTAAGATGTTATATAAAAATGTCAATTTCGAAGTATTATAGGGTCAAACATCTAAGTTAATCATATTAATATTGACATAATATAGTTATTCATGAAAAATAAGCAGATAATTAATTACTTAGATTGCATTAAATCTTTCAACAACTAACATTTAAATGGATAAAAGTATGCAATACCTTTGCATTTGTTTTAGTAACAGCAAATGTACACTATTTTATCACAATAAATTAATTAAAAAAAACAATCACAATGATCACACTTCAGAAGTTATATTTGCACAAACATATAGTGTGATTCTTTTTTGTTAAAAAAATAGATCAGCAATTAAATGACATACATAAACCATAATCTGAGTAATGCATAAATTTCAAGTGCGTGGAAAGATTGCAGAATATGGATGAAACTGAGAATTAGAAAAAGTGAAACTTGTGTAGAGTAAAACTCGTGAATTAGATCAATGCAACCCGTAAAACCAAATCCCGTTTAAGACCTAGAGAGAGCATGCAATATGAAATCACATGACCTTGAATGTATAGTAAGACTCCCAACTTGAAGAACTAATTAACATAGTAATAATACCACCAAGTCTCAAACTATTAGCAGTTTGCAGACCAGAAAAATAAGCAAAAGAATAAAAGATCTAAGTAACATTTGAAAAAAATTCAAGTTATGCAAAAATACAAAAATATAATATGGCATGAAAAAAACTCAATTAAAAGATTACACATAAGGCATGGCATTTGTGCATTTTAAAATTAAATTAAGAAGGCATCTGACACATTTACGACAAATTTTGATCTAAATACATGACAACCTTGCAACATGATATAGGAAAATATGGAATAAGTACCATATGAAGAATTCATAATGTATTAAATTTTTGAAAAACATAATTCACAAGGATTGTAAACATTTTATACACTAACAAGTGTTCGGGTGCCATTAGAACTTAAGCATGAACATTCACAAGGATTGTAAACATAAGACCTTTGGTAGTGATTTGAACTTGTTTTAATCGTTAGAGATATTGTACTGATTTACAATGGTCATATTGGATAGAGTACAAACTCATATATTAGAATTGAAAATGCCTGAGGAGAAAGTGTTTAATAACATATAGATAATAGGGCTAACATAAACCAACCTAATGTATAACACGACAATTCCAATGATGTGCAAGTGTACAACACAACACCACCGCAAAAATCAAAATCGTTTTGCAGCACCAACAAACAACACACCCTGCGGTAAAGTCAAAATCATTTTTATTAGCTTCAAACAATAAAATACAACATTCCAATCGGTATCTAAAAGTTTCACGAATCATCCGTTATAGATGAACATGTTGGCATTATTTTCTTTTATAAATTAAGAAATGATAAAACCGAAATAAATAAAAAAATAACAAAAATAAGTGAAAATATACATCCGTGGGTAACTGCAAATTCTTTTCCCGAACACGAACATTGAACATCATATACAATGTACAGGTCCTTCTTTACCTGCAATAATCCATCGACCAATTATAAAAGTATTGATATTGATAAAAGTACTGATAATTCTTAGGTTATTAAATCAAAAAATTGTTCAGCAATTCAGCATCATGCACAAACAGCATAAGCCCTAATCGAGCAAGTAAATGACTCCTAGCCTGAGATGATACATGAATAGACAACAAAATTAGATGTAATATAATCGCAATTAAAAGTAAATCAACAATTAAAAGTAAATCAACAATTAAAAAGATAATCACAAATCAGTAAATCATTCTCGTATAGAAAATTCGTATGAAACTATAATACCTTAAATCAATGTGTTGTATTTATTAGGTGAAGAAGGATAATGCGTGAAGCAATCGAGAAGACTGATTGTAGAATCGAAGAGGCGGATGAAGATGACTGGCTTTGCTTGAATCGAAGACTGGCACCTCGGTTCTATCAATGTGAATTGGCGGGGTCGAGATGCCTGTACAAATACCTTTTTTTTAACAGGCGAATAAAGCAATAGATGAGCGCATGAATAAAGCATCGATGACTGGGCCTTTTAAATGATTTGTGTGTCCATTTTAAATGATGGGCCGAAGAGTAAAGCCCACATAATTATTTTGGTGGGTTGAACTCAACTGTGAACAGGAGGATCTTTGCATTTAAAGAAGGTTTGTTTAGGAAAATAACAGCAGACGGACTCCAGGTCAGCTGGTTTGTGCTCTCCAGTTTTATCTGTTGGTCCCATGTTCGATTCCTGGTTGGGGCATACTTTTTGGCAAAATTATTGAACTCTAAATATAGCAAGTGTGTTGGCTGAATTTTCAGTCTTGCTAATTAAGGAAGGGGTAAATGCTTTATAATATAGTAAAGATAAATAAGTCAAACGATAGGCTAACAAGTCATAAATTTGGAGTTTATAAAAATCCTTGTAAAATTAACTTAATAAGTTAGAGACAAATCTATATTAACATACAAATTGAGTTCCAAAAATAAAGTTGCATTTAATAACATGAATTTAATATTTCAAGAATTTAATGCATTTAAATAGCACTAAATACATGGTTATGAGTTTGAAATAACACTAAATACATAGGTTATAACGTATTACTGTATGTTTTAGACTTCCTAACTTTCTGCAATAAATATGGTGTCATTAGCTTCAATTTACCACTTAATGCAAACAATTTATTCCCAATATAAAGAAAAACAATTTGCCACTCAATCGGCCACTTCCTGCACTACATGGAGTTTTTCATAATAAATTATAAAACGCTTCAACCTTTTAATTTATTCCCAATAAATTTCATGACTAATCATCAAGATTTAAAAACGATTCAACCTTTTAATTTCCGCTTTTTAAAATATGCATTTAATATTATGCCTTTACATCTTGGATTTGCTAAGGCTTAAAAGCTCGGAGAAAGTTTTAGACAATAATTGTCAACAATGACTGTTGAAAATGATCTAGAGGAAATTGACATCGCCCATAATGCAAAGTGCTTATTGATCAAACTGTTGTTTTAACTATAAACCAAAATTCGGGTATCAATCTTTTTATAATATTATATATGTTTTTTATTTGGTTTATATCCTTCTTCTATTCAGATATGCGCACCGTTGCCAATCACTTCTTACTTATTCATATATGTTGACATCGCCCAAAATGCGAAGTGATTATTGATCAAAGTGTTGTTTTAACTTAGAACCATATCTCGGGTATCAATCTTTTTATAATATTAAATATATGTTTTTTATTTGGTTTATATCTTTCTTCTATTCAGATATGCACTCCATTGCCAATCACTTTTTACTTATTCAGGTATGTTATTTGTCTAATCAATTTGTGACTTTTTTACTTTACTTTATGTTTTTTTTCCTGAGTTTGTTTGCTGCATTTTGGTGTAATCGATTGATTAAAAACGTCCACAAAGAAACGGAAACGGTAATCTTCGATAGGCATTTTGTGACTTTTTACGATTGATTATAATTGTTTAATCAATATGCATTTAACTCTATCTTAAAATTAAAAACGAGCATTTAACTCAATTAAAAATGATCATTTTACTCTATATTAAAAATGGCCATTTAACCCAGTGAAAAGTTCAATTAATTAATGTCCAATAGAAATCGAAACGGAATATTGTAAAACATATTAACTCTATGTTAAAATTATTAGCTTTGGTATGATTTGATTGTAGGATTGCTAATAATTTTAAATATTAGATTTGGCCCACTGGAGTCCATTAAAGCAGATCAAATTTAGTGGTTTCTTATCCAATCTCGATCTTCAAACTTTTGCTTAAAAAACTCGAATACCTTCAAAAAAAATTCCATGGTTTCTGACTTCCAAATTTTCAAACTTATTAAAAACCACATTCATAAATCTAGCGTATAGTTTTCGTTATACCTAGAATGACTGAATCCAACCATCACGAAAACTGATTTAAAAACACCTCAAAAAGAGTCTAAAATCCATCCATGTACACTCAAATCCAACGCTTAATCCGTTTGTTGTAGCTGAAGCTCATTAAAATTCTCCATACTCCCAAAGAACACGAAAAGGACCCATTTTGGGTGTTGAGTGTCAAACCAATTCTTGATATCAATCAAGGTAGTTGACTTATTACGGCTCGATTGATGGGTCCAACTGGAAAAACTGTTTGTTGCGCTAAGATTGAATCAATCGCGTACGGTTCGAGCTCAACAAATGAATTTACAATAAAACCTTTTGATTCTTGGAACTTTGTACCTTAATCTGGCATCTCCCATTCTGAATCGCCGACCGACGAGCAGATACTTCATTCTAGATGACGAGGCTCAATTGGATACCCTAACTCATACGACACCTTTACAAAAATTATAAATGGCCTAACTTTTCTTTTTAAAAACCCATTAGTGTTTAGGTCCATTAGTATTAACTAGCAGGGTAGCCGCACAATGCGGCGGCAGGTACCCGTAACTAAATTGTCCGACAGAAAAAGAAATTGTTGACTGAGCATTTTAAGTTTATGCGTTATGTTGGATGTTTTTTTGGGATAAAGAAAAGTATCAAGTAGATTAATTGGTTAACACACAGTCCATACTCGCAAAATGTCTTGGGTTCGAATCCCCTGAGCAATATTTTTTTTATTTTGTGGTGTTTAAGATGTTTCCCAAAGTAGAAATTTAAGATTAATTTAAGATTAAGACCTTCTAAACTTAGAAGGCCTAAATACTTTAAGAAGGAAGTAAGATGAGGAATTTGCTATATATTTGAAATTAAGTACATATTCTATAACAATATTATTTACAAACGGAGTTAATGATGATAACTTTTATAAATAATATTATTCCTTAGCAAATACTCTAGACGAAATTCAAATTGTGAGATGATGGTATGTATACACTAAAATAGTGTAGAAACTACATTTACAATAGACATTAGAGATAACTAGCAGGTACCCTGTGACTATATCTTGCGGCAACCAATTTGGTGGGTGGTGGTGTCGGTAGCGTAGTAGTGATGGTGGTGGTGGTCACAGATGGTGGGTGGGTGGTGGCTGCGACGGGTACCCTCTACTTACATTTTCCGGCAAGCAAATGTTATCCAGTTAATCAAGTCTCATTTGAAACATGTGCGAGGTATTAGATTCTATAGGTCTCGGGATATTTGTTGTTAAACCAAAGTTGGGCACGACCATTGGTTGGTCTTGGGTAATGTTTTTTGGGATGAGGGGCAAGCAAATGTTATCCTGTTAATCAAGTCTTATATGAATGAGGTTTAATTCGTTAAAATGACGTTTTAGGTTACCTTTACCAATTTGATACGTGTAATGGTGTGTAAGTTTATGGTTCTTTGATTTAGATACCTAAATAGAGACCCAAGCTTGTACCCTTGATAAAGGTCTAAAATGTTGATCATCACCTATTGACCACGAGTTCAAATCTTATCGTGAACATATATTAAATTTCGTTAAAAAAACTTAAATAAAGTTAATTTACGCTTAAATTTCATACATCACTTGTTCATTAAACTTTAATTTTGTAATCTATTCAGCAAGCCACTAAAAGAAAGTACATTTGTATTTTTGTTTATTACAATTTAGACAAGCATTATGCCATGGTAAATTATAATAACCATAGCTTTACAATGATCCTTTTTACTAATAGATTATATTATGCATAATGGGAAGTGAGTTGGTTTGGAAATTTTGTTTGCATTTGTCAACAATTAAATCCTCTCATACGCGCATGAACAATCAAATTAAAGATCGACATATCTAATTAACCAATTTCAAGTTCAGATTCCAAAATAGCAGTTTAAAATTTAACAAAATTCTCATAGACTAAAAGTTTCGACAACGCATATTAACAAATGTAGAAAATTGTATAAACATTGTTCATTACTCCTTACTCTAAAATACAAATGACAAAAGAATATAAGCACTTAATTCATAGAACAAAAAATAAAATCATGAAGAAGCTCACTCTTTGCAGCTAGGTCTTCGACAAACATCTAAAATATAACCCATGATGCCATCCATTGCTGACATAAATAATTAGAAGATTAGAAAGAAAGCATAAGGTAAGTAAAGATCCATTTTTTTCAAAAAGTAAAAAGTAGACAAAGATATCGTACAAATTGAGGAGATATATTATATGAAAACAAAAGTGATATAGCAGGGGTTAGCATATCATCATCACACATACTCATTCTTCCAATTAAAAAAACAATACACTTCTTGCAATTAAATTTTACTCAATAAACAAATAATGAATACTTTAAATGTTATCATTGAAAACTTTGATTTTGAATTCACACTTCTTGAAGCTATAGCACCAATTTTCATGTTGTCCCAAAGTAATGAATAAATGAAACAAACTATTCCAAATCTAAATAAAAATAGAAAACACATTAATAAACTTTAAACTTGAACCTAGACTTACCAAACTACGGACATGGCCATGAAAGCAAAAGCCTTTTAAATTCACAAATGCTGGAAGTCTGTTTAAATTCCACCAAAACTGTGAGTAAATATATTAAAAAAACAAATTTGATTTAAACCTCTGTTATATAGAAAGATATAAACTTGCTTCTGCATTGTAACATTACCATCATCAGTATGGGTTTATCAAAGAACCGAGTATAACAGGAACCATAACAACAATAGAATATACCGATCACAAATCACCCAAAAACTTAAGAAAAAGCTTTAGTTAGCAAGTGCTTACATTTCTTCTAAAACACATAAGATCAAAATCTATAATTGGTTGAGAAAGAGTACACAGTTTGGTTATAAAGAAAGCTTTAATGCCATTTGTTGTAAAAAAAAAGTTAAGTACCTCAATTACAAATTTCATAAAGTAGCTACTTTTTTGTGCAATTTACCTTTTCAAAATATGAAGCAATAAACCCCGTTAAAGAAAATACAAAATGGATTGAAATGACCAGATCTAATACTGTAAAGAACAAAATTAAGCATGTTTTTAACCTGTTTAAGATGGGGCACAAACTACATAGACCACAAATTATACGGGCACAAACCAAACATTGCATGAATGCTGTTGAGCAAAAAACGATAATCAGTACGTAGTGTAGAAATGATAAATTAGTGATTAAAAAACAGCAAAGCAATGAAGAATGCCTTACCTTGTCTTCCATTGATAAAAGTGCAAATTTCCTACCAGAGCTTTAATTAAGATTGCATCAATCCACTACCTTTTTCCGGAATTAGGAACACCCGTCGCTACTCTCCAAGAAGAACCTTCAAAATGCCTTTTTAATTTTTTATTAGACATGAGAAATTAAAAAGTATAGCAATTCTTCACTATAAAGAAAAGAAGAAGTGATCTTACTTAAATTATATAAATCAACCATACACTTCCATCCTCCCAAGTTCAGAACCAAGGATTTTATGGTAATACGCATAAATTTCAATATAATAACCTCTCAAAATAATTAGGTCGAAGTTGAGTATAAAATTGGAGAAACGATGTGTTGTATTTATAGTGGTTGGCACAAGGATAATCATCGGTGCAGGAATCGAGATGCGGAAATGAAGAGACGGATACGAACAGACAGAAATGAAGAGACGGAGAACAAGCACGCTGCGTTGAATATGAACGATGGTTCACGAACAGATAAAAGCGATGGGCCAAAACCCTTTGAGCAGATGGGCCGCAGTAAAACAGATATTATTGGTGGGCTATGGCTTAACCCGCGTTTAGCAATTATATTATTATTGTTTGGATGGCTTGTCCCAGCGGGATTGTAGTCATCATGTAATCTGTAGGTGGCAGGTTCGAATCCTTTCTGGTCCTTTTTAATTTCAAAAGGATTATAATTCTATAATTAGTAAGTGTGTTGGCTGAATTTTCAGCCTTACTAATTCTGAAATGGGTAAATACTTTATAATATAGTAAAGATTTTAATTGTGAGAGTTTGGTGCACCTGTTGCTTGATTTTAATGAGTTTGGAACGTCAAAGTTTAGAGATCTAATAAGGGTATACAATTGTATGTTTTCATTGCTTTTAATAAACTTTTGAACATTACTTTTCAGGCATTACTAACTTATCGGTCTATCTTGAAGATATAGCACGTTTATCCTTAATTGTACTTATAAAATACAAATCACGAAGATCTTTGTAGTGACAGTTATGTGTTATGAATAACATGTGTTGTGTTATGCTAATACAAGCACCATGTTTATTATTTCACATTTCCATCCGACACACTTTACTTTGTTTGTACTTTGCAGTTTATACCAACAACTCATTATGGTGAACGAAGCCCGTGCATCGCACGGGCCATGCTACCTCGTAAGTTAAAACAAACACCCTTTGAATTTATGATGAGTTAATAAGCCTTAACCCTTATAATAAAACTAATAACTAAGATAAACAAGTGAATGAATAATTAATTAACTTTTATTTCATGTTCAATTCAATTAATGATTTATCACATTATTATCTTATATTATTATTAAATGAGTTGATCGGTAAAATTTATATTGTAAATACCCACTTAAATGTGAATGTTAAATGCACCTCATAAGATATTTTCATAGGTTATTATATTTATATACATCTTGTTATTATTTTTATATGTTTGAAGTTTTTTTATTAAATGTAAATACGACCTTGATTATAATTAAATTTATATCATTATTTTGGATTGGATATTTTTACACACTAAGTTAGTGTAAAATACGTTTTTTATTCCAATGGTATGTTATGATTTTTTAAATTGGAAAATTGGATCTACTAACATGTGTGTTACGCTATAAGTTCACCCATTTTGTGAATTGCGAGTAGTGCTATATTCTTTTACTATGTGAAAGTCCAAAAACTTAACATGCAATTCAGCGTATGTTAATGTTACGTATACCTCTACTAAAACCTACTCATTTGTTTAGTTAAAGTTACTAACTTCAAACTTAAACCTGGATTTATCTTGCTTTGAACATACAAGTTTCATTATTACTTATTTATTTTTTTTAAAATATTCTCGTAATAAGTTTTCTGAAGTTGCTGAGTTTTGCTCGTGATGTATGCGACCTAATGGTTGTCATGCCCATAGCCATTTGTAACAAGTTCAAATCAATAACCTTTTTCTTCTTCTATGGTATGCATATGGAAACTACAAATTAGTAGAGAAATTCATCACTGTCTTCAACATATAACTTTATAGTTAAAAGATTCAGGTTTTTTTAAAATTTTGTCAATTATAGACTTATGGCTTTACAATCATGTCATTTTTCAGTTCAAATTAATCAACAAAAAACTGTTGATTGTGGATAAACATGATGTTACAAGATATTCAAATATACAACTAAAACAATCACTAACCGTATAAATCTTCATATCTTCATAACAACGTAAGACATAGTTTGTTAGTTTGTTTAAATTAGAAAAAACGTGTCGCTTTATTAAAGTAAAAGTGACAAAATATATAAATCTTATATAAATTTGCCTATTTGAGACTATAAATTAAAAAAATGAAAATAGCATATTCCACCCACCTTTCACTTTCTCTTTTAACACTTTATTTGTTTGTTTTCAAAAACTGTTGACTTGGTAATGTCCCTACTTCTGCACAACAGACCCTTTGTGCAAGTACACACCATTCAATACCCTCGTCACAAGATGACCCTTTGTAGCGGTCAATATTGCAGGGTAGGGTTACCTTTATTATTAAGTTTTATGATATAGTTCGTATCCAATATTCAACTAATTATATAGTAGTATTGAAGGATCCGTATTCATTTATAGATAACACTATTTTTATTTTGTTAGTAAAAAATGTTGATTTGCCGCAAATATTGGAATCCCCAACCCAATCCTTTGTTTGATGTGAAGTGACAGTATCAATATCCACTAATCAGCAGTGACATTCCTTTTTTCGGGAATAAAGCCACTATATTTTTTAACTCATAGTTTAGCCTCTAACAAGTCTTGAACTTAAGACTCTTGAAAGAAAACCAAAGACTATACTTGGTGGCCAATTGATCTAAACCAATCGGTTATTAAATTCGTTCTTAACCTGTTGATTTCTTACTTAATAAGTATTTGACTTAGCTTATTTACATAACTTATTAATGTATTGTATATTACAAATGCAATAAACCCTTTGTACCGTCTAAACAATTTTTTGAAAACGATTTTTTAACGGCTTAATCATCTCATTTTAAAAAGCCATGGAAGAATTTTTTTTTTTTTTTTTTTTTTTTATAGCTTATCTATGTAAAGTTAACATTATATATCATCATCTTCCCTCTTTACATCCAGCATCTATCTTTCGTTTGGCTATCCTTATTTTTGCCTACATAATATAATAAGCTAATCTAAATACCCGCTTACAAACATATTATCATATGGATGCCAGTTGGGTTGAGTTTGTGTTAGCGAGTTCGGGTAGATGGGTTGAAACCAGTCAACCTAAGCACACTATGTTAGAATTTTGGGTCAGAAAAAACCAACCATAAACTAAAGTAATTTAAATCAAGGTAATATAAACCCGACATGTTTTGACCATTTAATTTGGAACTGAGATTATTATAGGAAATTTGTTAGCCTCCCAGATTTGCAATCAATTTTGTTATTGAAACTCGCCAAATTTTAAGAAAAATCATGTAAGAACAAGAAATGAAAAGGTCAAAATTTAGGCGGGATTTAGGAGTTTAATTTATAGTATTTACAAAATTTTGAAATAAAAATATAAATTTACACGGGTTGGTGGATTGACCCGTTTATACATAAATTGATCCGAACCCGACTTGATTATAAACGAGTTGAATGAGTCGGCACGTTTTTTATCCGAACACATTTATGATAAACCCAAATCCAATGAATTGAAGGCACCTATTATTACCCGTCACTTATACTTGAATTTAGCAAACTTGCATCAAGTGAATATTACACATACTTTCCTTAATTTATGATACTTAACATAAATAAAGATGATGATGATTGGCAAGTAAATAATTGCAGACGGAAGGGATTGAAGATGATGATGAGTCCCTATGTTTCTTTTCTTTTTTTTTTTACGACGGCCACTAATATTAATTGTGGGATTAGGGTTTAATTATAAGGGTAAAAAAATTAGTAAGGGTATAAATGTCAAATAAATATAATTTGCCTTATGTTTATAAAAGATGTCCTATACAAATCAATTCCCTTTATGAAATCAACAAACAAAGTATGAACTTTTAAAATATAAAAAAGAGTAAATTACATGAATGGTCCTTTAGGTTTACAGCAAATTTCACCAATGGTCCTCTAATTTTAAAAATTACACCGATGGTCCTTATTTTTTAAAGGTTTTTCACCGATGGTCCTTTACGAAAAATTCCGTCTATTTTTCAAGTTAACTAACATCACATGTGATGCGAATGGGGGTATTTTGGTCAATTTGTCTTTCGTAAAGGACCATTGGTGAAATTTGCTATAATGTTAAAGGACCATCCGTGTAATTTAATTGAGATGGGGAAAGACAAATTGACCAAAATACCCCCATGTGCATCACATGTGATGTTAGTTAACTTAAAAAATAGACGGACTTTTTCGTAAAGGACCATCGGTGAAAAACCTTTCAAAAATAAGGACCATCGGTGTAATTTTTAAAACTAAAGGACCATTGTGAAATTTACTATAAACCTAAAGGACCATTCATGTAATTTACTCTATAAAAAACGAGTACAATTTTTATACTTCCTCCGTATCAAAATAAGTGACACACTTTCCATTTTGGGGTGTATCAAAATAAGTGACACACTTTGAAAACTTTCCTTATTTGGTAAAAATAGTGGGACTCATACCCACTAACTATCCACTTTAATAAAGTAAAATTACCATTATACCCTTACTTTTACTTTTAAAATTCATTAATATCACTTTATTCAAGAAAAGTGGGACCTCTTCTCCACTAACTATGTACTTTAATCTATTTTAACCTATACTTTAATCTTTTACCTTAAAAAACGTGTAAGCCAATTTGTGTCACTTATTTTGATACGGAGGAAGTACTAAATATCATTATTGATTTTACTTTAATGCAAAAAAGCTATTTTTCCTACTATTATCATTTCACTTTTGTCTTTATCCTTCTCACCCTCTATCATCTATTTCCCCTCTCCAGAACTCTTCATTTTCCTTATTTTCCATTCATTTCCAAATCTAGGGTTTCTCACATTTCCCCTTTAAATATTTTAACTTTAAAATGCTTCGAATCAGTAAACACTCACCTTTTAAATAGTTCATCTGGGGTAATTTTTTCCGATTAAACAAACATTTGTTTTAATTCAAAACACCTGTTTATGTATGCAGGCGTAAATCTTGAAGCTTTACACCAATGTTCTAATCTTGCAGCACAAAGATTCAATTTTTACCTTAATTCCTTCGCATTTCATAGATTAAATCGATATTCCACGTCTTTCTTGACAAACCCTGCAAAACCTTTCACAAAATTTTGTGGGTTTTTCTCTAAATTATCTCTTACAGTTTATTTCGTGCTCAATTTTGATTTATTTGAAACGAAATAAAGTTTTTTTAGAGAGAGACAGAAAGAGATAGTGGTGTCAATCATCAAAATTTTGTTTACTTTTGTGTTTCGGTGGGTGAAAATTTGTGGGTAAATGCATGGATGGAAGGGAAGGAATGGCATCATTTTATCTCAACAGTGGATCGGGTTCTCATACCGGGTCGGGTCCCCATGGTCATACGAACATGAGATTAAGTTCCATGAGTTCATCATCATACCAAGTGGAACACAACCCACCACCCAATTTCATTCATGAGATCAACATGGCCGGCGCAATTTCCATTACTACCCCTAGAAGTGGGTCTGATTCTGTTGTGAAGAAAAAAAGAGGGAGGCCTAGGAAATATAGCTGTGGTGGTGGTGATGGGTCCCACATGGCATTAGCACTTGTACCGTCTGCATCGGTTGGTGGTACTCTGGGCTCGGTGAAAAAGAATAGGGGTAGACCTCCTGGTAGTGGTAGGAAGCAACGACTTGCAGATGTTGGTATGCAAACTTACCAAATTAACTTGCTTTAATAGTTAACAATTAGTTTATTACAGTTTGTTTATTTTCCTATAGAGTCATAATTGTCAATTCATTAAATGAACTATACAAATTTAATTATAGTTGTTAATCGCTGATTGTTTTTTTCATTTGGACTCAAACATCTTGACTCGGACTGAGTCAGAAGCAAATCAAACGGGCCCTAATTCACATTCTTTTGTTTTTTCTCATCAGGTGAATGGATGAGTACTTCTGCAGGATTGGCTTTTACACCTCACATCATCCATGTTGAAATTGGAGAGGTGATTATCTTCTAGATGACCATTTTGTTACATTGTTTGGTAATGAAGCTAATTGGTAAAGTATATGTTGCAGGATGTTGCAGCAAAGATACTATCTTTTGCACACCAAAGACCAAGGGCTTTATGCATAATGTCAGGCAACGGTGGTGTCTCTGCAGTACAGCTACGCCAGTTTGCATCTTCTGGTGGCACCGTTACTTATGAGGTTAATTACACCATCAAATCTAGTCATCAATGTGGTTAAATTAATTAAAATCATGTTATAATACCGGAAATCTTAAGTGCATTTTTAGAATTTTGAATCTTATATGGTTTAGTTGACTTTTTTCTAGGGCCGTTTTGAGATACTATCCTTATCAGGTTCTTATTTGCTCCCTGAATCTGGTGCAATGAACAACCGAACCGGTGGTCTTAGCATATCAATTTGCAGCCCTGATGGTCAAGTAATTGGTGGTGCAATTGGTGGTAGGCTCATTGCATCTAGCTTGATCCAGGTATCTTTTTCACCCCCCTTAAAGTTTTAATTTTTTAAGAACACATAAAAAGATTGAATCTTTAACGAACCCGTAAAAAGTTTAAATCTTTAAAGAACCCGTAAAAAATTAAAATCATTGAAGAACCTGTAAAAAGGTCATTTCTTCAAAGAACCCGTAAAAAGTTCATTTCTTTAAAGAAAATAAGCTTAAATCTTTAAACTTTTAAAGTACCTGTAAAAAGCTTAAATCTTTTACGAACCCGTAAAAAGCTTAAATCTTTAAAGAACCCGTAAAAAGCTTAAATCTTTGACGAACCCGTAAAAAGCTTAAATATTTAAGGAACCCGTAAAAAGCTCATATCTTTAAAGACCCCGTAAAAAGCTTATATCTTTAAAGAACCCATAAAAAAGCTTAAACATTTTTAAGAAGCCGTAAAAAGCTTAAATAATTAAAGAATCCATAATGTGATAACATAATCTTTTTCTTTAAGGTGGTGGCATGCAGTTTTGTGTACGGTAATAACAATTCAAAAAAGACGAAACCCTCTGCAGATGAAAATAGTCAGGTCAACGAGACGAGCCCGGTTCCTAGTCAGCCAGCAATCGCATGGCCAACAGATTCACAAGATGAAATGAGAAACTCACATACTGAGATCGATCTGACCCGTGGATGATTCTGTATAGCTGAAAACTGAGATTTGATTGATCATCTTTAAGTTTATTATTTAGCTGCTTCTTATGTCGTTTAATTAATTTGTAGTTTATAGATGGGATTATGGGCTAACGTATTTGTAACGGAAAAGGTCTGAGTTTTTTATTTTTATTTTTTTGGGTTTGGAACTAGCTTTAGGAAGGTTTGTTTTGTTGTCACTGTCAGTGGTGATCTTGATCTTGAAATGCACCAATTGTTGCCTATTTGTAGTTGTTCTTGACAAACTTGTTTAGTCTCCGTTGTGTTTTTTTCTGTTTTGTATTGTTATTTGATTTTTTGGTTACAATATATATCATGAATTTTTTTAATTTGGGGCAAAATCTGACAGCATTATCGACCTTTTAGAAAAGAAAAACAAAAAAGAAAAAAACTTTTGTTAACTTCTTTTTATTTACCTACTAGGTTTCGTTGAATCAAAATACAACAGCTAACAAACTCTTTATTAGTTATTGAAGTACAAAATGTGGTTATTCACACTGCTTTACACTTTTGGTTTTGATCAGTCCGCTTCTTTTCAAACTTTGATCATGTGCTAAAACTTTGATCAGTCCACATTTCGACAAATCCTTCACATTTACATTCATTTTCTAAATATGAGTCAAGGTTTTGGGGGGAGAATATGAGCTCAGCAACAAGCACATTTGTGATCAGATGGGTTAATTTTCTAAATATGATAAGTTCCCCAAAACCTTGACTCACATTTTGATCTTCTTCCTTTACTTAGCTAGAATGCATGTCAGGTGTTTGCTGAAATGCTTGAATGAATATTACAAGTGTCCAAATGAACCCTATAATTGGTCATTTTAATGTTGTAATATTAGCTCCTATACTAGAATGCCATGAAAATGCTACTTTTATTAACTTATTTTCACTTCTTGATTAGTATATATTTTTGCATTTTACGGTTATTTTTTGGTTGTTTAATTAGGTAGTAGCTGTGGTGGTGATAGGATATGGGGTGTGGATGAGTACTCATCATGATGCTTGTAAAAAGTCTCTCACAATGCCAATTATGGCCCTTGGTTTCATAATCTTCCTAATGTAAGATCTCCACTAATCTTAATTTCCGTTTAAAACCTTAAATCAAGCCTAATTCATTCATACAGATAAAATAAAATAAAATTTGACCTTTAGTAATAAGCTGTACTTTTGTGTTTTAATTTTAGATCCTTCATTGGGTTTATGGGAGCTTTCAAGAACAACTCTATATTATTATGGACGGTATATTCATATAATAAAGTTCTTACATTCTCTGATTGTTAATAAATCCCTGTGTTATTTTTTTTAACTGAATCGCAGTATTTGCTCATGTATGCTTGGTTTTGGTGGGAATCCTTGTCTTTACAGTTTTGGTGTAAGTATTTAACTTAATAAACACATGATTTCTTCAAAATAATTACAATTCTATTTCCATGTTAGGTTTATTGTAACAAATAACGGTTCTGGTCATAACGTTGCAGGTTTAAGGTAAGATCAAATTCATAATTCTTTTTTATCTTGTAGTTTGTTCCTTATGTACCATTTTTAAGTTTATACAATAAATATTGTTTCTATGATCAGATACTAGGAGTATCAACTCCAAGATTATGGTTCTTGGTTTATTAAAAAAGTAAGTATAATTCATTTAATTAAAACATTGCAAGTGTACATAACTCAAAAGTTATCCAATTTTATAACAGTTAAACAATACCCGTAACTGGAAACACGTTCAAAGTTGTTTCGTGAAGAAAGATGCCTGTAACAGTCTGCATAAAAGATACAGAGTATGTGGTTGATCTGTAATTATAATCTGTACTAATCGGGTACTTAGTTATAATTATAGTAATATGTAACTATGGAATGTTTACTGCAGAATCTTAAACAATACAAATTGGCGAAATTAACTCCAATTGAAGCCGGTTGTTGCAGACCACCGTCTCAGTAGGCTTTTTAAATCTGTACCTATATTAAATCATTTGCTATGTTTCTAATTTAATTTTTTAATTATTTATTAGGTGTGGTTATCCTGCTGTTAATGCTTCTTACTATGATTTAAGCTTCCGTCCACTAAGCTCTAACATGGACTGCAAAATGTACAAGAATTTGAAAGCAATCAAGTGCTATAATTGTGATTCGTGCAAGTAAAACATCATTCTCAACATACATATTCTGTCTTTATATACTTTTTTTTTTTGTTACATGTGATCGTATGTCATTGTGTTTCAGGGCTGGTGTAGCACAATACATAAAAACCGAATGGAGAGTGATTGCGATCTTTAACATGATCTTGTTTGTGGTTTTGGTAAGTCGCCTTATACTGTCTGGAACAAATATTATATCAAGTCCTATGAATTTGTGACATTTTAGGAGGTTCTGCAACATTTTATGGCTTGCTTTTGATTCATGAATTTATATATTGCGTGATGTTAGTCGATGATTTATTTCGTGGGATGTTGCACGAGAAGGAATGCTGCCAGAATAAACTCAAAGTCTTGAAAGAAATTAGAAGTTTGGATCTTGGGTCGGGTTGACAATCATTGATTGGACGGATCGTTTTAAAACAAATTTATTATTAGGAAATCTTATGTATGCATAGCTCTCCTTTCATTTTTTAGCTTTTGAATATATGTTCATGTTTTCCTTTATCTATTTTTTGAACTCCATACCATTCACATATCCTTAGGTTATGAGTGACTTTTGTTTTTGTCCATTTTATGTAAATAGAAAGATGTTTGTAATAAAAAAAAAAAGTAACATCACTGACATAAAGATTTACACTGATTGAAGCCATATTGGAGGCGTAAACGTGATACTCCGGTGAAGTGAGGTTCAATGGTTCCGTCAGACATGTGATAAATCCCCATATCCCTCCCTCCTCCGCTTTGGTTTTGAAAGTACATCTCAAAAACATCATCCGTGTAGTATATGCAGTTGCGCTCTATCACCCCTGTATTGTCCTCAACCCAAAACGATGAACTATATCCCACAAACAAAGTTTTCCTACCCAAATCATTCACTATCGACCATTTTTCATTTTCCAAATCATACTCGACAACTTTAAAACTCTGTCTTGTGATAAATCCCCATATCCCTCCCTCCTCCGCTTTGATAATGAAGTTCTTTCACAGGCATGAAAACACATTAGATATATTGTAATTTGATCTTGATGGGTTACCTGACCTGCCGTTTTTCCACCTTTAATCTTGGGCCTGAAGGATATTATTTCGTTCCGCTGATTTGTGATTTTTGCAAATAGTTGATTACAGTTGCAAGATTGGAACTTGATAATCTGACCCATTTGAGACAAACCACAACCCATATCAACCCATTTTCATAAGTATATGGGTCAAAGTCGACACCTTTACCATTGGCTAATATGACTTATACAACATTCTTAACATTTTATTTATTTATTTATTTAGGCGCGTGTTGAAATTGAGCATGTGAGGCAGGACATTCTTTGCAAGTTGCAGCACATCACAAGCACTAAAAATGGAAGCAAGTTTTGATTCGACAAGTGAACGGGAATGTTGTGTTTGCTATTTTGACTTACATTTGTCAGCAGCAGGTTGCCACCATTTTGTACCCGATAATTTTTTTTATCTTAAATCATGCAAAATAATTTTATTCTTGTCCTATAATTGCAAAGTTTAACCTTTTACGTTATGATATCAAAGATTTAACTATTTTGGTTGAAGAAGAGTTCCATGATCTGTTGAAGTTAAAAGAGATCAAGTTTGGTGCTTAAAGAGCAAATGGGTCAAGAAAAGATTCAAGATTTCTTGAGAGGTAATTCCCAAAGCCCCCTGTTAACGACGATGACTAAAAGTGTCATTAAAAATTTCATAATAAGAGTAACGACGAATTTGTATGTAATTTGTAATGTTTTATAAAACTTTAGAGTAAATTACACGGATAATCCCTGTGGTTTGACAATTGTTTTGGATTTGATCCCTAAGTATTAGAAATTACATCCGTGGTCACCGTGGTTTGGATTTCGTATTGGTTTTGGTCCTTAATACTAACATCCGTTAAAATTTACTGTTAAACTTTTTTAATTGACAATTTTACCCCCACCCTCTCAATCTCTTTCCTCTTTCCTTAACCCTAACCCCTAATATGAGACTGATTTATGATAAATCATCATCTTTGCCAGAAACGTTCTTAATCATGCTGCCTCCATTGAAGGTACATATTAACGTCTTCATTATTCAACAACAATTAGATTTTTAGTTATACAAAATGTATGTTTTTTTCTTCTTAATTAGGGATTGGATTTAAGTTCAATGAGAAGCTTATGGGAGGTGTTGCTTTGAATTCGACTGGAGTTCCGTTACCGGAGGAAACTCTGACTGCTGCAAAGCAATCTGATGTTGTTCTACTTGGTGCTATTGGCGGGTGGGCCCACTTAACAATCTTCTTTAATTTTTTAAATTTAAATTTCACAAATAAACTTGTTTCTAAAAATTATGATTAAAAGTATAAATGGGATAAAAATGAGAAACATTTGAAGCCGGAGACCGGATTGCTTCAGCTTCGTGAAAGTCTCAAGGTTTTTGCAAATTTAAGGCCAGCAACTGTTCTAGGCTTCTAGCACATGTACTCATATGTTTCATTTCCAGTACCTCTCATCTTTTGATTTTCTGTCGAATTAGGGCATAATATAGTTATTAACTTTATGCTTAATTCATCATTTTATTGCTTTTAGTTAGTGGATGCTTCAACTTTGAAGAAAGAAGTTGCTGAAGGTGTTAACTTTATCATAAATCAGTCTGAAATTAGGGGTTAGGGTTTTAATTTGGGTATGTTTTTGTATGTAGAGATGAAGGAAAGAGGAAGGAGATTGTGAGTGTAAGGGTAAAATTGTCAATTAAAAAAGTGTAACAGCAAATTTTAACGGCTGTTAGTATTAGGGACAAAAACCAATACGAAGTCCAAACCACGGTGACCACGGGTATAATTTCTGATATTTAGGGACCAAATCCAAAACAATTGTCAAACCACAGGGACTATTCGTGTAATTTACTCAAAACTTTATAAGAATTTGCGAAATTGTATATAATAAAACCATTTGTGACTAATATTTTGGACTTCGTATCAACTTTACCTACACGACACTACACTGGTCGCTAGAAACGTACTTCACCGACTACTTATGATATAAACCGTAACACTTAGCATAGACTTTGATACATGTAGAGACCAATGCTTCACTTTGAAAAATAATGCAATGTGTACGCATCAAATGCAAATAATTTTTTCCTGAACGGTTAACACATACTCCTAAATCTACATTATTTTTAACAAAGTTGAACTCGCAACTTTGTGAAACTTCTAATCACACATCGTTGGGTTGTACCCTTTTAAATCTACACATTTTAAGCAAATAATTAATGAAATAAATATGAGTATGACATCGCTAAACGCTATACCATTTATAGCAACAACACATGCTGATTAGTTCTTCGCTGGCAAGATGCTTTTCAAATTGAACCGAAGATAGTTTCCTGTTCAAGTATGTTTTGTCATGACTTTCAGTAAAAGTCAAGGTCAAACACGTCTCAAGTTGGTTGTTTTAAAAACCAGTACTCCCATATGGTCAATTATGTGTCGTTGTAACAAGAGTGTAGAGCAAGAAAGGCTTGAAAGTTATTTGTTACGACTAACATGACAATTACACTACGTTGTATACTAAAAAGTTTTATTTCGTCTTTAATTTTTTTTACAGTTTATTTATCAATAACAAAAAGTTTATTCATAATTTCACTTTCAATAACAATTGACTGTTTGATTTCATAAGTTCATTATATATTTTGAAGCATGCCCGCCAATCGGGCGGGCTTTGAAGCTAGTTGTAGTAATATGTAAGTATGGAATCTTATGTTTACTGAAGAATCTTAAAACAATACAAATTGGCAAAATTAACCCCGATTGAAGCCGGTTGTTGCAGGACCACCGTCTCGGCAGGCTTCTTAAATCCTTTCCGAATCTCCTGTTAGGCAAAAACTTGCAATATTTAATCATTTGCTATCTTTCTAATTTAAAATTTTTAATTATTTATTGGGTGTGGTTTTCCTGCTGTTAATGCTTCTTACTATGATTTAAGCTTCCATCCACTGAGCTCTAACATGGACTGCAAAATGTACAAGAATTTAAAAGCAATCAAGCGTTATAATTGTGATTCGTGCATCTCAACATACGCATTCTCTGTTATATACTTTTTTTTTTGTTACATGTGATTGTGTTCCAGGGCTGGCGTAGCACAATACATAAAAACCGAATGCAGAGTGATTGCTATCTTTAACATGATATTGTTTGTGGTTTTGGTGTAAGTCCTATGAATTTATGACATTTTAGGAGTTTTGCAACCTTTTATGGCTTGATTTTGATTCATGACTTAACCTTTAATGGCTTGATTTTGATTCATGACTTAACATGTGATAATCATCGATTTGACAATCGGTTTGAAACAAATTTATTATTAGGAAATCTTGTGTATGCATAGCTCTTCTTTCGTTTTTTTAGCTTTTGAATGTTTTCTTATCTATTTTCACAATGCCTAAATCGATATATCATTGATTGATATCATTTAACTGATCGTCACAACGCATGATCATTGGAATCGGTAGAGGTCAACCCCAATACAGTGATACACACCGACTCAATGTAAAATGTAAATCCTACACAATTCTATGACGTATGAACACAATCAATAATCCAAATAGACCTTAAAAAAAACTTCACTACAGCAATCAAATGAATCACTAACTCAAATTCAATCAAACTCGTTTTCTCATAATATTACACCATGAAAACCTTACAAAACAAATCCAAGTACGCAATTAAGCTTCCGAAATTGAAGAAAAATATATATATTATGATTTTTTTAATTTGGGGCAAAATCTGACAAAGCATTATCGACCTTCTGCAGGGTTAAACTTAGAAAAGCCAAAGCCAACAAAAAAAAAAAAAACTTTTGTCTCAACATTTTCTAAAAGATATTTTCATTTATAACAATTGAGTTTTGTTTATTATATACATAACATAATAACTATCATGAAAGTTTTCTCTTACTATTTAATAAATATTTATGTTATAAATTATAGGATAAAATGTATAGAAGGATAACCTACTTTCCATCAAAGTTTATTAAAGAATATATACTTTTGTTTTGATCACTAGAGGATAACTTACTTTTATAAAGGTATATAAAAAGATAAAATGTGACTTGTGAAACCGATTACCGGTAATCAATTTTTCCATGTGCTTCCCAGGTGACTCTTTAATGCTTATACAATTAGTTTTGTTTCACAACCTTCAAACTAGATCAAAATATAGTCGATCAATTCTTCCTTTAAAGTCCAAAATTCCATCTTAATTTCCTTGAATTAATGGTTAAGGTATGGAAACAAACTAACCCAGTGATCCAAGTTAATCAAGTTCAAGACCCATCTCATGGAAAAACTTAACTTCAAGAACCAATACATGACCATTTTTTTTGATATATTGTTTAAGTAGAAGATGATTTAGAAAGAAAAAAAAACATGTGCACTTTGAACTACCTTTTTTTTTGTAACAGTTCATTTTAGTTGGAACAAGAGTCATTTCCCCTTTTTATCTTCTCTTATATATGGAGCTACATATGATGTTTGTATGACACCTCATATGTTTCAAGCCTTTTGATTGGATGATAATGACAGGTGTAATTCAGTGGTTGGCCCAACGATTTGCATTCAATAACCCGAAAATGTCCAACGTTTCTTCCCTTAGGTTTTTCGACAGCCCTCTTTGCTATCTCTCTCATCAGAGGAAACAAGATCTAGGGTTCAACCTTCATCTTTACGCACGCCATACAACTGGTACGAAATTTCAGCCTCCACATCCAAATTAGGTTTTTCTCTTCTGCTTTCTTCTCTGCCGATGTATTTATCTATTATCGTTCGCCGAGTGGCTGACATCCACCATCGTCTTGGGGCTGTGTATACAGCTCCTCCGTCGATACATTCATTCACGATCCAGTCAATTACGTTTTGATTACTTATTTTTAATTGAAATTTAAATTAGGGTTCGTCTCATGCATCAATGACAAATGAAATGCTTAAAAGATTTGAATTAGAAGTGAAATTAACCACAAGTTAAGGAGTTCTACTTATCATGTAATTCCTTTCAGCCTCATTTGTTGTTTTTATCACGTGGATATGTTAATATGCCTACCAAGTGTTTTATAAAATGCCTAAATTAAGAGATGTATCATTTTGATGCAAATCCGTCAACATCAAGATTGCAACTTGTCGTATGTTGGTTTGAAGACTCAAGTGAAGCTTGCAATTGAATGCAAAAAAAAATGTATGAAACTTATTTGAAATTCAATATATCATTTCAAAAATTCTTTTTAATTATCATATTGCAGTAATGGACTACCTTCATCTTCTGCAGGTATTGAAGATCAAAACGTACGAGCTGATATTGCAACCTCTTTTCATGTGACATAAATGTAAATAATAAATTTATGCAGAATTTCATCCTTTAACATTTTCCTATTTTTCTTTATGCAGAAAGTTGATCTATTGCATGTAAAAGAAAACTATGAACAAGCTATTCACTGGGCATTAGACATTGAACCTTTAATTACACATTTGGTATTGTCTGCTTTCCCCACATTATTTTATTCAAATATTTCACATAATTACATATATCATTAAACCATTTTGTTTATTAACAGATTATATTTTCGACATGAGGAAACAGTTGCAGCAGGTACACAACCACATAGCTTTAAAAAGGAGCTATATAGAACCAATGACTTTGCTGATAATGAGGTAATATAAATGTTATAATTGACATCAGTGTAGGTTGATAATTGATAAATGATAATCTTAGCATTTGGAATACCACATGGACAAAATCTGTAATTTACTCTATTAAATATCATAGTTTCAAACAAATTGTTAGAGATTCATAACAAGGAAGAGGTGAGTATATTAGAAACTTAATAATTATAATTTAAAGAATCATAAGATTGACCAGTTTTTGATTTGAAGAATCATAAGGTTTGTATAATTAATTAATAATTATAATTTGAATTATTTTAATTGTATGTACTGTATATACAATTAATAACACAAATTTTACTAATACATAATATTTTTATTTACAGCACCATCTTCAAATGTCCCTGTATTTAAACATAAGGTTAATACAAATCACAATGATACTCAAGATGATCAGTCAGTAACATCCGCATCAAGTTCCAGTTAATTGTGGCAATTCAAATTTCTGTCTCTCACAACTTTCTTAGTCGTATCAAATACACAAATAACATAAGTATGTTATATATTGCAATTGCCGTATCAATTTGTGTTCTTAATATTGATTTTTATTTCTAAAATGTGCATGTCTGCAATTACAAATGAAGCTAAGAAATAACGGGTCAAACATGTCAAATAAGTAAAAAGAAAATTGAGCATTGAAAGGTTGTAAATTGTAATGTTGAAGCTTTTTTATATTCTATTTAAGTTTTAAAATGATTTTTTGACATCAAAAGTTTAAGATTAGTGTTTTAGAAACTAGAAATGGAGCTAAATGGAAACGGGCGATGGGTAAAAAAAATTAGCATTAGAAAGTTGTTTACTGTAACGTTTAAGGTTTTTTACATTTAATTTCGGTCATTGTTTGACATAGCTATTTTCTTAACAAATTAACTCAGTATGAAGCATATAACCTTGCTTTTAGGTGTTGGATTTTTTATTCTTATTTTATGTATATACATACTGCCTATGTTGAATTGATTTTTTAGTTTTATTTAATGTAGTTATGAGCTTCCATCACTAATAGATTTACAAAAGACAATACGTAAACTGATTAACACATCACTCCATTACTACCAACCTTTTTATGACGTAGCAGTTATACTTAGAGCATCTCCAATGGGAGGTTGAAACAGAGGTTGAAGGTCATTTGTTGTGACACAGATGGCAATTACACTAATTCAACAACAAATGTCGTTTACAAAGAAGTCTTATTTCGTCTATAAATTTTATGTAACATCTGTTCATGTATCAAATTTTGTACAAACTCATCATTACAGCTATCGATTATGATGTCATTATTAAAATTGTTAATATTTGTTGATATTTTTCTATAATAAAAATTTTGAAACATGCCCGCCCAATCGGGCGGGCTATGAAGCTAGTATAGCTATATGATAGTATGTTACCATTTAGTGATCAAAACAAAAATATACACTCTTAAATAAACTTTGATGGAAAGTAGGTTATCATATTGTCTTAAATTATAATAAGATTTAACTACTTTTTTGCTAGGCTATCATCGGGTATTTATTTTTTAGTTTATTAAGTGCCTAGAATTTCACCTCGTAATTTTAAGCTGGTAACTTTTTTTAACATACAAGGTTACGTTAAATCAAAATTCAAAATACATGCAACAAGCTTACAAACTCTTATTATTGGGATACATAATGTGACTATTTGATTTTGACTTTGAGTCATGCTTTTTTTCAAACTTTGATGTGATAAAGTAAGTGAAACGTGTAGGTAGAGGGTTGACACGTGTGAATAACACAACTTGTAAGCAACTTCACCGCATGCATCACCCCATTATAAATCAGTCATCTTCTTAGATCTACAACACAGCATATAAGAATGGGAAAAAACAGCATGGTCTTCAATGGCGTTTTCCTCATCCTCCTCCTCCTATTGGTTCCATGTAAGTTACTCTTTTTTTGTTTTTTTAATGTTTTGTACGATTGTAGGTTGATCATATTCTGAATTGATCCCTGTTTTATATATATATAAACATGCATGCAGATGGAGAAGAGAGATTAGTGCACGTGGTTGGGGCCGGGAGGACGTGTGAGTCGCAGAGCCATAAGTTTAAAGGCACGTGCGTGAGCGACCACAATTGTGGGCTTGTTTGCAAAAACGAGGGCTTCTCCGACGGCTGGTGTCGTGGTGCTCGTAGACGCTGTTTTTGCACCAAAGCTTGTTAATTACGCTGAATATTGTAATAAGTTTGGCATGCATGGACTGCATTAATTAATCATGTGTTTTAATTAGTTGCAAAGTGCAAACAATATGTTAAGTTTCACCTTAATTACTTAACTATTCCCTCCGTCCCAAATTAATTGTCCACTAAAGGCACACAGTTTAAAAAAAATGTAATTATTGCAGTTTCCACTAATAAAATCTCATATTTACCCACTTATAATTCACACGTGTCAATAATTACAATAGCCGTGCACAAAATACCCGAAACCGAACCGGTCAAACCCGGTTTTGACCAAAACCGGTTCGGTTTTTGGCTAACCGGTCGGTTCCCAACCGGTTTGGGGTTCTTAGGGTTCGAAATGCAGTCCATGAACCGGTTCGGTTTTTGATCAAAACCGACCACAAATTTAGTCAACACATCGGTTTTGGCTGGTTAACCGGTTTGTAACCGAACCGAACCGGTTACAATACACATTACACCGGTTAGAGTTTTCGAGTCCCAAAACCGGTTAGGAACCGAACCGATTATTGGTCGAACCGGTTTTGACCGGTGTTGACCAAAACCGGTTGTGGTCAAAACCGAAACCGGTTTGGTCAAAAACCGATTCTTGTGCACGGCTAAATTACATAATACTGGCCTCAGCGATATGATGATCGATGCACTTGTCTATTATTACTTATATATACATTTCCCGTACCATAATTACTGTTCATTAAATTTATATAAATAAAGTCTTGCCTATTAATTGATAAAGCAGCAACCTGGTCGAGTGGTTTGCAAGAAAGTAGATAACACCCTTTACTTGAGTTAACCCATGTTCGATTCCTACTTGCCACCCTTATTTTACATTTTTAGGAAAGATATTATCACCGACTTTGATTGTACCAAGGACAAGTTTTCTAATTTAGCATATTTTTTGTTTTTTTTATTGTTTTTTTGGTTCTTACAATGTAGCATGCATTTTTTATTTTTATTTTTATTTTTTTTAACTTTTAAAACTTTTACTTCCTCCGTTTAAAATAAGTGATACACTTTGGAGTTCATGGTTTTGAGACAAAATATGATAATGATGGTTAATTAGATTAAATTGGATAGTTAGTGGAGGAAGGGTCCCACATATATTAATTAAAGGAGATGATTTTTACACCACATCTTTTACTCCTTCTACCACAATGATTGCTTTACATACTTGTACAGTTTGCAAGAATACTAGTACATTGTGGTAGATGCATTAAAAAGTGTGTTATGAAAACTAATTCCCATTAATTAAAGTGGATTTAATTATGTTTAAAAGTAAAAGTATGGGTAAATGTGTCTTTTCACTATATTAAAGGAGATAGTTAGTGGGTGTGAACCTATTACCTTTTACCAAATATGGTAAGTTTTCAAAGTGTATCACCTATTTTGAAATACCCTAAAATAGAAAGTGTATCACTTATTTTGAAACGGAGGAAATATATTATATCAAATTATTCATAAGAAATTTTCTACTTCCCACTTTAGAGTACTCACTCCGTCCCAAATTTAGTGTACACTACAAAAAAGCACATAGTTTAAGAAAAGTACATTAATTATAACATGTCACCAATCAAATTTTCTCTTTCCCACTTAAATATTTTTTGATTGGTTGAAATTTAGGAAAGATGGTCTTTGTGGGACAAACTAAAATAGTATATTAGACAATAAAATGAGATGGATGGAGTAATACAATTTCTTTCTATAAATAATTACACTGTGTTTCCAAGGACTTATTCAGATAGAAGATAAAAGAGTTGGAAAAAGAGAAAATAAGTTTTATGTTCCTGAGTGATTTTTTAAATGAAATGAAAAGAAGACAATTTTGTCAAAATTTATTTCCTAAATTTCTTCCCAAAAGTGGGAAGATTGGAAAAAAAAATACTTATCAATTATCTAAAAAAAAAACTCAATTACCTAATTAGCCTTAGTCTAGCCAATTAATTTACATATTAATGATAATTGTAAATTTGATAATATTTTTTCTTATAATATATCCGGAGCGTAGCCCGACCTCACAATACTCGTTATTGACAAAAAGGATGTCCTGGCCGGTTAGTGGGTGTTAGACCCGAAGTATGTGATGAAATCTAATTTTTTTCACATTCAATTTATTTTTTTACATATTATACGTTAAGCAACTTACTAACAAATTTGTCATTCGAACCAATAAATTATAATAGGGGTGTCAAATTTGTACCGAATAAAACCAGCCAACATACTACCAACCATATCAAGAATAGTTGGTAGCCAATATGTTGGTAGCCAACATGTTTGGTTGGTAGTACCGTACCAATTGTGTAATCATGGTACGGTAATGGTACAAAATTTTTAAATATCATGGTATACCGTACCAACCAAGATATATATATTATATGATTTTTAGTTTAATATATTATACCAAACTAGCAACCTAATTGCCCAAGATTCCAATTAAATATTAAAGTATACGATATTTTATTTAAATTATAGATGTGCCCAAAAAAAATATCTCTGAAACTAATATAATATAATAACACATACTTATTTTATCATTGAAACTAAAAATATCTTTGAAAATATAATATTTTATCTCTACATTTACACAAATCAGTGATTCAGTTATGACAAGATAGCTACATCTTTTATTATTTTATCGTACTAGATTATGTCTATATAGCACATAACATATTATATCATTTTGCTTATTTTGTTTCCATGTTCGGAACACTTGTTAATATGTTTAAGTGATCGATAAAGATAAAATATCATTGTTCTTTTGTTATTAATTTTTTTAATTTCATATGAGTTAGTGATGTTGGTATATACCATTACCAATTTGTACCAACCAATATTATTGGTAGCCAAACAAATTGGTACCAAGTAAACTTGGTATGGTAATGGTAGCTAAATCAGTGTACCAATTATAGTTGGTACGGTACACGGTATGAAGAAAATATACGTGGTACCGTACCATGTTCACCCCTAAATTATAATATGTGATGAAATGTAATTTTTCACCTTTAATTTATTTTTCACATATTATAGACTAAGCAACTTATAACAAAACTTGTTATTCGAACCAATAAATTAATGATTAACAAGACAACATGGCCCGTGCGATGCACGGGCTTTGTTCATTATAATGAATTATTTTGAACGTAAACAATATCGTATACATTGTATTGGTGTCACAGGAAAAACACAATATCATGATCACTAACATGGTAAGCTCTGATATTGAGTCATCTACTAAATAAGCAAAGTGTATTGAGAAAAAGGCAAAGTAACAACACGATCATCGTTTCAATCAATAGTAGTTCCTAAAAATCAATATGTAAAAGATTATTAAAAAGGGATAACTGTAACTTATTTCTTTGCAACATAAATTTAATAGTTAATAAATAATTAGAATTTTTATGTGTTTATATAAAAAAAAAACTATTAAAAAAGGTTAAATATAGAGGTTAAATCTTTATTATTCCATTTTAACCCCAAAATTACGGCTGATTGAATTGATTCGTTAAAACTAACTTTCCCTTTGCTACATTAGGAATCCTTTACTAATAATTATTACTCCCCCCGTCCCATTTTTATTATCCATGTTTCCTTTTTTAAATGTCTCAAGATGACTGTCCACTTGAAAATTCAACTAATCAAAAAATACATAGGTGGTAAGATAAAATTCTATTGGTTGCACAGTCTAATAAATGCGCTTTTATTAAACTGTATGGTATTCAAATATGGACAATAATTTTGGGACGGATGTAGTAATTTATTAATAATATTTATAACAAATCATACATAAGTTTATCTAACTCATAATCATTTACTAATAATTATTTTAAACGTCTTGATATAGGTCGATTTATTAGTTTTTATTATAAACATACATGAGTTTATTATTTATATTAATTTATTAATAATAATTTCAAGACTTTTGATATGACAATTTGATGGATTAGAACTTAATGTTACTTCGTACATGGAAATCAATTTTTATTATATAACAATTTGCTACGTTAGGAATCCGTCGATATAACAATTTGGTAGATTTATTAGTTTATTAATCATATTTATAACTAACCATACATGAGTTCATTACTCATAATCATTTTCCCTAAATGTGTTTGTTGTTGACTCTACTTGTTAGATGTTTCTTTTAAATGCACTTTTAGAGTGTTAAAATTTTTACAACATGAAAATGAGTATTTGTAGATTCTAATGTGTAAGATTCATAACACTTTAAAAATCCTATTTTATTGAACTTTTTATTATTATCATTATTTATATTTGTTTCAAAACTTTTGGTCTTATAATTTAGTGAGTTTGTCAAATTATTATTAAAATGAATTCATTACTATAACTTATGTTAAAACTTTTGATTTTACAACTACAATTTAGTGAGTTTGTCAAATTATTATTAAAATGAATTCATTACTATAATTTATGTTAAAACTTTTAATTTTACAACTTTTGAGTTGCTCAATATTTATTAGCATGATTTATTTAATATTATAATATATATACAATACCAAATTGGAACTCAATTATGGATTAAATGTTACAACATCAAATAAAAATATATTAATTGGATTAAAAGTAAAATAACAAATCAAATGAACAACAATTGTAACCATTAGCATGATAACACATCCATCTTAAATTTTGTGTGATAATATTACACACAATCTCATATACTATAATGATAACTATTAGATCATTATATGATTTCATTTTTATACAAAATGTACATAAACAACGAATAACAATTTTATACATATACAAAAAGGTTGTGTAATTTTAAACAAAAACAACAAACATACTCTCTTTAAAATAAAAATATATTAATTGGATTAAAAGTAAAATAACAAATCAAATGAACAACAATTGTAACCATTAGCATGATAACACATCCATCTTAAATTTTGTGTGATAATATTACACACAATCTCATATACTATAATGATAACTATTAGATCATTATATGATTTCATTTTTATACAAAATGTACATAAACAACGAATAACAATTTTATACATATACAAAAGAGGTTGTGTAATTTTAAACAAAAACAACAAACATACTCTCTTTAAAATAAAAATATATTAATTGGATTACAAGTAAAATAACAAATCAAATGAACAACAATTGTAACAATTAGCATGATAACACATCCATCTTAAATTTTGTGTGATAATATTACACACAATCTCATATACTATAATGATAACTATTAGATCATTATATAATTTCATTTTTATACAAAATGTACATAAACAACGAATAACAATTTTATACATATACAAAAGAGGTTGTGTAATTTTAAACAAAAACAACAAACATACTCTCTTTAAAATAATAGCATAAACACCTCATCTCTTTGAAGAACATAATCACTAAAAGTCTTTCTTGTTGACTCCACTTGTTAGATGTTTCTTTTGGATGCACATTTAGAATGTTAAAATTTTTGCAACATGAAAATGAGTATTTATAGACCATAATGTGTAAGTTCATAACATTTGAAAAGTCCTATTTAATGAACTTTTTATTATTATCATTATTTATATTTATTTCAAAACTTTTGATCTTACAATTTAGTTAGTTTGTCAAATTATTATTAATATGAATTCATTACTATAATTTATAACTCTTGATTTTACAACTTTTGAGTTTCCTAATTTTTATTAACATGATTTTTAATAGATTAATTATAAAACATGAAAATGGAACTCAATTTATAATAGATGGTAATTAATGCAACTTCAAAAGTGAAACTCATTTTTTATGTATATATAGATGTACACATACAATGATGGCTATGACTAAACTCTCGAAACAAATGTGTGGTTCGAAAAAACTAACAAACTGCACAATGTGATAGATTAAAGCCAGCAGTCCCACAAACCATACACCAAATAATAATCCAGACTTCATTTAACAATACATCAAACATTTAATAACCTAATTACAAGCACTCATTAACGTTCATGGTACTTAATTTATTACTAAAACGACCAAATAACTTGTCATTAGACACAATTCAAGCAACATTAAGCACCTTCTTTATATCCTTCTGCAATCAACAAAAGTTTAGAACACCACTCAAACTACTAAACCCAAGAGATTATATATAAATTACCTCAATACTGAGAGGACTGGTGGTGGGTGCATATCGGTCAACAACTTCTCCCTCCTTGTTGACCAGAAACTTTGTGAAATTCCATTTAATACTGTCACCAAGAAACCCTCCTTTGCTCGATTTCAAGAAGTTGTACAGAGGATCAGCCTCTTTCCCATTCACATTAACCTATATCACATCAATTTGAATTAAAATATTTCATTATTTAATTAATTATTAGTACAAAATCGTAACTAATACCAACCTTGCTGAAGACAGGGTATTCAGCTTTAAAACGAGTACAAGCAAACTCTTGAATTTCTTCATTGGATCCGGGTTCTTGAGATCCAAACTGATTGCATGGGAATGCAAGAATCTCTAAACCTGTAAAATTCACAAAAAAAGGGGCTCAATATCACTTACAAGTTTGCACAAATCAATAAGATAATACATGCAATAATATAATATTCGGTCCCACAATAACCCATTTTGACAGCATTACCCGACCCACATGTAGCCCATTTTGCCAACTCTAAAGGTGTGTTTGGCATGCCATAAGCCTCCGTAACGGAAATAAAATTATGAAGGAATTGAATTCTGCTGCAATTGAATTTTATTGCATGGTTACAAAATTTATAGCTGGAATTCAAATCTATACTTATGCATTCTTTTCTATATTTTTTTTAATTTTTTCAATTTTTTAAACTTTTTTTTCTAATTTTCAAACATCTAATTATGAAGAATTATGGATCATTACGGGAAAATAAACTGCCCTTAAATATTTATCATAGGGAAACGGGTCAAAAAGAAAAGGCATGAAAAAAGAAGAAAAAACCAACCTTGATCCTTGTATTTCTGGTATAAGGTTGTCAACTCAGGGTAATTGGAATTAGTAAATCCACTGCCATAAAAAAATAACAAAAATCAATTAGAAATAGGCATTCATAAGGGATTATTATGATGTGATTAAGGTGGCGTTTGATTTCGACTTAATCGACTTAATGGGGAGATAGCTATATGGGTAAAGTCATAAGAAGTGTGTTTGGTTACGTCTTATTCCGGAGAGCATGACTTAACCGAAAAAGCCATGGGATGATGCTTTCCCCATTAAGTCATAATTTTTTTTCTTCATCTTTTTCATATTTATGCAATTTATATTAATTAAAATTTCATGTTCATTATAGTCTGGTCAAAAAAGTGTTTAATTTGTAATTCTGTTCTTTTCAAATAAACTTTTTATTTTAAATTTAACGTTATTACTTATATATCAACATTTTTTATTATTAAAAACTTCAATTTAAAACTATATATCATTTAATTATGTTCAATTACAATAATGAGACACTGAAAATGGAAAAATTGTCAAATTTTATTATTAAGACCATTCATTCAGCATGGAAAAACAAATGAGAACACTAATTTATCCAGCCAGACATTTTAACCAGACAGAACTTAATGAGTAAAAAAAACAAACAAGCCCTAATTATACTAATTGTAAAAACTGAATCTTTTTGCATACCATTGGGAAGCAACATTAACAATCAACAAAGCTTTTCCCCTGTACTTGCTAAGCTCGACATCTTGCCCTTTTACGTCCTGAAATTAATGAGGGATAATAATTTATAATAATTGTTAAAAATCAATTCCTTAATGTTAAAATAATTAGCTCATCAAACTAATTAATCATAAAATCACAAAAATATACGAAAAAATTTAAACCCTAAATGAATTTAGCTTCTATAATCCGATCACAAGAAATCCACAATTGCATACACAAGAAACAAATTCATGACCCACATGATCAATTACAACACTTTTTAAACTAAAAATCCATTAATGAAATGATCAGAAATCAACAAACCTTAACAGTGAAGTCGTAAACTGTTTTATTAGCTTCAGTGGCCATCGTATGATTTGATCGAAATAGAACTGGTGATTTTTCTCAATTGATTGTAAAAGAAAATATGTATAATTTGAAACTAATGAAAAAGGGTTATTTATATGAGATTTTGGGGAATCTGTAGTCAAAATCGAGAACAATATTAAACGAGTTTCGGTGTGGATGCGTATGAATACAGAGTTAGCAACGTGGTACGTTTTGTTTGTGTATGTTCTAGATTACGTGTTGCTATAGGGACGGGATGAAATGAACGGTCGAGATTTGATCTAAGGTTGATCTAACGGCTATTGATGTTGTCGATTGTGTATTTGTTGTGGAAGATAGCCATTGAAAGAATATTACATTTTATGCCCTTGTAATTTGAAGTCTTTCTAAGAACCCACCTTTATATTCTACTTCTAGAAGCTAAATAGAAGTATATTTTCAAGGGGATTATGTGTCGATATGCAGAAGCACGGCAAAGCCATGTGTTGTTGAAACTAGTGGGTACCCGTGTAATGTGACGGTGGATATCATGTATCTATATTTTGCGGTAATTAAATGTCATATGATCACACATTTTTTATGTATTCCGCTGCAGAGACTTAAAATAACGATACATGACTGGACATGGCTGGGCTGTTGAATGTAATTTCTTTTGGGCCGTTAAAACTGTGTTTTGTGTTTAAATATAACCGGATTTGTTAATGAAGCAATCAACATTTGTAGCCTAGTGGTGGGGTGTTTGTATTGCATGCAAGAGATCACATATTCAAATCATGTGGCCTGCGTTTTATATTTTGGCGATTGGGTTGGAAGGTTTAAGACACTTCCAATTTTGTGGAGACCCTATTCTTTTTTTTTTGAACGGATTAATCTAGACCAATTAGTTAAATTATACCCTATTCTAATACAATGATTCCTGCTCCCCAACCAAACACCCCAAAAGCCTATATTCGGACCTATGTTTTAGTTTCATCTGGTTGGGTTAAGCAGGTGATCGAGATAACACTGTTGCTATTGTCCAATAAATTGGTATTATCTTCAAACTCCCATCATAATCTTTTGTTTCTCTAATTATCGATGATTACTACTTAATCATCTCAAGAACCTTAATTTTCCATATCAACTTTTACTCTATTGTTCAAAAAGGTCTCTACTGTATCTCGTATCCATTCATCCAAATAAAACCCTATTTTGATTCCACAAAATCAAACTTATTAATTTCTAATTCATTTTTAGGATATAAATTTAATTTTTTTATTCCTCAATTGCTTCAATTATTAGGTCATATATATTGCTAGCAATTGTTTTATTGGAAGAACAAAAAAACACATGAACAAGCTTTAACTGGAATTTACTTCATCATTGTATTAATCATAACTTCTAGCTTTAAATTGATCATATTTGTATATTATTACTGGCTATGGAGCCTGATTTTTGAAGAAAGTGGCTTCATTTACGCATTTAGGATTACAATTTCATCACTTATATTAGTTCCTCACATAATTTTTTTTCTCTCAGTACAACCATGGAAGATAACAACAAAAAAGAGCACAAAAAATATGCTGCTGATATCGACTCGATAACCAAAGCACAAGTATTAATCAAGCCCTACATTCATATAACTCCAGTTCTATCTTCAGAAACCCTAAATTCCATTGCTGGAAAAAAAATATTTTTCAAGTGTGAATGCTTTCAAAAGGGGTAAGGTTACTTAAATTAGCATGATTTTACTTTTTACATTGCGGTGATTTCTATTTGATGGTTATCAGTGGAGCTTTTAAATTTCGTGGTGCATCAAATGCTATTTTTTCACTCAGTGATGAACAAGCAGCCAAAGGAGTTGTAACTCACAGCAGGTATTATAATTATGTTGTTACACATATTAATTTAAACAAAATAACTAAATACATTGATTTTGAATTTTTTTTTTTAAAATTTTTGGAATTTAGTGGTAATCATGCTGCAGCATTGGCTTTGGCTGCAAAAATGAGAGGAATTCCTGCATATATAGTTATACCTAAAAATGCTCCAAAATGCAAAGTTGAAAATGTGAGACGTTAGGGAGGTCAGATTATATGGAGTGAGGCTAATATGCAATCCAGAGAGGAAACAGCAAACAAAGTATTAATTGAAACTGGTGCTGTTCTTGTTCATCCGTATAATGATGCTCGTATTATAAGGTATTCAAGTAACCTCATTTTGTTTTCATTTAATATTTTAATCCGAATTATTTTATTATTATTCATTTTTCTATAGTGGGCAGGGTACATTGTCACTTGAGTTTCTTGACCAGGTCCCACAACTCGACACCCTAATAGTTCCAATAAGTGGTTTGTATATGCTGCTATCATCTTCGGATCTTTTAATATTTAGTTTTGTCCTTTTTATGAAATGTGAAATAGAAAGATGATGTTATGTAGGTGGTGGTTTGATATCTGGAGTTGTGATTGGAGCTAAATCCATAAATCCTGGCATACGGGTTCTGGCTGCTGAGCCCAAAGGAGCCGATGATGCTGCACAATCCAAAGCATCGGGTAGAATCATAACATTGGCCCAAACCAACACCGTTGCTGATGGGCTTCGGGCTTCCCTCGGAGATCTCACTTGGTAATATAGTACTATAATTTTTGTAGGTTTTTTATTTTACAATAAAATACGTTAAATATAGAGGTGGGTAGGTGGCAAAATGGGCAAGTTAGCCGGGTCGGGTCAGGTTGACCTGGAAGATTTCTCTCTTCACTTTTTGAAAAAATCATATACCAATAATTACTTCATTAAATATGTTTACCAGAGCTTTATAATTTAATTAGTGTTTTAGTTATATCTCGATATAAGAGGTTTTACGCATTATATACGGCCGATATTGTCACCTTTTGTTAAAATTAGTATTGACATACATAAAGTGTACTTGTGATGTATAACATCTCCTAAATCATTATATTCATAAAAGTTAGATAATCATTGGCATGACATAAATTTTTGTAGTTACAATCTTTTCACTAATTATTTATTAAGAAAACGTTACAATGTTAAATATTTTGGAAAAAAGGATATTATGGGTCAACCCAATCCAACGAATATTGACTCGGTACAAAATATTACCATCCATTTATATTTAAAGGTTAGCTTATGCAGGCCCGTTGTACGGGATCTTGTAGATGATATTATAACTGTGGAAGATAAAGAGATTGTGGAAGGTATGAGATATTGTTATGAGGTACTTAAGGTTGCAATTGAGCCTAGTGGTGCTATAGGCCTTGCTGCTCTTCTCTCTGATACTTTCAAACAAAATCCCGCTTTGAAAGATTCTCAAAACATCGGGATTGTGCTTTCGGGAGGTAATGTGGATCTTGGACTTCTTTGGAAATCATTGAATAGCTAATAATCGACGTAACCTTTGTTATATGTGTACCCTAATTGTGTGTAGTTAACACAAGCATGTCATTTTGATTTCGGTGCACGAGTTTTATATTATGATTTGCAGAGAAGCCAATGCAGGCATAGATGTAATCAAACGTTAACCTGTTAAAAGGTGGAAATTGGTACATAAATTACAGATTTTAAACCTTTTAAGAGCAGTCAAACTTTGACTTCGCAGAAATTGGAGTTGCGCTAAGAATTACAGATCAAACTTTGACTTCGCAGAGATTCAATTATAAAATATGAAGTTTATGTTGAGATTAATGGATGCCGATTGATCCTTATCCTTGAAAAAGATTTAAATGAGTTTATCCTAATTTTGATAAAGTCAAGTTTTTTAAATATAGGATAGAATCAATGTGAGTTGGCATCAAACTTGCTGGCCAATTTTGAAGTTAGGTGGCATTGGGATTTAGTCTATTAGTCTTATGTATTTCTTATAAATAGAGACATGATGTAATTGTAATCTCTTGTAGCACCTAATAATAAAAGCAATCTCTAGTTCGACCGTGGACGTAGCTTTGATCACACTGATTAAAGTGAACCATGTAAAATTCTTGTGTTCTTATTTTTTTCGTATCGTTATTTGCTTGTGTTGAAAAGTATTATTGTTGCATACGATCTGCGTTTTGCATCCTTACAATTGGTATCAGAGCTACGTTAAAGCAATGACTGAAGATAGAAAGATTAAGATCTACATCTTTGATGGCAGCGACTTCGGTTTCTGGAAGATGCAGATTGAGGATTATCTGTATCAGAAAAAATTACATATACCATTATCGGAGATGAAACCCGCGGCGATGAAGGATGAAGATTGGGAACTGATGGATAGACAGACTCTTGGTGTGGTCAGATTGTCGTTGGCGAAGAATGTCGCGTACAATATCGTCAACGAGAGAACCACGTTTGGATTAATCAAGACGTTGTCCAACATGTACAAAAAACCTTCAGCTTCAAATAAGGTTTTCTTAATTCGACAGTTGGTGAATATGAAGATGAAGGAAGGGGTATGTGATACAGATCATGTAAACGAGTTTAATTCGATACTATCAAGGTTAGTATTAGTTGATATTAAATTCGAAGATGAGGTACAAGCTCTTTTACTTTTATCTTCTTTACCTGAAAGTTGGTCTGGCACGGTTACGGCGGTCAATAGTTCTTGTGGAACTACTAAACTTACTTTTGAAGGGATTCGAGATTTGATACTTGGAGAAGATATCCGCAGGAGGAACTCCGGGGAATTATCGAGTTCTTTGTTAAGTGCTGAAGGCAGGGGTAGAAAGAATGATAGAAATCAAAATCAGAACAGAAACAGATCGAAGTCGAGGAAAAGTGGCCAGTCAAAGAACATGAAAGATATTACTTGTTGGAACTGCAAACAGAATGGGCACTTCAGAAACCAGTGTACATCTCCAAAAGCACAACCAGTGAATGTTGATGTAGATGACTCTGGTGATGCTCTAGTTTGCAGCGTAGAGTGTTCGGTTGAATCCTGGATTATGGATTCTGGTGCATCGTTTCATGCCACTCCATGCAAGAAATTGATGCAGAAATTCAAGTCATATTCTGGTCAAGTACGGTTAGCAGATGACAAGAGACTTGATATTGATGGCATTGGAGATGTAGTTCTCAAAACTCCCATGGGTACAGATTGGACCCTGAAAAACGTGAGGTACATTCCTGGACTCAAGAAAATGTTAATTTCAGTTGGGCAGTTGGATGATGATGGGCATCACGTGGTTTTCGGGGATCAGCAGTGGAAGGTGGTTAAAGGGTATATGGTTGTTGCCCGTGGTCATAAAAGAGGAACTTTATATATGGTGGAGGTACCGACTGATGATGTGAATGCTACTATTAGTGAAGATGTAGGCAAATCCACTCTATGGCACCAAAGACTTAGGCATATGAGTGAAAAGGGTATGAAGGAGATGGTCTCTAAAGGCAAAATTCCAGATTTAGAAAAGGTGACAGTTGGTTTCTGTGAACCATGTGTTCTTGGAAAACAAAAGAAGGTTACATTTGTGAAAACTGGAAAATCACCAAAGGTTAAAAAATTAGAGCTTGTTCATACAGATGTGTACGGGCCTACATCAGTCGCATCAATAGGCGGATCACGGTACTATGTTACTTTTATTGACGATTCCACAAGAAAGGTATGTGTTTATTTTCTTAAAAATAAGTCTGATGTTTTTGTTACCTTTAGAAGATGGAAAGCTGCTGTTGAGAATGAAACTAACTTGCAGATTAAATGTTTAAAATCTGACAATGGTGGAGAATATAATAGCAAGGAGTTTGTTGAGTTTTGTGCAGATAATGGAATTAGAATGATCAAAACAGTTCCAGAAACTCCTCAGCAGAACGGGATCGCCGAAAGAATGAATAGAACTCTAAATGAAAGGGCAAAGAGCATGAGGTTACATGCTGGACTGCCTAAGATGTTCTGGGCAGATTCAGTTAATATAACAGCGTATCTGATAAATCGTGGACCCTCAGTTCCCTTCGGATTCAGTATTCCAGAAGAAGAATGGCAAGGCAAAAATGTCAATCTTTCACACTTGAATGTTTTTGGCTGTGATGCGTATGTAAAAATCAAAGATGTCGACAGAGACAAACTTGAGGCAAAATCAAATAAGTGTGTATTCATTGGCTATGGATCAGATGAGATGGGATATCGTTTATGGGATGATCAAGCAAGAAAGGTCATCAGAAGCAGAGATGTCACATTAAATGAAAACTCACTTTATAAAGATAAGTTTCTAACTGATTCAAAGATTGTAAAACAATCTAACAAAAAAGATCAAGTTTTGTTTGATGATAACTCAGATGATGATTTTGCAGATTCAAGTAAGCCTTCAGAAAATGGAGAGATTTCAGAAACCCGCCATGGTTTAGAAAGCAATAGGGGTCTTGAAAATAATGGGAGCTTAGGTAATGATGAGAGCTTTAGCAACAGTGGAGCTCAGTCAATAGTGGGAACCCGGTAAATAGTGGGAGCTCAAGTGATAGTGGGAGCTCAGATGACAATGATGAATCCACTTTAAGGAGGTCCACTAGAAATAGAAGACCACCAGCTAGATACGTTCCATCAGCAAACTATTTACTGTTGACCGAAAATGGTGAACCGGAATCTTATTCAGAGGCCTTAAAAGTAAAAGAATTTGTAGAGTGGAAGAAGGCTATGACGGATGAGATGGACTCACTTGAAAAGAACCATACGTGGTCCTTGGTTAAGTTACCAGCGGAAAGATGGTATTACAAAACAAATGGGTGTTCAGGGTTAAAGACGAAGCAGATGGCAGACAACGCTACAAGGCAAGATTGGTGGCTAAAGGGTTCCAACAGAAAAGAGGGGTTGATTATAATGAGATCTTCTCTCTAGTTGTGAAGATGACCACGATCAGATTAGTTTTGAGTATCGTTGCAGCAGAAGATTTACATCTAGAGCAACTAGATGTTAAGACAGCTTTTTTACATGGTGACCTTATGAAGACATTTATATGGCACAACCAGAGGGTTTTCAGGTTGATGGTAAAGAAAACCTGGTGTGCAAATTAAAGAAAAGTTTGTACGGTTTGAAACAAGCACCAAGGCAATGGTACTTGAAATCTGACAGTTTTATGCAGAGAAATGGTTACACGAGATGTGAAATGGATCACTGTTGTTACCTAAAAAAATTTAGATCCTCTTATATTATATTACTGTTGTATGTTGATGACATGTTGATTGCAGGATCAGACATGCAAGAGATCAACAGATTGAAGAAACAATTATCTCAAAACTTTGAGATGAAAGATTTAGGTGTTGCAAGGCAGATACTAGGAATGAGCATTATCAGAATTGGAACAGAAGGTACTCTAAAACTTTCTCAAGAAAAGTATATCTTAAAAGTTTTAGATAAGTTCAGGATGAATGACGCCAGAGTCAGAAGCACACCTATGGCTACTCATTTAAAATTGTCTAAGAAACAATCACCTCATACGGATGAAGAAAAGGATGAAATGGCTAAAATTCCTTATGCTTCAGCAATCGGCAGTTTAATGTATGCAATGGTTTGCACCAGGCCGGATATTGCTCATGCAGTGGGAGTTGTTAGCAGGTTTATGTCTAATCCTGGTAAAGAGCATTGGGAAGCAGTTAAGTGGCTGTTACGCTACTTGAAGGGAACTTCTAAAGTTGCACTTTGTTTCAGAAAGAAAGGTGTTATTTTAGAAGGGTTTGTTGATGCAGATTTGGGTGGTTGTTCAGATTCAAGCAAGAGCACTACGGGTTTGTGTTTACGGTTGGTGGAACAGCAATAATTTGGATGTCTCGGTTACAGAAAAGTGTTGCTCTTTCAACCACAGAAGCAGAGTATATGGCTATTACAGAAGCTAGTAAAGAGCTTATATGGTTGAAGAACTTTATGTCAGAGTTGGGCATAGAACAGGATGAAAATGTTCTCTACTGTGATAATCAAAGTGCCGTTCATCTTGCTAAAAATCCAGTGCTTCATAGTAGGACGAAACACATTAAGATGAGATATAATTTTATCAGAGATTTGATAAGTGATGGAACGTTGGCTTTGAAAAAGATCCTTGGTACTAAAAATCCTGCAGACATGTTTACTAAGGTGGTGACAACAGATAAGCTAAAGCTTTGTGTAACTTTAGCTGGTCTTCGAGTTCAGTGATGAATGAAGACGTCGAGCTAGAGATGGAGAAAAGAGATTACATATATTACAAGTTTGGATGGCAGTTGAGTCAATCAGCCTCCAAGTGGGAGATTGTTGAGATTAATGGATGCCGATTGATCCTTATCCTTGAAAAAGATTTAAATGAGTTTATCCTAATTTTGATAAAGTCAAGTTTTTTAAATATAGTATAGAATCAATGTGAGTTGGCAGATCAAACTTGCTGGCCAATTTTGAAGTTCGGTGGTATTGGGATTTAGCCTATTAGTCTTATGTATTTCTTATAAATAGAGACATGATGTAATTGTAATCTCTTGTAGCACCTAATAATAAAAGCAATCTCTAGTTCGATCGTGGACGTAGCTTTGATCACACTGATTAAAGTGAACCACGTAAAATTCTTGTGTTCTTATTTTTTCGTATCGTTATTTGCTTGTGTTGAAAAGTATTATTGTTGCATACCATCTGCGTTCTGCATCCTTACAGTTTAATCGATAGGAATTGCTTCATATGAAAAAAATGAAGGAATGAAGGATACAAAGAAAACCTTCGTTCATTGCGTAACATCATCGATTGAAGCATAATATAAAATAAATAAAAAACTCCTTGCTTTTAATTGTTATATTCTCCAATAAAAGGAGAGATTACCTTCAAGGTGGTGACGGCTAGTAAGAGTTTCAAATGGGTTGAGTAATTTTTGGGAATAAAGGGTATTGGGAGGGGTAAAAGGGTAAAGGGTATAATTGTTATTTTAGCTAAAATTATTCTAGGTTTACAAAATTTGCTCTCTATAAATCATCCCCTTTCCAATGAATTTTTTTTTTCTTTTTTTTTTTTGAAACGGCAAATCTAATTTATTCCTGATTACTTACCACCTATGTCCACAATCGGACTCGAACTTTTGACCTCAAGGTTGAGAAGCAAATAACATACCAGTAGGGCAAAGGCCTTTTGATCCCTTTCTAATGATAGTTAATGAAAAAATTATCTATAAAAATAGGACATAAATGGTAAATAATCTATCTATCTATTAAAAGAAAGCATTTCAAATCCATTTCTAACTATTAAATCCATGTCATTGCTGAATCATTATTAGTGCCACGTCTGTATTTTCTGCCACCTGTCAGCGGTTACATTGATGAATCCTCCAGCCTCTGAAATCGTGGGAAGGATAACTTACGTTTCTGCCCACGTTTGCATCGCCTCCTTCATTTCTGCCATATCTCTCCCGTGATTTCAGGCATCGAATTTGGAGATTTCATCCCTAACCAGTTTCTATGTTGTATTGATGAGTTTAAACCTTGGCTGCTATTCACAAAACACGTCTCTCTCTCTCTCTCTCCACAGCCCTAATTACTCATGTTTCCTTAACCGATCAAAATCTGGATTAGGTATGCAAATAATGGATTTATTTTCACGAATTTTAGTTTTTCGTTTTCAATTTCTGACCAATTTGATGTGTTCTATCTGACATTACAATATTTATGGTGTGATTTTAGTGTCACTGGGTTAGAGATTAAATTCATAGCCAACTTCTATTTGTACTGCTGAAATCGTGTCATATATCTCGTGCCTGAGGAATTTCTTGAGTTCGTGCAGAAAAAATAACCGACCTTGAGTATTTACCTTTTAATGTTAATTTAGGGTTGTAAAAATAGCAGCCGGGTGATTATAATGGGGTTTAATTAAGTCATTCTTCTGTTAATTTTTAATGGACGTAGTTCGATTTCAATATTGATTCTCACATGCCATTGGTATAAATGATATTCACTTTTGTTTCATTTAAATTTATATATATTTCCATAGCAGGTGTTCAATTGAATAAAGATCAATGTTTGGTTTTCCTCCCTGATGATATTATCAAAATGTCTAAGAAAGGAACCAGTACCAATAAAGCTAAGCAGCAAAGAGTTTCAGTAAATTCAACTCTAACCAATGTGCTTATAGTGTCCTGTTTCTGTTCCTTTTTATCCTAATTTAATTGCTATTTGATTTTTTGCAGAGTAAGAATCAGAAACTTACGCCTCCATCTCTCCCACTCCGTCATGCTTCAATTTCTTGATCTCTTAAGTTAGGGTTTTCAGTTTTCACATATACAAATCAAGGTTGTCTTATTATTATGGTGCGTTAGGATTGTGCTGGAGAAGACAAAACCCATTATTTACTTTATGCGATTTATAAAATATATATGCAATTTTTCATTTTTCAGATAATGAATTGCAGGAGATAGGGGATTGGTGAATTTGAAGCAAACTTGAAGAACAAGAATATCGTATGGTGCTCCAGCAGTAAAATTCTCCATCTCTGATTTTCAAATGTTGCATTGTTATATATTTTCATTAATGTTCAAGCTCAATTGCTTATTTTTATTTCACAGACAAAGAGGAACGGTTGATGGTGACCAATAACAGGTTTGGTCAATTTTTGATTTCTGATGTGTGTAGTATTGATATCGTTGGTTTTGGTTGTTAATTGGAGGTTCAAGTGTTGAATATGTGTAGTTTTTGTGATAAAATAACAATACAAGTGTTGTAGATTAGTGTCGGTTATAAAATAAAAATTATGGGTAAAAAGTAATTCATTGGTATGGTTTGAAACGGGCCAGTCCGGGTTTGGCCCGGTTTGTTCTTTTTCTCGTCCAAGTTTTCAATTTGTTTTATAAATAATTTGTGTCAGCTATGAAAGGTGGTGGCTGATGCGTGACAAAAAGAGTGAATTGGACCGCTCAAGGTTTCCATGTAGGAGGAGCATAAATCGACATCATCTTGATTACTAATTGATTTATGTCTTGCAGGGATAAATAATGGTATTAATTTCTCAGTCGGGCCCATCACACGGCATTTGTACTCACATCTTACAATTTAAATTGGTTGGTGCTCTTCTGAACATTGTTAAGTTTCAGAGATAATTGAACTTTAACATACTGTTGAAGAACAAAGGTATTTCTCATTGAACATACCATCATATGATGATTATCTCTTTATATTTGCCAACTATGGTTTATCTGAATGCTAATTGTAATTCAAGGCAGAGTCAAGTTTACTTAAGGAACTTTTTGAAAGTCAATCTAAGTAAACACTTTTGTTTTGAAAAAAAAACCAATGGATGTGGTAGTTGCTAGGGGTCATGAAGTTAAAAAAAGGTTTGTTTCCAATCTTTTTTTTTTTAAATTTAATTCGTACCTGTTTGTTTCTGCAATTGATTTCAGTTATGATTTTTGCCATCTTCAAATTTCCATGAATGAATGAAATTTTTATTTTTTGTTTGGTAAAGGGATGAATTAGAGTTAAGTTGGGGTTTTTAGCTTATATTCGTTATTTGATTATGTTGGAGATTTGTAGAAATTTGTGTTTTATAGGTACATAATTGAATCACGAAGGCCAACCAAATTATCTAATACGTATTTTCAATTATAACAAATCAGGTACCAAAAGAAAACTTTATCCTCCCAAATGTGATTTTTTTTTATCAAACAACCAACTTGTCATACTTAAAACTCAAAATCACATGATCTTGAATTTAGCTAACTTCGGAATTCAAAACATGTACATTTGACCAAAAAAGTCAAAGCATTACTCCGTCCCAAATTTTATGTCCATCTTTTAAAGGATGACTTCATGACCTTTATTGTAGACGTATGATAAAATTTATTTTATTTATTTATAATCTCCGCCCAAGGTAATTTTTTCCAGTTCCGGCTAAATAATTAACAATTGTATGTTCATTCCAATTATTATTATTATTATTTTTAATGTTAGGTACATGTTTAAAGGACAATTGTACATATCTTCTGCACGATTTAGATACCGGGACAGCTGGGAGTATTTGATCTTCAGAATCTTTACCAATTGTAGATTAGCAAAAGTTAGTATGACATAGGATTTTGATCCTATATAGTTGTCTATACTAAACCTGTCTCATGGACTCTGTTAGAAACCTGATTATAACCTGTTTCTTGTAATGTTGGTCAGCATTGTGGCTCGATGATTGTAACCTGTCTCATTAACAGTCAAACATCTTACCAACCCGCAACCTGTAAGGATTATACGTGTGATATCTCTTTAAATTTCATGCTTTCCGTTTAAATATGTTGTTCTATTGACTTTTGTAGTTAGACAAACAATTACCAAACATTTTTTCATAATTTTTGGTAAAAACATAAATCATTTTGTCTTGATTACAAAAAAGTTTATTAGCAACCCGTGATTTATCACGGGTTATAGGCTAGTAATAGTTGTACTTTACCGTAAATGGTTTATAAATTAAATTTTAACCTCTAAAATTATATAATTTACTCCCTCCGTCCCACAATAAGTGATACAATTTTTATTTATAGATGTTTCAAAATAAGTGATACAGTTCAAAAGTTACCTTATGTGGTAAAAATAGTGGGACTCATCCTTTACGAACTACCTATTTTAATATAATGAAATTACCCTTGTACCCATACTTTTACTTTTAAAACTCATTAATATCACTTTATTTAAAAAAAATGAGACCAATCATCCACCAACTTTTAATCTATTTTAGTACTGACTCTAATTTTTTACCTTAAAAACCGTGAAATCTTAAATGTATCACTTATTGTGATACAGAGGTAGTATAATGATAGATTATTTCATAAAAGAATTAGAAAGTATATTAAGTTCTTTCTTTTATATTTACTACGCGCGTAATAGGGTCGCGCTCCGCTGCGGATTTATTAATTTGAAAGTTACAGAAAATTTGATTTATTATTTTGGAAGTTAAGGAAAACTAAAAAGAAAATGAATGTATTATTTATAATTCACCCATACATGTATATACCGTCTATATGTATCATATAGAATTTAACACATACATAAGTATATACATCTATCTTTACCTATATATGCAGCCTAATTTTGAAGAGAGTTTGACACCTTGGCACTTCCTTGCAATTCTATTGGTCCATAATGCCACCCGGACTTCATTCATTGGTCCAGCACATTCACATGTAATTCGCTGCATAATTACTTCGGTATTCCTGTAATTATGGAAACTACCCAATTTAATAGGAAAACATTAAGGAATGATTTCAATGTATATAAAATAAAATCTTAATAAAATAAAACATATACCGGACTCACCCTCTTTTCCGTGGTGATATACTGATGTGGTGATTTGATATTCCATATTATCGGTGATTTTGTGATTATCTTCCCCTATTTGAAACTTTTTTTCAATAACATTATATATTACCTTCCGAACAATTGAGCAACACAATTGCATAAAACACCTCCATCGTATTCTGCATCAAAACTGCACCACCAGGTCAATCATTATAACTTCATTACTGTGTTTCTTTCTTTCTTATTACCAGAACACCACATGTGCATAACAATTTATTCATCATTAGTGTAAGTCTTAATATTTTAAAGCATATTGACTAATTAGGATTGTGTGTATAACAGTTCACCTTTACAATGAAATTTCAAGCTTTTATAGTTTATGTCGACAGGAATCAATCAATTTCAAAATCAACAAGTACTATTTACATAATTGGAAGGTATTGAAAACTTACAAATTGGAGAAGAAATACATCCGCGTTCCAGAGGTATTCCGATTTTAGATTCCGAATTGTTAGCCTGTTTATGCAGATTTTTGGTAACCAGATTTTGTATAAATATGAACCATTGAATTAGGTATACCGCTGTTTGAACAATAGAAAATCAATTAGACAACAAAAACATATGTTTGGTCGGTTGTAATGTTGAATCGCCCAAAAATCTGTAACAAAAGTAAATTAGGGCAGAAGCAATTACCGATGCAGGTATTGAAATCGTAAAATTACCCTCTATCATCCACCAATTTCGTTAATCCCCTCATGCGATAACCTCCAAATCCCTCAACAACAGCGGATTCAGACCTCATCGGCACCAATTGAAATGGGTAGACGCACGAGTCGTCGGATGTTTGTTGTCTAGAACTCGATTGAAGATTGAATGATGGTTTCTCATTTTGAGTTATTGGGCCATTTAGATAACCGAATATACAAACCCATTAAGACAATTTGGGCGGCCACCCTTTATGGTCCAAATGGGCTGCAATACACTTTCATCTTAGGGCCCAAATCGGTTATTAAACTTATTATATCATTTAGACAATTATTTAATCTTTGTTGGTAATATTGGACATTCTAAAATTTGAAGCATACCCACCCATCGAGCGGGTTTTGTAGCTAGTGATATTATATATAAATAATATAGAATAATTCTGCTTAATTAAAATATAGTAATGATAGCAACAACGATATAACAATAATAACAACTGAAACATATGTTTATTAAATTTATTGAAATTTCATGGACTATATAATAATCTCTATCTGGAGCGTATCTATTATTTCTTAAATGTTAAAAGACAAAATGCACATTAAGGGGGTTTGGACTTAATTAACTATAGTTTGTAGCATATATTCATATCTTTAAAAATATGCTATAGATTTCTACTTGTCTTCATCTTTTAGCCAATTAATAGGTGTTTTTGATTTAAACAAACTATCTCCTATCCAAACATATTGTTTTCACTTCATATTTTTTTTACTTAAATTTGTTATCTGATGACTTTCTAACTTCAAATCCCGATCATATTGTCAACTCCAAAACCTTGGAACGTCTATATTTTTTATTACTTCATTCTTTTGGATTTTGAGTAAGTGTAATCAAAGCGTTAAATTAAGTTGGTTGAACTTATAACACAAAAGTCTGTCAACTCACCTATTATTATAACTGTTTTCCTCCTAACATGTTGATGTAACTTTTTTAGTATTATTTAGGGGTCTAAATGGCCACTGAAAAAAAAATCAAGTTCATTCTGCCATTTCAAAAGAGTTACTTTTGCATGAAAATTTAATTGAGTTTCCGACTAATTATACTCTCTGAAATATATACTTTATAATATTTATATAAGAAATATTATTTTATTTTAAAAGTTATGTTAGGAAAATGTATTTGAGAAAGTATCATGATTATATACTTTGACGTTATTAATAATTAGAATAAAAGTAATAAGTAGCGTAATATTAAGTTTATTTAATCGTAAAAAGCGTTTTAATGTTGATGGCTTGATGCTATTAGTAATTCTAATTCTCTTATCAATAACAAATACAGTTAGGGACGTTAAAAAAAATAGTAAAAATAATACTTAACAAATAGTGAGGGATGAAAATTTAATATCTACTAAATCATCCCTATTCTAGGGGTGGTTTTTGAAACATTTATAATTCCATCCATTGAGCCTCGCCAGATTTCAACAATGACATAAAATGATGCACGTGGCTTCTTGCCAGATTTGATTTTTTTTTATTAATTTTCTTTCTCAATTTACTAGTTTTCTTTTTCAAACCAATAGAAAAACAGTAAAAAATTATTATGCATAGGGGGTAGTAGCTCAAAAAATATATCTTCAAGGGGAATTTGTGTTAATATATAGAAGCAGGCAAGTTGAAATTACGAAACTGGAAAAAGAAGGTTATATAGACTTTGACGGTTTTCGCTTTTCACATAAGAATTGCGAGGGGCAATAATGTCATAACCATAAGTCCAATAGTCGTTCTTTTTCACTATAAAGTCCTACTAGCTTGACTGGAAAAGTAACCCTAATTTTACACGTCAGTTTTTACGATCATTCTCCCTCGAAAGCAACACCGACTTTCCAAAACAGCTCCGAAACGCCCTCCGATCATCCAAAACAGCCCTCATCCGCTCTCCGAAACACCCTCCGATCATCCAAAACACCCTCCGATCACCCAAAACAATATATCCGAACCCCAACCTCTCGTGTTAAAAAATGGAGGTAAATCCTAACGACCAGGCAGACTATAATTTCAGGTGTGACATTTGCGCAGAAGTGTTCAGAAAGAGAGAAAATCTGGGCAATCATATAAAAGATAAACATAAAAGGGCAAAACATGTGTGGTTATCGAGTCTTCAAGACGTCCAAGGAGCTGCGGGAGCACGAGCACTTATTTATCAAGAAACGCCCAATTGAAGGTACACCAAGAACAGAGTAATGTTTATCAAGAACGCCCAATTGAAGGTAACAGAGTAATGTTTATCAAGAACGCCCAATTGAAGGTACATCAAAAACAGAGTAATGTTTATCAAGAACAGAGTAATGCCCAATTGAGGTACGTTTTTACCGTTGAAAATTCCAATGTTTGTATGCAGCTTAAGTCAAAGATTTTAAGCATGTGCGTATTGTTGAAAAGGATTGGAATGTGATTTGTAGATAGGTCTAGTCTGCTTTGTTCTAGTTTTAGTGTTGCTTGTATTGTTGCTTTGCTATTTGGTTTTGTATGTGACATTCTCTATGTGATATGGTTGTCTAGGTGATGGCAATGCCTAGGTCAACCTTTTCTTGAAAATAATTAAAAAAAAGATGGGAAAATTACTTGCACATTACAGTAATGTTTAACTGTATCAAAAGAAAACAGTTGTGCACGAAACTGCATACAGAATCCAGTATGTGAGTTTCTCATTTCATCTTGTGAATCTGCTGGCCATGCGATTGCTGGCTGACTAGGAACCGCGCTCGTCTCATTGACCTGAACGTTGTCATCTGCAGAGGGTGTGTTGTTTTTCGTCTTTCTAGAATTGTTATTACTGTACACAAAACTGCATGCCACCACCTGAAACAAAAAGAATCGATTACGGGTTTTTAAAAATGTTTAAGCTTTTTACAGGTTCTTTAAACATTTAAGCTTTTTACGGGTTCTTTAAAGATTTAAGCTTTTTACAGGTTCTTAAAAATGTTTAAGCTTTTTACGGGTTCGTTAAAGATTCAAACTTTCTATGGGTTCTTTAAAGATTTAAGATGTTTACGGGTTCTTTAAAGAAATAACCTTTTTACGGGTTCTTCAATGATTTTATTTTTTTACGGGTTCTTTAAAGATTTAAACTCTTAACGGGTTCAATAAAGATTCAAACTTTCTATGGATTCTTTAAAGGGGTGTGAAAAAGATACCTGGACTTTAATATGCAAAAATGAGGGACCCAGTTTTTTTTATGGTATTAACCTGGTCCAACATTAGAAAACAGAACCCGCAGATGACAACAATTTTTTTTGTTCAATGATTGTAGAATAAGAATTTTGAAATACTGCATGAAAGTTTTGGATACAATCCATCTATTATGGTCTGTACCTGCTTGAACTATGTAAGCTACGGATTTCAGAATGCAGAGGTGTGATTTACGGTTTTAGTTAAGGAAACCGAATTTATTGCATTAAATTCGGAATATTCACCATGCATGGAAACCGTTTAAAACCGATGTGCTCTTATCCGGCCAGTTGGCAAGTCAATCATATGTGGCATATACATGTGGCGATTAATAGGAGATGAAAAATGTGACCACATATGTGGATATATTAGGTGGCAAAGATGACGTGATAATTCCTACGTGTATTAGGTGATGTGATAAGGTTTAAAAAATTCTTTCGTTTATTATATATTACTAGCAGGGTACCCGCGGAATGCGGCGGCAGGTATCCAGAAACTATATTTCGTGGCGAGCAAGTGTTGTTTGTTACACGATTTTTCCAACAATAATTGCGCAAATGAATGATTTTTTCCGTCTTTAAAAATTGCAATTAGTAGTCATTATCATCTAGAACAGAATAATACATTCAAGTTAACCAACAAACTTAAGGATTATAATTAAAGAATATGTGAGCACACAAACAAATACCTTGATCATGGAAAGTTCGATACAATATGTTTTCTATTTAAAGTTGGTTGTTTATTTGTTCTAAAACAAATTGTCATTTAGAGCAATTGGTTAACACACAGTCAAATTTCATAAGAGGTCATGTGTTCGAATCCTGGAAGCAACACTTTTATATTTTTGTGGTGTTGAAGAAGTTACTAAAAGTGGAAATGTTCTTAAGTTTAAGTTTAAGTTTAAGGACTTGTTATGTTTAGTAGTCATAAATGCTTTATAGATAGTATAGATATACTCCATCCGTTCCATAAAAAACTTCCCATTTGGCTTTTGCACAAGTTTTTAGGTGATAGTTAGAGCATCTCAAATGGTAGCTTTTTTAAAAGCTTATTACTATTTTAATAAGTGTTTGGATGACTTTTTACCCATTGGAATAACTAGTTTCTTTAAAAGCTTATTCAAAGATTTTTTTTTCTACTAGCCTTTTAATGGACTTTCAAAATTTATCCGTTTTAGTCCTCTATATGTAATAGTTTTCCATTTTAAACTTTAGATATATTATACATAAATTCTTTATTATATTTTTATTAGTTAATAAATAAATTATATAATATTTAACTTCAATTATTATATTATTTTTGTATGAGATATTTTAAAAATATTATATGTAGTAAGATGTTATAAAAAGTGTCAAATTATATAAGGGGTGTATATAAAACATTTAAGATATATAAAGGTAAATTGGAAATATTATTAAAGAAAAAGCTTTTGAAAATGTTAACCATTGAAGATGCTATTTATGTAGAGGTTTTTGGTTAGTAGATTGTTGATGTGGCAAATGCAATAAGCTATTGTAAGAGATGATATGGCACGTGTACAATTGTGATTCGGTGATAATACTTTTGATTAAAATGTAAGGTTGAATTGGAGAGAGAAAGATAGTTAGTGGATATTAGTGGGGGGATCTTTAGTAATAATATTTTTTTTATTGTGTGGAGCTCATCAAATATGATAAATGAGAAGTTTTTTGTGGGACAAAAATTTAGAGTGAAATGAGAAGTTTTTTGTGGGACGCAGTGAGTATATATTATATATATAATTATGTATATATTCTTCCTAATAGTACAATTGTGATTCAGTGATACTGTTCACTCACTATCTATTGGTTGAAAAAAAAAAAGAGTTAAAGAAAATGTGAAATTTGGCAAGAGATGATATGGCACGTGTAGCTTCTCATGATTCTTGGAAGGGTCAGTCAAAGAAAAATAAGTTATTCATTCTTTGCTGGAGTGGCCATGCGCATTAAGGGTGTGATTCCTTGCAACCAGGGTTCAATTCTCATTCAGGCCCTTTTATTTGAAGTTTTTCAATTTGACCATCAGGACCTATTGTTATGCTATATCCTAAACTTTTGTACTTTTATATTTGAAGTCCAAAACTATTAAAAGTTATACTTTTAAACTTATCTAATATATTTTATGAGAAACGTTCAAGGAGGTCCATCATCTTTGTAAAGTCCCAAGGAACAAATCTTAACCATTGATCAATAGGATCTAATGGTCAAGATTAATCACATATTTTATATATTGAGGGGTATTTTGGTCATTTTTTAAAAAATTAAAAAAAAATTATTTTTATTTTTTAATTTTTATTTTAAATATTTATTTATTATGAAGGGGTATTTTGGTCATTTGGCACTTAAAAAAAATTTCGATTTTATTTTATTTTAAATTTTTTTTATTTACTTTTATTTTTTTTAATATTTTTTTATTAAAAAGTAATATTTATTTGATAATTATGTGTATAACTTAATCACATGTGATTTTAGTTTAATCACATGTGATTTTAGTATAAAATCACATGTGATTTGAGTGTAAAATCAAATGTGATTATATATTTAATCACGTTTGATGTTTTAGTTAAATCACATGTGATTCAGAATGCAATCACATGTGATTCACTATGCTATCACATTATGTGTTATTAATAAAAAATTAATAATTTTTTAAAAAATAATAATAAATAAAAAAAAATTTAATTTTTTTTTAAAAAAAACAAAAATTAAAAAAATAAAAATAAAAATAAAAAAATATTTTTTTAAAAATGACCAAAATACCCCTCAATTAAAATTAAAAAAATTAAAAATAAAAAATTAAAAATAAAAAAAATAAATTTTTTTTAGTGCCAAATGACCAAAATACCCCTCCATGTATAAAGTATGTGATTAATCTTGACCATTAGATCATATTGATCAATGGTTGAGATTTGTTCGTCGGGACTTTGTAAAAATCATGGACCTCCTTGAACGCAACTCTATATTTTATATATATTTTGTTACTAAACAAGATACTTCTATTTATATTTTATGTTTTGCTTAGGGCAACGATTAAAGATATCTAAAATAGATAATGTATAACTAAATAAACATAACTAGGGTGGTTAATAAAATTCATGGGATGATTTTTATTAGTTAATTTATAACTTCTTTAAACCTAAAATATTTTTTTAAGCATTGACCTTAAGGCAATGTTTAGAATTGTTCTTATATTATTTATGTTTTAAACGTTAAACCCCTAAAATTTATATAGTTTTTTCATTTAAAGTACTTTATTAGTTTTTATTGCTAAAAAATTAGATTTTTTTCCTTGCTATATTATATTAGATGAAAAGTTGAATCTCTTATATTACCTTCTTCCCCATTAGGATGCGGTTGTTGTTGTTGAACATTGACACTAATACCTTCTAAAATTAGTGATGAAATTTCATATTAGAACACGTGCTATTGGGATGCATATGAATTATGAAATTTTAGATGTAAGCATTAACTTTTGTTTCGTGTATATTAATACAAAAATTCATTCATTTAAAAATATATCAGAGACACTAGCTATATAAAATTAAAAATGTAATTCCACTTTGAATTAGGTTAAAGCAACTAAAATTAATCAAAATCGAAGTACAATAAAAATTTATCAAACATGATAAATACTTGCTTAAACATACGCAGCGTAGCGCGCCAATTAATACTTGTTATATATATATATATATATATATATATATATATATATATATATATATATATATATATATATATATATATATAAGTGGGATCCAGTGAGGACTCAAAACGGTGAGGACACCTTAAAAAAATTTCAAAAAATTCCGAAAAAATATATAACTCACCATGATAATTACTACATGTGACCAAAAAAAAATTTCGAAAAAAAATTATGATCCACTTTTTTTGTGGATCATAACAATGATCCATATTTTTTTTGTGGATCATTATTATGATCCATATTTTTTTTTTGGATCATTTTTGAAAAACTTTTTCTTTTTTGATCTTATAGGCTGCGATTTAGATATTTAAAAAAGAAATTTTTTTGAAAAAAGTTTGTTTTGGATCATTTTTTATGTTTTTTTTGGAGTCCTCGCAGTCCTCACCGGGAAAAGAGTCCTCACCGGATCCGGACCCTATATATATATATATATATATATATATATATATATATATATATATATATATATATATATATATATATATATATATATATATATATATATATATATATATATATATAGGGTGCGATTCAGCGCAGAAACGTTTTTAGCGACAGAACCACAGAACCCTCTTCCAGCCAATCAAATCGCAGTATTTAATAATTAATATGTTTTTATTAATATTAAACGAAAAGGGTATTAAAGTCAATGTAACACCGCATTTTTTTTAAAGGCAATTAAGTATTAGTCTAAGTACGGAAGCATCTAGTTAGTTAAGTTTACAAAACGTGGTCCCACAAAATATTACAACCAAAGTTATTTAAAAGACGGTATTACTAGACACGACTCATTTTACAAAACATAATTTAAGCATGGTCAAACTTCCCGTCCAAGCCCGACCCGTTCAAGCCATCCAATCCTGAAATGTGTCAATAAGGGAGGGATTAGCACAAAAGCTAAGTGAATGAATTCTTAACACTAGCAACTACACTAGCAACTACTCTAGTCACTTAAACACGGAAGTTATAAAACATGTCCGGTTGGGTAATCACTATTTGAGAGGATCGGCGGCTTTGCGGGCCTTAAACCATGGTCGGCCAAAACCACGGTAACCGATAGCGTTTCGTATCCAACACCCGGGCAACTCCCTCCCCTTAACCATGCAACAAATACAGGTAAGGTCGGATATCCGATTAGTCGATACCCGATGCCCAGCCGTTCTCCTTCCGACACTGACCTCATCCCGATTGTGCACATAGTCATGTATGGTATTCCCTAACACTAGGCATACATAACAAAGAGACTAGCTACGAGTAAACACCGCGAAAAACGTCACAACAGAGTTCCCAATCGCGAACTCCAGTTCACGATCGCGAACTAGAGTTCGCGACGTGAACTCTGGTCGTGAACTCTTCGCGATGACTAACCAATTTCTCTGGACTGACTTCCCGATCGCGAACTAAGTTCGCGTCGTGAACTCCCTTTATCTGGCGATTTTCTGCATTTTTCACCAACAAGACAATACCAAATGAATTAACCGTAACCCGAGTTGTAGGTCGAATCCACTCACCTTTCAACCTTCGATTCCTTAACTCAGTGAGCTAGTATCACTGAGTATCCTTCCCGGTTCCTGTCAACAACATACCGAGTTAGTGATAATCCACTGAATCGTCAAAATCATCAATTTCAACAACTAGCTACATAAGACTAATAAAATGCACATTTTATGACATTTACAACTAGCACAAGTCCTTCATCAATACAATTGACCATTTTGACCATTTAGCAAGTATTCACAATTAGTTGACCCAAACGGGCCAAAAACCCGAACATGATCCTAACACTCCCACATTTCCATCAACTAGCAATTAATCTTTAAACTAGCTATTCACAATCATCTAACAATTCCATCAAGATCATAACTATCACAAATCCAAGTATGATACTTCCAAGATCACTAGTTAACCATTTTGACAAAATCATCCAAACACTAGTTAAACTACTTCACCAATTGATCAATACTAGGTTTTTAACATCCATAACATACCAAAGATGATTTCACAACCTAATAAACAATTCTAACCATCCAAAACTCAAGAAATCCAAGATTCATCAAAACCCACCTTCCACATCCACCATTAATGGAGGTTGAAGGTTATTTTCACCAAATCTTGTATTCCTTCAACAATCTACCAAACAAATGATGTAAAAGCTTGCATAAACACATAAAACAACATCCATAACAAGATTCACCAACAAATCACCAAGCTACATAAACCCTAGTTCAAACTCTAGCTCAAGAACACCAAGAACAAGTACAAAAGAAGATGTAACTTACCACTAAGCTTCTTCTACACTAATTTGGTATGGAAATTCGGACTCTAGCACAAGAACAAGCTCAAGAAGATGATGAACAAGTAGAGAGAAAGAGATGGGGTTTTTCAATGAAATAGTGTAAGTAAAATGAGAGGATAATGTTTGAAAGAGGGAAAAAGAGAAGAGAGGGTGTTTCCCTCTCTCCCTACACCGGCCAAGCAAGAGGGAGTGGGGCCCGTCTTGCATCTTTTCCACTTTAACAGTATCCGTCTGAAAGTCCCTTTCGTAATTAATTTATTTAAAATAGCAAACGGACTCCAATTTTAAAAACGAAAGCATTTCTGGAAACGATATTTAACAAGGAATCTAAATATATAAAAATCACATTTTCATTCCAAATATAACACAAGTCGGGTATTTTAACCCCTTGGTTAAAATACCGCAAAAGACAGCAGCCTAATTAAATTAACTAAGCATTTAATCAGATAACCATTTAATAAGATACCTTAAGGTCAATAAACTACTAGGCCGGGTTTTGGGATGTTATAGTCAAATTGCACAATTCGGTTATAGATGGAAACCGAATAAATGTTGGTTGGATTCCTAAAATTATGGCAAGTCCGTTTTTTTTTTTATTTTTAAATATTTGAACAGTAGATGTTTTGAACATGTACTTTTTTTATTAAATATCTGGAGTTGGCTAAACATTGCATGTTTCTGACATTAAGTGTCGCACGACATGGATGTACGTATATCAGAATATAAAAAACAGGATATGTTTATAACGTTTCTGTAAATATGCGACAAATAAAAACATTGGATGTAAAAATGATAAAACATTGGATGTAAAAACAATAAAACATTGGATGTAAATACAATAAAAACATTGGATATGTAAATGTGTTACAACATGGATTAAAATCTATAGATGATGTATACGTAAAACATTTTATGTTTATGAGATAACCATTCTTCCATAATACGCTCATCCTTCTGAACAACCAAATCACTAATGTTCCGCCTAATGTTTATGAGATATCTCTTCTGATGCTCAATGGCATAATCATATTTCCCTCTTGTAATGCCTTCAAAATTGTTTCAATTGCCGAAAGCTGTTTGTGTTTAACAACATTGTATCACTAGAAACAAAAAGAGGAAAAGTAACAAATATAATGTAATTGAGAAGGCTGGTTTTTGTTTACCAAAAAAAATAGCACTTTTTAACAAAACTTTTAGTTTTGACTAAGAGATCCTGTTGTGAAGATATTAACATTAGTGCAATATTAAAGATCAATGCAAGATCAATTTATGTAGAATTCATACTAAGGCAAGTAGGTAGATATTGTAGCATCTCGAAGTTTAGTCATTTGGGTATAACCTAGTAAGTGCCTTTATTATCAATGGAGATATATTGCAATCATCAAAACTGAATTTAGAACAAAAAAAAACGAGCTTTTAGACACATTTCAAACATATACATCTCAAAAAACACAAAAAAAGCAAACCTTTTCATACTAAGGATCGAGTCATCATCACCGACTACACCGTCTTTTGTTGACCACATTCCTAATAGTCTGTACATGAAGTGACAAAAATGAAACAAAGGATCTCAAAAGTCATATAGTCCATTGCACAAAAATGAAGCAACAGAAAGGGTTAGCGAGGCATTTTGTCAAGCACATGGCGTGCTTATTCTGTCAAGTAGATAGATTGATAAAAAACACCCGCAAACAAGTATCGAGTTTGTGATACAAACCTCATCTTTCTGGTTAATGAGAAACACCGCCTTGGTGTAACCGACTACCCCCAACATCACGTTTTTCCGACGGCCCACCATCTTTACGACGCAACAGATCTGACGAACCCATATCAGCCTTCGATTCCACACTATTTTGGAAGAAATCACTAACCTGCCATCTATATTGAAGCTTCAATTTCAGATTCTGAACCACAATCGTCGACGGTATAAACCCTAGTTCAACGCAAAAAAAAAAAACGAACGGAGATATATAATCAAAGAGATTTCACGTTTGTTTATATGGAAAAATCAAACAATATCAAAGATTTCGGATATTTAGTTGACAAATTTATGATTATGCGTTTAGGAATATGCGGTGTTGCAGGGGAAGTTCAGTATCGTGATCTCCGGTATCTTTGCACACGAATGGAAGGGTTAAAACGGTTATATGGAAACAAATATCCCCTTTACCTAAAGTTCCGAAGATACCCCTGAATAAGCCGAAAATCTTGTTTTTATATTAATAAATTATTTATATTATCCATCTAAAATATTAGCCTTTGATCTAAATATGGACGGTCAAGATTAAATCTAAAAATGGTTCTGTCGCTAAAAACGGTTCTGCGCTGAATCAGGCACTATATATATATATATATATATATATATATATATATATATATATATATATATAAGTGGGATCCTGTGAGGACTCTTTTTTCGGTGAGGACTCGCGAGGTCACCTCATAAAAATTTCAAAAAATTCCGAAAAAAATATATATGACCCACCATGATTATTACTACATTTGACAAAAAAAAATTTCAAAAACAAATTATGATCCACTTTTTTTAGCGAATCATAACAATGATCCATATTTTTTTTGTGGATCATTATTATGATCCATTTTTTTTTTGGATCATTTTTGGAATTTTTTTTTGGATCTTATACATAGCGATTTTAATGTTTAAAAAAAGAATTTTTTGAAAAAAGTTTGTTTTGGATTATTTTTAGAGTTTTTTTTTGGAGTCCTCACAGTCCTCACCGGGAAAAGAGTCCTCACCGGATCCGGACCCTATATATATATATATATATATATATATATATATATATGCTTTTGCTCGATTCACTGGTGTGAACTATGGTTGTTATCGACACAATACGAGTTAGGGAAACATAAATTGAAGCTTCAACAAGGATGACAGGTTAGTAAATTTTTTGTGAAAGTTGTTCTATGCAACGATTTTCTTCATATCGTTAGGGTTATTTTATGAAAGCCATATGTTTGTTGTCATGTAACAACTAGGGTTATTCTATGCAGATGATGAATTAAGGTTTGCATGTTTGGATTTACAGTGTCATATGACATCGGTGTGTAACTTTTTTTAAGCAGATAATTTATATCGTTGCATGATGAGAAAAAATATTTTTTTTTGGAAAGGATTGAAGGCACTGCATGTGTTCAATTTATTTTTTAATTTTTAATATGCAGTACAAGATACATGATGTATGGTTGATTAATGAGTAATGTTTGTAGATATGTTTTTTGTTAAAAAAAGTATGATGTTGTATTTAATTTATGTCTCCAGGTGTAAGAAGAAATGGGAGAAAGAAGTCAAGAATAAGAAACTACAATGAAAGTCAAGAACATGTTTAAAAGTCTGTAATTTTTACACCATGTAACACATTTTGTAGTGAGCATTCATGTATGCAACATAGGATGTTATGAAAACCAATTGTAGTGAACATTCATGTATGCAACATCGGATGTTATGAAAACCAATTGTAGTGAACATTCATGTATGCAACATCGGATGTTATGAAAACAAATTGTAGTAAACATTCATGTATGCACCAGAGGATGTTATGAAAACTTATTGTAGTGAATATTTCATGTATGCAACAGAGGATGTTATGAAACCCGTAGTGAACATTCATATATGCAACATCTGATGTTATGAAAACCAATTGTACTGAACATTCAATGTACCCAAAAAAATTTAATATACATACATTTATGATTCAACCGATACAAACATGTACAACATCGTTATTATATACTCTTTGTGAAAATGTATGTTGAGAATCCCAGTTCTGATATGTACTACATTTATGTTCCATTCATAATATATTAATGTTTAACTCATGAATGTACAAATAACATACATGTAAAAAAAATCGCAATATAATTTATCTGAACATATTAATTATTGTTTCACTAATTTATAAACAAAAAAAAAATAAAGATGAATTTTTTGAGAAATCTAGGAGATGAAATTTTTTGGTTTACAAAGAAGAAGAATAACTAACTGTAACACCTCAAATTTTAAACACAAAACATTTGCCCAAAATAAAACATTTTTCATAAATAGAAGAACTATCCCAAAAATATGGATTTACAAAAACCTTTGGTATGAATCAGAGTATAAAGTTTCGGTGTTACAAAATATATCAAAACCAAAGCTAAGCATAAATCCAATCTAAAGTTCTTCTACTCTAGGTCCCGCAACTCTATCCGTGCGAACCTAAACCTTCGATCCCGAACCTGAGTACATAGCAAAACAAAACAAGGAGTACGTGAGACAAAAACGTCTCGTGAGCTACATGGGTTTAGACCCGATAATAAAATGAATGTCACATTTCATATAACCAATCAATATACATATATATATCCAACTATCCAGTCTAGTCACCTTAGTGTGACCCTATCAATCTTGCTTACTTAGCAATCACAACTAACGTGGATGAGTCGATGGGAATTCACCCCAACTGCCCCTCACTCCACACCTCATGACCGGGAGTATCCCGTGACATCGCATAACTAACGTGGATGAGTCGATGGGAATTCACATGGGAATTCACCCAACTGCCCCTCACTCCACACCTCATGACCGGGAGTATCCCGTGACATCGCATAACTAACGTGGATGAGTCGATGGGAATTCACATGGGAATTCACCCAACTGCCCCTCACTCCACACCTCATGACCGGGAGTTGCCCGTGTCATCTCATGACTAACGTGGAAGAGTCGATGGGAATACGCCCAACTGCCCCTCAATCCACAACTCATGATCGGGAGTAGCCCGTATCATCACATCATCTCAATCTCATCATAACCCTATGGTTATGCAAATCTAGCTCTTTGCTAGCACTTTCATCATCCTCAAGTTAGTTCAATACTATCATAGGTATAACTAACTATCAACTACTAGTCTATACAATTAAGCAAATAGACCATAACACAAGTAATGAAAATTATTTAACAGGGCTATGTACTCAGTAAATTCCACACGTACTCACCTTAGCAACAAAGATGCTCCAACTGTGTTCTTGACACCAAAGCTCTTGCTTCACAATTTCACCGACTTTCCAAGATGTCACCGAAAGCCTAAACAATGATCATACAATGATCAACATCACAATCTACTATCAATGTGTTCATCTATCTCTAGATAACACACATCAATCCATTTCCCCCAAATATGATGATTACCAAACCCTAGGTTTAACCAACCCTTAAGATTCTTACAAATCTTAACCATACACTTGATTTCCTTATTAATATACCATCTATTAAGTGTATACAACATTTATATCACCATAATCTATAACCCCAAGAACTAGGGTTTCAACCCCAAGCTTCTAAACCCATAGATCTAAAGCTACAACTACCAAGGATTGAAGATATACCTTAAATCTTCAACTAGGAGTGAAGAATCACAAGATTTGATGAAGAAATCGACTCCAATTGATGCTTGACACCCAAAATCGTTCACAAGTTCGAAGAGAGAAAAACTAGGGTTTCACTTGGCAATAAATGAGCCAAATCCCGACTTTAATGCTGCCAGACACAAGTTCACGACGCGACCATAGTTCGCGTCGCGAACTCTCCTTCTACACGCATACTTAGCGATCGTTATCTAGTCGCGAACTACTTAGCGACACATGGCCAAACTCCCTGGAGAAAGTTCCCGATCGGGAACTTATAGTTCGCGCCGCGAACTCCTGATGGCAGCAAGGCTGCACTTTTTCCAACTTGTCTCGACCCGGTTTCGCCCGTAACTTTCTCGTACGGTGTCCAAACGACACGAAACCAATTCCCACGTAATTTATATGATTTATCCATAATTATCATATTTTTATACAATTTATTTATTTACAAATTCGGGTCGTTACAACTATCTACCCCTTAAGAAGATTCCGTCCTCGGAATCTCATCATAGTTCACGAAGTTCGGGTATCTTTTCCGAATCTCATCCTTGACTTCCCAAGTCAAGTTCGGTCCAAGGGAATGCTTCCACTTGACCAACACCAACTCAATCTCTTTATTTCTAAGTTTCTTGGTCTTTGTCTCTAATATTGCTTCGGGTTCTTCAATTAACCGATTCGGGGCATCAACCCGCAACTCTTGCAACGGAATTATGTTTTCAACTTCACCCACGAACTTCTTTAAATAACTTACATGAAACGTATCGTGAACACCTTGAAGTTCGGGTGGAAGTTCCAACTTAAAAGCTTGAAGCCCGACCCGTTTCAATATTTTAAACGGTCCAACATACCTTGGACTTAACTTTCCCTTTTTACCAAACCGCATCACACCTTTCCAAGGTGACACTTTCAACATCACCATATCACCGACATCCAAGTCGTATGGTCTTTTCTTTAAGCCCGAATAACTTCGTTGTCTATCTTGGGCGACTTTCATGTTGTTTTGAATAATACCAATCTTTTCATTTGTCACTCTCACGATCTCGGGACCCGTGAGTTTCGTCTCTCCCGCTTCCAACCAACAAGATGGAGTTCTACATTTTCTACCATACAACGCCTCGTAAGGCGGCATCTTGATAGTCGAGTGATAGCTATTATTATACGAGAACTCGACTAACGGTAAATGTTCATCCCATTTACCACCGAAATCCAACACACACGATCTCAACATATCTTCGACCGTTTGAATCGTTCTTTCACTTTGACCGTCGGTTTGCGGGTGATAAGCCGTGCTCAACCGCAACTTTGTACCCAACTCTTCTTGTAATGACCGCCAAAATCTCGAGGTAAACCTCGCGTCTCTATCGGACACAATCGATAACGGAACCCCGTGGAGTCGAACCACTTCATCAACATACAACTTAGCCAACTTCTCAAGTGGCAATGTTTCCCGAATTGCTAAAAATAACGCACTTTTGGTCAACCGGTCAACTATGACCCAAATGGCATCGTGACCTCTACTCGTCTTCGGTAAACCTACTATGAAATCCATAGTTATATCTTCCCACTTCCCGGCCGGTACAATTAATGATTGAGCTACCCCATACGGTACTTGATGCTCGGCTTTCACTTGTGCACACGTGGCACACTTAGAGATATACTTGGCCACTCTCGCCTTCATTCCGGGCCACCAATAAACCCGTTTCATATCTTGATACGTCTTTGTACTTCCCGGGTGAATCGAATACTTCGATTTGTGCACATCATACAACAACTCTTTTCGGATACCACCGAACTTAGGAACCCAAATACGGCCGCCTACGGTCTTCAACCCTTGTGCATTTTCGAGAAAATGTTGGTTCTTACCTAACCGTTCTTGTCTTAACTCGTCTTTTCCCATAACTTCTCGTTGGGCATTCTTGATTCTTTCGATAATACTCGAGACAACTTCTATACGTGATAACATTCCTCGGTTCGGATTTTCATAAACCTTTCGGCTCAAGGCATCGGCCACCACGTTCGCCTTCCCCGCATGATACACAATCTCACAATCATAATCGGCAATCAACTCGATCCACCTTCTTTGTCGCATATTAAGGTCTTTTTGTGTAAACACATATTGCAAACTCTTATGATCCGTGTACAATGTACACCGAGTGCCATACAAATAATGCCTCCACAACTTCAAGGCAAAAATAATCGCCGCCAATTCCAAGTCGTGTGTTGTGTACCTTAATTCCGCATTCTTCAATTGTCGCGAGGCATACGCGATCACCTTTCCTCTTTGCATCAACACACAACCGAGCCCTTGATTCGAAGCATCACTATAAACCACAAAATCTTCCATACCATCCGGTAACGTAAGGATCGGCGCGTTACATAACTTTTCTTTTAACAACTTAAACGCCTCTTCTTGCTTCTTTTCCCACACAAACTTCTCACTTTTTCTCGTTAACTTCGTGAGTGGAATCGCGATTCTCGAGAAATCTTGTATAAATCTTCGGTAATAACCGGCTAATCCAAGAAAACTTCTAACCTCGGTAGGAGTCCTCGGAGGCTCCCAATTTGACACCGCTTCAATCTTGGACGGATCAACCTTAATACCATCACACGTCACCACGTGACCTAAGAATTGCACTTCCCGCAACCAAAACTCACACTTTGAAAATTTAGCATACAACTTCTCCCGTTTTAACACATCTAACACAAGTCTCAAATGACCTTCGTGTTCTTCTTCGGTTTTTGAATAAATCAAAATGTCGTCAATAAACACGATCAAAAACTTATCAAGAAACGGTTTACAAACCCGATTCATCAAATCCATAAAAATAGCCGGTGCGTTGGTAAGACCAAACGGCATCACTAGAAATTCATAATGACCATAACGTGTACGAAAAGCCGTCTTCTCGGTATCGCCTTCTTTCACCCGAACTTGGTGATAACCCGACCTCAAATCGATCTTTGAGAAATAACTAGCACCTTGCAATTGGTCGAATAAGTCGTCAATTCTCGGCAACGGGTAACGGTTCTTAATAGTTACCTTATTCAACTCTCGGTAGTCAATACACATTCTCATCGAACCGTCTTTCTTTTTAACAAATAACACCGGTGCACCCCACGGTGACGAACTCGGACGAATAAAACCTTTATCTAACAATTCTTGCAATTGGGTCATCAATTCCCGCATCTCGGTGGGAGCTAAACGATAGGGAGCACGGGCAATCGGCGTCGCCCCCGGAACTAAATCAATTTTAAATTCAACTTGTCTCTCCGGTGGCAAACCGGGCAAATCATCGGGAAATACCTCGGGGAAATCCCGAATAATTTTGACATCATCCATCGACTTCTTTTCTTTCCGACCATCTAATACATATGCAATAAACGATGCACAACCTTTTGATATACTTTACCTCGCCTTAATAGCGGTAATCACATTAGGCATGTGATGTCGTTTCTCCCCGTATACATACACTTTCTCGTTCTCGGGTGTCCTAATCGACACAATTTTCTTCCCACACAAAATCTTGGCTTGGTGCATACCCAACCAATCCATACCAATAACCACATCAAACGCCCTAATTCCCATGGGCAACAAATCCACCTTAAACTTTCTACCGTCTATCTCTAGTTCACAATTTCTATAAATACATTCAACCATAGACGTTTTCCCGTCGGCTACTTCTATTTCATAAACCTCGTCTAACATTTCGGACGGCACATTCAATTTACAACCGAACTCATAAGACACAAACGAATAATTAGAACCCGAATCAAACAAAATATGAGTTGGCAAGGAGTTAATGAATAGAGTACCTGACACCACATCGTGTGCCTCCTTCGCCTCCTCTCGGGTGAGTTGAAAGGATCGTCCCTTCACCTTGGCCGGTTCCACCTTCTTTTGAGCCGTGGACACCATCGACTCGATTCCCTTCTTTGGGCACACATTGCTATAGTGCCCCTTCTCGTGACACGAGAAGCATTCAACATCGGCCAACGACTTGGCCCTACAATCTCGGGCTATGTGCCCCGCCCTTCCACAATTAAAACAAGATTTCGACTCTCCTCGGCACCCGCCGGTATGAGTCTTCCCGCACTTCTTGCACGAGCCAACACTACCTTGCTTAGAGAAGCTCGAGGTGAACTTCCCTTTCTTGAACGAACTAGAGCCGCTCTCGGCTTTCCTTTTCTCGCCCACATGGGCCCTCTCGGCAACACGTGCCACATTCACCTCCTCCACACCCCGGGCGGCACTAATGGCCTCATCTAGAGAAGCCGCCCTCTTCACCTCCAATTGGTAGTCCCACGGTAACCCACTAGCATACCGGACCACCCTCAACCTCTCATCCGAGTAGGTTTTAGCAACAAACGGGAGCAATCCCGTGAATTCCCTCGAATATTCCTCCACCGACATATCACCCTTTTTGAGGGTCACGAACTTTTCGTGCATCTTTTCCAAATCCCTTTCGGGACAAAATTTCTTTTTCAATCTCGCGGTGAACTCGTCCCACGACATCTTCTCAATCACCTCCCTCCCTAGGGTCTCATATACGATGTCCCACCAAACCATCGCATCTTCTTTTAGCAATTGTGACGCATACGTCACCATATCGGCATCCTTACATTTACTACTACCGATCACCCTCTCGGTTTCCCGGATCCACCTCATGGTTACTTTCGGGTCCGAACTACCCGAATACACATTTGGCTTACAAGCCATGAATGATTTAAACGAACACCCTTCTTTCACAACGGGCTTAGCCCTTGCATCACTTTGGCCACCCGTGGAGGACTTCCCTTCCCCGGTGCCACTACCTCCGGTTTTCTCATCCGACTTAGCCTCGGATTCCCGGTCTCCACCCGACCTTTCACGGTCTCCAATAATTCGGTGCACTTCCTCGGCCACCGTTCCCTTGATTTGGTCGATAATAGTTTGGAGATCCGCCATGGTCACCGGAGTTCTATTAGCTCCGACCTCCGATTCATCAACCCGATGCATTGATGGTTGACTTTCTTGCTCATCCACCCTCTCAATAGGAGGTACTTCCTCCTCCCGGTTCTCCGGGGCTTTCCCACTTCTACGAGTGTTCACCATTTCTTTCGATCAAGACTATACGAAAGACATTAAACATTTAGTACCTTGTGTACAACCCATTAGTCGCGTACGACTCAATATTCAAAATCATATCAAATTCTTCGGTCCCCTAGGTTCAACCCTAAACTTAATATAAAGTCTCAAGGTCAACCTATGATCTTAAGGAATCTCATATTCCTAATGCTACAGTCTAAGACTAGGATGGTCATCCAACCTAATTCACTTAAACTATAGCTCTGATACCAAGTTGTAACACCTCAAATTTTAAACACAAAACATTTGCCCAAAATAAAACATTTTTCATAAATAGAAGAACTATCCCAAAAATATGGATTTACAAAAACCTTTGGTATGAATCAGAGTATAAAGTTTCGGTGTTACAAAATATATCAAAACCAAAGCTAAGCATAAATCCAATCTAAAGTTCTTCTACTCTAGGTCCCGCAACTCTATCCGTGCGAACCTAAACCTTCGATCCCGAACCTGAGTACATAGCAAAACAAAACAAGGAGTACGTGAGACAAAAACGTCTCGTGAGCTACATGGGTTTAGACCCGATAATAAAATGAATGTCACATTTCATATAACCAATCAATATACATATATATATCCAACTATCCAGTCTAGTCACCTTAGTGTGACCCTATCAATCTTGCTTACTTAGCAATCACAACTAACGTGGATGAGTCGATGGGAATTCACCCCAACTGCCCCTCACTCCACACCTCATGACCGGGAGTATCCCGTGACATCGCATAACTAACGTGGATGAGTCGATGGGAATTCACATGGGAATTCACCCAACTGCCCCTCACTCCACACCTCATGACCGGGAGTATCCCGTGACATCGCATAACTAACGTGGATGAGTCGATGGGAATTCACATGGGAATTCACCCAACTGCCCCTCACTCCACACCTCATGACCGGGAGTTGCCCGTGTCATCTCATGACTAACGTGGAAGAGTCGATGGGAATACGCCCAACTGCCCCTCAATCCACAACTCATGATCGGGAGTAGCCCGTATCATCACATCATCTCAATCTCATCATAACCCTATGGTTATGCAAATCTAGCTCTTTGCTAGCACTTTCATCATCCTCAAGTTAGTTCAATACTATCATAGGTATAACTAACTATCAACTACTAGTCTATACAATTAAGCAAATAGACCATAACACAAGTAATGAAAATTATTTAACAGGGCTATGTACTCAGTAAATTCCACACGTACTCACCTTAGCAACAAAGATGCTCCAACTGTGTTCTTGACACCAAAGCTCTTGCTTCACAATTTCACCGACTTTCCAAGATGTCACCGAAAGCCTAAACAATGATCATACAATGATCAACATCACAATCTACTATCAATGTGTTCATCTATCTCTAGATAACACACATCAATCCATTTCCCCCAAATATGATGATTACCAAACCCTAGGTTTAACCAACCCTTAAGATTCTTACAAATCTTAACCATACACTTGATTTCCTTATTAATATACCATCTATTAAGTGTATACAACATTTATATCACCATAATCTATAACCCCAAGAACTAGGGTTTCAACCCCAAGCTTCTAAACCCATAGATCTAAAGCTACAACTACCAAGGATTGAAGATATACCTTAAATCTTCAACTAGGAGTGAAGAATCACAAGATTTGATGAAGAAATCGACTCCAATTGATGCTTGACACCCAAAATCGTTCACAAGTTCGAAGAGAGAAAAACTAGGGTTTCACTTGGCAATAAATGAGCCAAATCCCGACTTTAATGCTGCCAGACACAAGTTCACGACGCGACCATAGTTCGCGTCGCGAACTCTCCTTCTACACGCATACTTAGCGATCGTTATCTAGTCGCGAACTACTTAGCGACACATGGCCAAACTCCCTGGAGAAAGTTCCCGATCGGGAACTTATAGTTCGCGCCGCGAACTCCTGATGGCAGCAAGGCTGCACTTTTTCCAACTTGTCTCGACCCGGTTTCGCCCGTAACTTTCTCGTACGGTGTCCAAACGACACGAAACCAATTCCCACGTAATTTATATGATTTATCCATAATTATCATATTTTTATACAATTTATTTATTTACAAATTCGGGTCGTTACACTAACCAGGATAATTGTTTGAATAATGTAGGTGATAATTATTATAGAAACAAATTATGCTTAATTTTAGGAAACCATTAAACCACAAATACGGTTACCATACATAACCAGTTTTGAGGAAATCCCATAAATGCCCTCAGCAAATAAAAATAAATAAATATATTAATTATAATTTCCTGAGTTTTGATTGGTTGAAAAATAGTTCTGTGGTTCTGTAGCTTAAAACGGTTCTGCGCTGAATCGGACCCTATATATATATATATATATATATATATATATATATATATATATATATATATATATATATATATATATATATATATATATATATATATATAGGGGCGAGCTATTTACAGAACCCATTTTTTGCGTAGAACCAAACAGAACTCATCTAAGAATATTAGAATTTAGTAAAAAAATATGCAAAACAATAACATTTAACCCAAATCAAGCATATACTTTAAGAAAGACATCAAAAATACTGAAAAACATATATGTTCAAATAATGCAAAAATAACACTTATGTATATATACATGAAAACATACATGCACAAAAACATATATGTTTTCGTGCATGAATAACATACATGCATGGGGTCCCTCATTAAATCAATTCATGTATCTTCATGATCATTTCATTTTAAAAGTCAATGGTTTAGATTGAGTTCTGCGGGTTCTGTAGCCTAAAATAGGTTCTGTAACTAGCCCTTCACTATATATATAAATAACATCCTAATATTCTCATAATTTTCTTAATTCTTTGCACCTACTTTTCATAATTTTCATAATATATAAATTTAAAGTATGAAATCTAAATTCATCTTCATCTAATAATTGTTTTACTGTCCGCTTAATACACACTACACTTCAGAAAGTGATAAGAATCATAAAGTTACTACCTTTAAGGAAGTGTAAGCAAAGTAAGTAAAATAAATTGCATATACTTCAGAAAAGTTGTTACTATGGGTGTTGAAAATTCACATTTTAATAACTTGAAAACCTCCATTTTCTCAACATGCACAATTTATTTGATTAAGTAACCATGGTTTATAACGAATCGATAAAGAATGTATATGTGGTATCATATTAACAAAAAACAAATTATGTTATTATTGTCTATGATGAAACAATAATCATAAATAGCTATTGTACTCATCTCTTCAAATTTCTTTTAAACAACAAATAAGTTAACTTTTTTAGAGTAATAAAAATTCATAAATAGCTGGTGGACTCATCGCTCCAATAAGAAAATAACGATTGTCTCAATCTGAAAATGAAGCAAATAAGTGGCATAAATAGGAGATATGGTATGGCAGTAACAACTGTTATGGAAAAGTTTGTGATAAAATGTTTGTTCACCAACTTTATATATATATATATATATATATATATATATATATATATATATATATTAGATATAGGGGAAGGTTCATACGAGAAACTTTTTTTTTGCGAGAAGTGCGAGAACTAATCCTGACCACTCATCAATTTTAATTAGTTTTTTAATTAAAAAGGGTACTAAAATCTTTTTAACAATTTTTTAATAAAAACAATTAAATTCAGCGGTGAATAATACAAAATATACTTTCCATATTTATTGAAATCAGCCGACTGTTCGTCGATGAACAACCCAGGATGTTAAACAAATGATACATATTCAGCGGTGAATAATCATAATGATTAAGATAGCACTAGTGAAGAAATTTACAGAATATTAACCAAATTCATAATTAATTATGAACAATTTTCATAATTTTGGTTCACTTTACAATATGAATAGATCTTCACAAAATGAAGAGAACCAGTAATATTCGTAATATTCATAATGGATGTGTTCACTAACATTCATAATTTGTATTCACCTTCACATATAAACAAAACCACCTTCACAAAATAAACATAGCCTTCACAAAATGAACAAAACAACTAATCGTAATGTTCATAAACAGTTGTGTTCACTAATATTCGTAACGAACAGATCCTTTGTGAACGAGTGTGTTCACTAATATTCATTATTTCAGCAGATCCTTTGTAAAGAACCACAAATCTTCTAGTTGCCGGCGACGAAACTAGATTTGGCCGTTAGGGCTGGTCTCTCTCTTGGGTTAGCCCTGTGTTCGCTGAAATAGAGATGAAAGACGGGTTAGACAGAAAAGGTGGTGGTGAGGACGGAGGTGGTGAGGGCGCCGGCGGTGCGAGATCGGGCGGTTTCTGTTTTGGAAACATCTCTGTCGGAAGAAATTTACAGGCCACAAGAAGTGCCAGTTTCCTGTGGGTTCAACTGGTGTTGTTCACGGAGTGTGGGTTCAACAACGGGCGGCTGTAGATTCATGTCCTTGACGATGAAGCAGACACGGTGGCGCTGGGAAAGTCAATAATTGTCGATTTCCTTCAGAAAGATTTGGTCGTCTGTCGTCGACGCCATTCTTTGTTCTGGCCAGAGTTGAGCGATTGAGGAGGAGAGGTTGGCCGGGGTGCGACGGTTTCTGTCATTTCTTCTTGCCTGGCATTTGAGATTGGGAGTGTTGGTGACTTGGTGCGGCGTTGAAGGTTTGGAATGCATCAGAAATTAGATGAAACCCTAATTTAAAGATTTATTAATATTAAGTTTACCATATTACCCTTCCAGCCTTAAGTTTTAATCCTTTCCTTTCCATCTATTTACAAAATTACCACCTCTCATCTTAACCATTAATTTCTTAATCTAATGGTCTATATTACTTCTCGCATTTCTCGCAAAAAAAATCGCATGAACCTTTGCCTATATATATATATATATATATATATATATATATATATATATATATATATATATATATATATATATATATATATATATATATTTATTGGTTGGTAGCTTTGTGTCCTCCTTTGTGAGAGCTACGCATCAGTATATATAGCATGTCCAAAGTAGAGTTGTGGTGAATGAGATATTGACTCTCAAAGTAGGGTGTTTGAAACAAGAAATCTTGAGTTGAGAGATTATCCTACATTGGAAAAAGACCAAACCATTTGGACCGAAATGGATTGAACTCGTGCGGGTCAATTTTTTGCATCTCATCGACACTTCAATAAAGCCGTACTGATCAGTCTAATACTGACCGCCTCAGTACTGAACTGGTCAATACCGCCTCGTTAGTGTTCGGGCTTGGATTATATCTAGTAGTGTAAAATTACTCGGTTGTTTTACCCTGGGAAATAGACAACGAATCTTTTTTAAGGGGATCGTGAATTTCACGAGACTCAACCAAAACTGTGTTCTTGTTTGTTCTATTTATTTTGTTTCAATCTTTTGTAAACGTATTCGTTAATTTCCCTTATTGTAATTGTATTTTATTAATGAAAATTATTATTAGCTCCTACAAATTTAAAATAGATTTTTCCTCTCTTGCTAATACCGGTTGGAAAATACATATATATATATATTTTTTTTTTTTGAATTTTGCTTGTTAATAGCATAGATTCGGAAAAAGTGGTGATTGAAACGTTTTTTAGAACATAGGTTCAATTGGGTTTTTTAGAAAATTTCCAATTGCGTTATGTTTTAAAATTGTTAAATCAAATTTTTGGATTTAAAGTTTAATGGTTTGTACAAGGTAGTTCAAAAAGTTCCAAGGGACAATTTAAGCTTTTTACGGGTTCTTTAAAGATTTAAGCTTTTTACGGGTTCGTTAAAGATTTAAGCTTTTTACAGGTACTTTAAAAGTTTAAAGATTTAAGCTTTTTTTCTTTAAAGAAATGAACTTTTTACGGTTTATTTGAAGAAATGACCTTTTTACAGGTTCTTCAATGATTTTAATTTTTTACGGGTCCTTTAAAGATTTAAACTTTTTACAGGTTCGTTAAAGATTCAATCTTTTTATGTGTTCTTAAAAATTTAAAACTTGAAAGAGGGGGGGGGGGGGGGGGGGGGGGGGGTGAAAAAGATACCTGGATCAAGCTAGATGCAATGAGCCTACCACCAATTGCACCACCAATTACTTGACCATCAGGGCTGCAAATTGATATGCTAAGACCACCGGTTCGGTTGTTCATTGCACCAGATTCAGGGAGCAAATAAGAACCTGATAAGGATAGTCTCTCAAAACGGCCCTAGAAAAAAGTCAACTAAACCACATAAGATTCAAAATTCTAAAAATGCACTTAACATTCCCGGTATTATAACATGATTTTAATTAATTTAACCACATTGATGACTAGATTTGATGGTCTAATTAACCTCATAAGTAACGGTGCCACCAGAAGATGCAAACTAGCGTAGCTGTACTGCAGAGACACCACCGTTGCCTGACATTATGCATAAAGCCCTTGGTCTTTGGTGATAAAGCCTAGAGTAAATTACAGTTTTTGTCCCTGTGGTTTGCCCGATTATGCGTTTTTGTCCCTGAGTTTTTTTTTTCTGTTTTTTTGTCCCTGAGGTATGCAAAATTCCGTTTTTTGTCCTTCCGTCCACCCTCCGTTTCTTTTTAACAGTTAAACCCCTCACGTGCTGAAAACGTGAGGGTATTTTAGTCCTTTTTCGCGAACTGCTTGTACATTGTGCTTTATAAGTTATACTTTTATGTTCATCTCCTTCTCTCCACCATCCTCATCATCAAGAACACCCAAATTACTTTATTCTTCCTAAGAACCTGCAACAATTTAAAGCGATCAAACTAAAATTAAAAGAAGCATGGTGGAGATTATGTTGAAACAAACCCAAAATGAAGGAAAAAAAACAATTTCCTGAACCAAGAAATTGAAAAATAAAAGAAAATAGAGTAGCCATAAAATCAAAATCAAATTTTGAAAACTTCCTCACGTGAATAAATATCACAGATCTCGGAATTTTGAATAAATTTTGAATTCTTCCTCAAATTTTGAATTCTTCCTCACGAATCAAGTGGCGGTGGTGGTTGCTGGATCTAGGGTTCATGAACAGATCTAACAGATCTCGGAAAGAAGTTTGTCGGAGGTTTGGTCGGATTTTCAGATCCGGCAACGGATCTAATAGTTCTTTAACAAATCTCGAATTCTTGAAGATTTCTTGACTTCGATTTGGGGACGGAGATGTGCATAAAAGTACTTTGTGTTCTTTAAGATTTTGTGTGCATAACAGTACTTTGTGTTCTTCGATTTATGTTCTTCGATTTGGGGGCGGAGATTTTGTGTTCTTCGATTTGAGGACGGAGATTTTGTGTTCTCTAGTTCTTTCACTTCTCTCTCTTTTAGGCTCATTTAGGACTTTGTGTTCTTCAAGATTTTAGTTTTGTGTTTTAATTTAGTTACAAATCTGGAAGATTTTAATTTTGTGTTCAAATTCTGATTAAGATCATAAGTTTCTGCATAGTTCCCCATGGAGATGGTGGAGAGAAGGATATGTGCATAAAAGTACAACTTCTAAAGCATAATGTACAAGCAGTTCGCGAAAAAGGACAAAAATACCCTCACGTTTTCAGCACGTGAGGGGTTTAACGGCTAAAAAGAAACGGAGGGTGGACAGAAGGACAAAAAAACAGAATTTTGCATACCTCGGATAAAAAAAAAGATAAAAAAAGCACAGGGATAAAAACGCAGAATCGGGCAAACCACAGGGACAAAAACTGTAATTTACTCTAAAGCCTAACAAAATACATGGTATAGTATCATGAGTCATGACAATATCCCGATATGCATATACATGTATCCATTGATGCAATAATGAGTATTATGATCCATGCTCATGAATTATACAACAGAGAAGTGAAGTAATAAAGGCACAAGTAAAGAGAAATAAGATTGACTAAATACATCGTGATAGCTCTAAATCAAAATCTACCAATTGACTCTGCAACATGTATGTATGATATAGTTAGATTCAAATCTACTAAGCTTATAAATCAATACCTGAATATCTTCACAACCATTGGAATCGTTAGAGGTCAACCACAAGACAGACACCAATTCAATGCAAAATTGTAAATTCTACACAATTGAATGACGTATGAACACAATCAATAATCCAAATAGACCTTTAAGAAACTTCACTACCGCAATCAAACTAGCTCAAATTCAATCAAACTCGTTTTCTCATAATATTGCACCATGAAAACCTTACAAAACAAATCCAAGTACGCAATTAAGCTTCCGAAATTGAAAAACACCAAAACACACACAGTGAAAACACTTTAATATGTGTGTACATACCTTGATGGATTGATTGATAATGATAACTGATTGGTGATTGGAGTCGTGTAGTTTCAGTTGAGCGGGATACTTGACACTCAAGCATGCCAATAATACACATTTATTTTATATTATTGGGCACCACACGTTAAAATACACACACAAAATATCTATTTTAATCCTCTACATAACTCATCCTCAATCCGTCTCCAAATCGAAGTGATAAACTGACGGAAACATGCCAACAAATCGACAGCCGTTGGTGGCCAACCGTTGGCACCCGTGTAAGTAAATCAATGGGAGCTGGTGACACCATAAATACAATAGGTACAAAAAATTAAGCCCATTTTTTTTATCTTTTTAAATTTTCATAATTATTTTCCAATTAATATTGCTTGAATACCAGAAATAGAATGATACGGGACCATTTTTTTTTTTACCAAATATTTCATATTAAAGTCCCAATTACTAAGGCAAGAAGACCCGTATGATTTTTGCACATCTTAAGATTTGAGTAAATATTTACATTTTATTTTATAAATTGTAGTTATAGTTATTCATGTGTGTTTTATTTTAGTTCTCTAGATTTAATTATCGAACCCTCAAGTAATGAGATTATTATCATTTGTTCGTAAGGGACGGGGCATGTAAGTCAAACCTTTTGGAAGGGGGAAATGAAATATTGATTATGAACTGTGTTAAAATTAGCTACCTAAAATAGTGTTGATTGTTGAGTCAATTTAGAATTTCAATATAATTTGCAAGATGTAAGGAAAATTCAAGAATTGGAAAATGATAGGTTTGGTCATTTAAGAGCTAAAATATCAGTTTCTTATGTGTAAGAATCGTTATTTTAAAAAAATGTTTTTGTCAAAATAAGTAAATTTGTTTACTTTATGTTTGGGCTTATCTTAAACATGCCATATGAGTAAAAAGTTAGATTCTATTGAGCATTTTGGGCTTATCTTATTCGATTTAGCATCAAGAACCGTACAAGAAACCATTCTCATCGATTTGAAACTTTATCATATAAAACAAAATTAAATTTATTTAATCATTCTGCAGAAACTAATTTGTCGAGGCTCGCTTCAAAAATTTTACAATTCAAAACTATAACATACATCATCCCACCACATTTTTAAAGTGTATCCCTATTTATAACATATACCTATAGGGTTGTCTTCATATTACGTGATCTAACAATTATTATAGCCACTTTCTCTAATCATCTGATAAATATTTTTCTACGGATAAATAACATCAATCTCAATAAGATCATTTTAGAATATCACAAATTCACATTGTACAACTTGAGATGATCAAAACACATATCTCAACCATATGTCAATGAGGTTAATTAAACTAACTATTATCGTTAGCAAGTTATGACTTGAATTTTTGAATTACGTTATAAGCATGAATTTGAAAAATAAGCACCGTTTAATAACATGTATCAGTTCGTTATTTTAATAATTATATCAAATTATATATCAAATTACATGTAGAGGTGTTTACGAATCGAGCTTTTAACGAGCTACTCAAGCTCGAGCTCGTTTATATCGAGCTCGGGCTCGTTTATATCGAGCTCGAGCCTATACTAATTCGATCTCGAGTCGAGCTCGAACATAAATAATACTCAATTAATCTCACGAGCCGAACCTAATAATTTAATACTCGACTCGGTTCGTTCGATAGCTCGTTTAGTCTCGAGCCAAACGATCTTAACGAGCCGATCCTAACGAGCCGAACAAGTGTTGTATACAATAAGTACAAGTGTTGATACAATAAGTACAAGAATATACATATATTGTTAACGAGCCGAATAATTAACGAGCTTTTCGAGTTTGTAAATTAGTTTATTCAAAAAATATGGACACATAAACGAGTATCGAGCTCGAGCTCGAACACTATATAAATATTCGAGTTCGAGCACAATTTTTAAAACTTATTCGAGCTCGAGCCGAGTAATTGTTAAACGAGCCGATCCCAAATTTTCAGATATTCAACTCGACTCCAATCGTTAACATCCCTAAATTTACATGTATCAATTTTTAGATTACTTTTTTTTTTTTATAGTGGAACCTAAATTGGCGCCAAAACAATACACAGAGAGAAGGAAAGGAAAGGAAATAGGACAAGTGTTTTACAGGAAGAGTGAGAATTTGTAAAAGCAAGTACCGAGTTCGCGATGGGGCCCACACTTCCTGCTTTAATCCCATAAAAATCTCGAAAGTAGGCCCTTTCTTTTATCCTGAGTCTTGTAAGATGATTTAAGATGTAGCCTTGTGGTATTGGAAGATGATTTAAGATGTTGCCCATGATTTATTGGTCATGGGTTCAAGTTCTGTTGTGGATAAATAGGTGGAAGGTTCGAGGAAAGATATACTGTCACTTGTGTATGTCACTGCCTAGGTTCGAACCACTAACTTACTAACTTGCCGTTCAAAAAAAAAAAAAAAAAAGAAAAACCAGGAAGTTCCTTGAATTGAATATTACAGATGTAAGTTTATAATTAATGACTAATTAGTCCCTTCACTTATATTTGATTTAGTTTAATAAAACCTTATGATATCTTTTTAAAAACTTGGGAGGATCATATCTAAGTGAATCATATTCATATCTCTAGCTGGTGAGTATGGGGCTATAGACGTGGTTGAGCTGATGCGGAAGCTTGCCACGCCATGGTTGGGTTTGAAACTCCGCCCCTCACGATATGGTTTCAAATGTGAAGGGTGTGTGGGCGTGACCACGAAAGAGTGGTCCCCAAATTCAAGTGTTGAATGATGTATCTCATATGGTTCATGTGTTGAGAATTAGGTTTGGTGGTTTTGAGTTTTTATATGATTTTAGGGCTGGTGGTTATAAAAAATTACTAAAAAATAAATAGACAAGAAAATTAAAATAGTATAGTGGTATACTGGGTATAAAATGGTGTGATGTGATTATTGATGTAACATATTACTATGTGATAGTAACATTAGTATGGTCCATTTGACCTATACCTAATATACCTTTAAGTTTTCACATTTTATATGTACATAGACGTGCACAAAATATGCGAAATCGAGACTGAACCGTAAACCATAATCGGTCAAAACGAGTTTTGATCTAAACCTGTATGGTTTTTTGATAACACGCAAGTTCCCAACCAATTTGGCATTTAAACGTTACAACCGGTTATTGAACCCGAAACCTATTTTTTTTATAATAACGGTCATATGACCGTTTATTTAAGAATATAAATACCCGTTTTTTTGTAGCTTTTTTTATTACTATTTTGCCATCATTAATTTCACTATTTTGTTGCATCTGGTTTAGCCACAATACTCATCCACTTCCAAAATACTCTTCAAATGACAACTCAAAGTTCTATTGATTGCACCGGTATTGGTTTTACAAATGCACCTGCTTGTATGTCAGTGCATGACTCGAATCACTAACTTATTAACTTTCCGCTCAAAAAAAATAATAAAAAATAAAAAAAATACTAAACACTTAATCAACATAAGTGTCAAAATAAGAGATGAGAAAAGATAATTTATAAATATACCATTTCTCATATAGATATGCCAACGCATTTTACGAAAGGAAAATGCTAAAGATTGTCATAAGGATAATTGTTAAGAAATTTTTTTAGCTTAAATTAATTATAAATCACCTAATAAAAAACCACACCATGCATTTCATTAACAAACTTTGAGTAGTTATTAACAAATTTTTTTTAGCTTAATTAATTGTTAATTACGTAAGATATCCACCAATCTTAAATTCCATTTATAATCTTAAATCAAGCCTAATTCCTTCATTTTTTTGAGATAAACTTGATATTAACAATAAAGATTAACCTTTAATAATAACTTGTACTTTTGTGTTTTAATTTCAGATCATTTTTCGGGTTCATGGACGCTCTCAAAAACAACTCTATTTTATTATGGCAATGTTTTAAAATCCGGGTTGAACTGGCCGGTTCAACCGGGACCCCGTGCAAGGGGCGGGTCAACTTGGTCCAGGTATTTGGTTACTTTCTGCCGGTGAGACCCGGCCGGGTAACCTGTTGAACCGGCGACCCGTTGACCCGGTAAAACCCGGTTTCCCCCCCTAAAATCTAAATCAGTCGTGACTACCCTCACTTTCCCCCTCTCAATCTCTCACACGTTTCTGCATCTGCTTCAAGAAATCATCATATCAACAATATCCAGGGGTTTTGGATCCATCTCCCATCCGGTTGTTTATATTAACGAAAACAAATCACTGGATTATTTCAGTATCCTCAATCACAATAATGGTCATTAGTGTAGATTACTCTTTCCTTCATTTCCTATAAATCAATCATTAACTCATTGTATATAGGCGTAGTGTAGATTACTATTCCGGTTGAACCGCCGGTCCAACCAGTTGAACCGTGACCCGTTTCATCACACCAGGCCGAGTAATAACCCGGGTTTTAAAACATTGTATTATGGACGGTGTATTCACATACCAAACTTCTTAAATTCTCTAAATTCATGATTGTTAATAAATCCTTGTGCTATATTTCTAACTAAATTGCAGTATTTGTTCATATTGTGCTTGGTGTTGGTGGGAATCCTAGTCTTTACAGTATTGGTGTAAGTATCTAACTTAATAAACACAAAATTTCTATGTTCATTTTGTTTATTGTAACAAATAACGGTTTTGCAGGTTTAAGGTAAGATCAAATTTGTAATTCTTTGTTATCTTGTATCTAAGTTTAGTTAGTAGAAACTGTTTCTATGATCATATACACGTAGTATCAACTACAAGATTATGGTTCTTGGTTTATTAAAAAAGTAAGTATATTTCATTATTTCATTTAATTAAAACATTTCAAGTCTAGGGAACTCAAAAGTGATCCATTTTGTAACAGTTAAACAATACCCGTAACTGGAAACACGTTCAAAGTTGTTTCGTGAAAAAAGATGCTTGTAACAGTCTGCATAAAGGATACAGAGTATGTGGTTGATCTCTAATTATAATTTGCACTAATCAGATACATAATTATAATTATAGTAATACGCAAGAACGGAATGTTTGTAATAAAATAACATAATGACATACAGATTTACACTGATTGAAGCCATATTGGAGGGTTAAGATAGCCACGTGATACTCTGGTGAAGTGAGGCTCAAATGTTCCGTCTGATATGTGATAAATCCCCATATCCCGCCCTCCTCCTCCGCTTTGGTTATCAAAGTACATCGTATGAACATCATCTGTGTAGTATATGCAGTTGCTTTTTATCACCCCTGTATTGTCCTCCACCCAAAATGATGAATTATATCCCACAAACAAAGTTTTCTTGCCCAAATCATTCACTCTCGACCATTTTTCATTTTCCAAATCATACGCGACAACTTTAAAACTCTCTGTCTTGTAAGTCTCCCCATGTAGTTCATTATCTCCATCATCCAACATTCCTTCTCTAATAACAACCAACAATCTCTTTCTCTCATCATCATCATCGTCCAATCCAATAATATATCCTCCATCCAATCCAGTCCTATATCCTTTATTGTCGCCATTATCAACATCTTTTGGCATCCTTGAAACTTTAACTATGAGTTTTGGATCTTCCCCATAAACATCACATACCCGGATATGGCAGTGAGAGTCAAGACAATAAACTTTTCCGTTGTAGTAAGTGATATCAAACATTGCGCATCCCCAGCCCGTTTCAACATGTGTCCACTTGTTATCTCCAGGCCTGCAAAACCCTAGCTTCCTCGAACATCCCCATAATGCCACCACCATTGCCTCTGCCAGTGATGATAATGATTGGTTTAGGAAGAGGAGCTTGGATAATCCTTGATCCCAGTCACTAGTCTCCACAAATTCTGGAAATGTGTCTATCTTTGGAAGATCGACGGTTTGACGGGATAACGGATTGATGAGTTGTGTAGCATGATCTTCACCAACGGTTACCAACCACCCAAAAGAAGACATGCATAACTTCCCACTTACTTCTGGCAGTCGAATCTTACGAATAGTATTGTTCGAGAGTAAGAACAACTCACGAAACTCGCCATCTTCTTCTGAAAGCAATAAACATGGGAATCGCGAAGGAGGTCCATTGGAGTACGGGAGTTTTCTTGCAGCCTCCATGGCTGCAGAATGCCAAGACTTACACACACCACCAAAAGAGTTATAATCTTCGTAGAAAACAATACGTTTTTCTGCTATTGTATCAAGTATTTCAGGCAACATCTCTGGCAAATCCATCTTTTATCAACAATTTATGAACCTGTAAATTCGTTTCAATTTTAAAATATTATATACTGATGATGAAATAGATCAATTAACTAAAAAAGACAAGGAAATCAGGGCTCTATTTCATAAATCTACTCCTCGTCTATCGAGATACCCTCTGCTTTTAATTCGAATTATAGAACTAAATATAGGTTTTTTTATAAATAAATAAATAAAAAAAAGATCTGTGAATAGATAAGTTTGAATCACCGCCGCCTACGGCAGATTAAGTAGGCAAAACAAAAGTAACTAAAAGCATAACCAGCGACCTAGAAATCGTACCTCAATCCTGTCTTCGACTCTTCTGTTGCTTTCCTTGTGAATAGATAGGTTTGATTTTTGCTTTTAAAGAGTAAACCAATCACGAATGACTAAAGAATAGAATTCAGGTTCCTGTTTTTAAGGTAAACTCGATTTTAATCGACTGAAATGTCGGTCTAGATCATCAAAATCCTTTTTCTTTTCCTTTTTTAACAAAATTTATTTTCACTTGGGCAAAACAAGCCCTTCCTATTTCCGTTTTCACATACTCCCCCCTGAAACCAAACTTGTCATAAGCCCTTCCTATATTTCACAAAAATAATGATTTTCATGTGTTCCATAAAATTTTAATCGAAGCCATCATTAAATAAAATATCAATCAATTTCTCAATATATAGGCCAAAACAAGGTCTTAGAGCATCCACAATAGTTAAACTAGCCAATGACTTATTACTTTTGCCACATCATCTAATAACGTATTAATTAAAAATTCTTCTAATGGTTAACCTTTTCAAAGATTTTTTTTTATTAGTATTACTAATTTACCTTTAACTATATCAAATGTTTTATAAATGCCTCTCACTTATGTAATTTCACAAATTTTATAGCATTACAAAACTTAATATTTTTTAAAATGTCTCTTAATGATCATGTGTGATATTTCTTAAAAAGTATTGAAGTATGATAAAATTATAATTTATAGTTATAGAAATAATAAATGATTCACACACACACACACACACACACACACACACACACACACACACACACACACACACACACACACACACATATATATATATATATATATATATATATATATAATGTAAAATTATTAAATATAGGGACTAAAAGAATCAAACATTGAAATATGTTTAAGTGGTTGGGGAAGAATAAGTGGTTGGAGTGAACTCTTAAAAAAGTCATCAAATCCAATGGTAAAAAGTCATTTTAAAGGTTATTCAAATAGTATCAACCTCTTCTTCAACCTCTCCTTGAAGATGCTCTTATAAATGAGGCGTCCATTAGCTAATTAACAATCTTTAATCATCATTTACATACAATAAACTTGAAATAATCGATTCTTAAATTTTAATACGTAGTTCTATCAAATATTCAAAATCTTGTTCTAATTGATTAACAAATATGAACATGTTCACTTTTATCAAATGAATATTAATAATGTTATTTTTCTAATTGATGGATATGTTTGGATTTGATTTACTTAAATTAATTTCAAATACATCTTCTTCTTTTGTCTCATACATGTTTAATATACTCGTTGAGGTGTAATAGTATGCCAATTCTAGCTTACTAATAACATATGGATCCTTATAATTCTAGACAAATTGTAATTTATTATGAACAATATCTAATCCAATATTTTAAATCCCGGATTTTGAATCAGACCAGTCGACGCATTAAAGACGGTTGAACTAGATTGCAGAAAAAGCTAAAATACACAAAACAATAATAATAACAAATCTATAAAATTCCAAAATTTATTTTCCAATAAATTAAACAACTTTGAGATCCATATATATATATATATAGATATCAAAAGTTATGCTAGACATTTAACATTTAACTAAAAGTCTAGTGCTTAAAACTTGTACACTTATAAAATTAAATAAAATTTCATGTTATATAATACTAGTATTGCATATGCATCCTCTACATCTTATTTTTAGAAAAATAGACTTATGAATTCTTAGTTTTCAGGGAAAATGGTGCACCCATAAATTTATGATGACTCACAAAAGTTAAACATGAATATTTTTTTTACACTGTTGATCTGCATAATGCCAAGGTGCCTTTGAGATGGCAACGTTCATCAGGTCTGTGGTGAATAAAGTAAACTATTCTTTATATTCTTTATGTTGCTAGCAATTATTTTATTAGAAGAAAAAAAATCATGATCAAGCCTTTGGAATTGACATCATCATTGTATTAATCATAACTCCTATCTTTGTATTGATCATATTATTATTATTATTATTATTATTATTATTATTATTATTATTATTATTATTATTATTATTATTATTATTATTATTATTATTATTATTATTATTATTTTTATGATTATTATTGTTATTAGAGCGAATTACATCTAAGGTCACTGTGGTTTACCACCTTTTGCAGCCACAGTCCCTAAACTTCATTAAGTACATTGGGAGTCCCTGGTGTATCCATTTTGTTGTACCCGTAGTCCCTAAAGCAAACAGACGTTTATTAAAGTTGTTAAATCCCCTATGTGCACATCACATGCTGGGTAGTATGGTAATTGTCCACCCATTCCTCATATTTAAACCTGAGTAAATTACATGGAAGGTCCATGTGGTATACTACTTATTACAGCCTTAGTCCCTGAACTTCATTTATTACACCGGAAGTCCCTGGTGTATACACTTTATTACACCCATGGTCTCTAATGCCCATAATTTTTTTAAATGACCAAAATACCCTTATGGCCTTTTTTAATAAAGCAACTATAAAGAACTTTGAATGTAATAAGTGATAAAACTCATGGACCATCCGTGAAATTTATTATGTTAATTGAATTTTTTTTTCTTTTTTTCTCTTGGATACATATTTTTCAACATTTATTGTCACGCCACCAAACCCCTGAAAAGTCGATCCATCCAAACTCCTAAATGAGGTTGGCTTCTCCAGTTGTCCGGCCGCCAGTGACGCTCTATCGACCTACCTGTGCAAAACACCAACTCCTCTGGCAACGTGCATCAATTGTCTAAATCAATTCAGGTCGATAGAACGTCATCGTCGGCGGCTGGCACAAGGCAAACCACATGTAAGAGTTTGAGATGTACGACTTTTCAGGGGTTGGTGGCGCGACGATAAAAGTGGAAGAATATGGATCCAAAAGAAAAAATAAAAAAATTAATTAACATAAATGAAGTTCAGAGAAACATGGACCATGGGTGTAACAAAGTGTATACACAGGGGCTTCCGGTGTAATAAATGAAGTTCAGGGACTAAGGCTGTAATAAGTAGTATATACCAATATAGGGGTGGCAATTGGGTTGGGTTTGGGTTAGCGGGTTCGGGTTGGTGGGTTGGCGGGTTAAAATCACTAAACTCAAACCCGACCTGTTAGAGTTTTGGGTCAGAAAACGCAACCCTAACCCGGACACATTTAAATCAAGGTAACCCAGACCCAACCTGTCTAACTCATAACTTAACAGGTTGGAGGGTCAAGTGGGTTAGCGGGTCAGAACCAGGTTAGCGAGTTAGGGAAAAAAAAAGAGAAATTGTACTAAAATTGAGCCTGTAAAATAAGAAATTCTTCTCATCCCAAATTTATAAGTTTTAGTTAGGAAAATATGACAGAACTTAATTCCGTGATATTTTTAGGAGAAATTCAAATTTGAAAGCTCAAAAATAAATGGAAATACTTTAGGTAAGATAACTAATTTAAAGGGTGTCTTATATTATTTATGGTATTTACTATGTACATATTTTTTTAAAAAAATCTTCAAAAATTCAACGGGTTGGCAGGTCGACCCGGGTTCACACAAGACAACTCGAACCCAACCTGATTTATAAAAAGGTTGGACGGGTCGACCTGTTTTTGACCCGAACCCATTTACAGTCAACCCAAGCCCGGCCTTTTTCCGTGTTGGGTTCGTGTTGGGTCGCGGGTCGTGTCAGGAATTGCCACCTCTATATACCACAGGGACCTTCCATGTAATTTACTCGGGTTTAAATATGAGGAAGGGATGGACAATTACCATACTACCCCATCATGTGAGGTGCACATGAGGGATTTAACAACTCTAATAAATATAAGCATGTATATATATATATATCTACTATATATAACAAACACAACCATAGCATATTAAAATTCATATAATTGGCAAAGGATTACATCAAACAATTTGAAGGGTTTTCCCCCAAAACTTTCATTGAAAGAGACAACCAATTTTGATTACTTTCATAAATGGATATGTAACATTATATCCAAAAAGGAATATATTCATAAAAGTGGAATTCATAAAAAGAAAGATAAATAGGGATATTGTGTATAAGGTGAAGAAATGAGAATACATATATACCTTTGTATTGCCCTCAATATAAGATATACCATAATATTTCTTTTTATGTTCACCACAACAACAGCAAAAGAAAGAAAGGGTCATGATTGCTAGGTGGTGATTACTCTAAAATTATTCAAAATCTAAAATATTTAGAAAAAAAAAATTATTTATCAAATAATTATGTAATGGTCAAAATTTGGGGATTTTAAGGGTTGTTTTGCATATTACTTTATTGGGAACTGATATGTAGTCTTACATTTTCTTCCTATTTATAGTTCTACCAATTTCTAAGTTTGACATGTGTAATCCACTATTATCTTTTCTCATATCATCTATTGATTTCGATATTTTTCATGATTAAATTGGTAGGCACATCGGTAGACACAAATGGTAGGAACCAATACCATTTATTTACTTTATTTAGCTCATAATATGAGTATGATACTCTAATTGAGATATCTTTTGCCTTTAAAGGTCAAACCAATTATATTCAAAGTCCAATTCCCCTAATTTGACTTTTACCTTTAAAGTTTTCTTTCTCAATTTCCATAATTCCAAAAAAAAAAAAAAATTGTTAGACGCAGAAAATATGAAAAAGATTTTGCTTCTTGATATAAGTTCGTGAAGCAAAATGATATAGTGAATGATAGTTAGCTGTGCATAGAGCTTCAAAATTCTATTTAACTGATTCAAAAAATGGAGTAATAAGTTTTTTTAGAATTAAATGTAGAAAATATACAATATTAAGGTCGAATTAAATGTAGAAAATATACAAAATGATACTGTTTAGATACTTTATTCATTGAAAATCTTGTACCTTTAAAAACAATTTCATAGTAAAAACAAATATTTTTTATATATGATATAGTTGATCATTATAGAGATTATAAATTTAATAACAGACAAAAACACTCTCTACATTATACTTATAAGTAACAACTTAAATAACTGACAAACTATTAATTCCAAATTATAAAGTTTGACCCATTACACAACTCACATCAACCCAACAATAAATTTAGTTTTACTCACCAGTTTAGATTGAATTTCAGATTAATTAACTTGACATATCCTCCATTCTACAACTCATATAATAGGCAAAACTAAATTCAAAATTAACACAATACTATGTATATAAAGTTAACATAGCGAATACAATAACTAACATTAATCACACATGCATGTTGTAATTAACATCACCCCTTTTTGATTAATTAGCATATTCATCAAGACTAATTTTTAGGAGTCCACTGCTCCTGGTGGACTGGACTACAAAAAGATGGCTTAGTTACATTTGCACAAAATGCCTATGATTACTGATAAATAACTACCTCTTAACCAACTCCTACTTCCTCTAATGTTTAAAGATGTTGATGAACCATATAACCCGACTTCCTTCTTGAGAACCAAATGATTGACCTTCTTTGTGGGGGTGGTGATAAACTGGTGTTGGTTCTCTACCAATGTTTATTTTCGAAATATATATAATAAATTTGAAAGATAAAACAGTTTCAAAACTGAATTGCACAAAACAAGGCAACCGAATATTGAGAATTAATGCTGATTGTCGTTGCCAAAAATAAAGCAATTAAATTAATTGGTGGGGTAAAAATTTCGGAAACTACCCATATCTAAAGATATCAAATAAATTCAAAATCTCTCACCGTTAATATAGTGAATTTCATAACTGCAGGATTTTAGTTTCCAATTGTAAACAAATATGTTGAGGATGTTTCGCTGGCCAATGGTTGAATTACACGTGGCATATTTGACCAATGAAAGAGCTTCAAACTGCTGAGTTGTCAAACTAAAAACAAATGTAGGCTCATATATATGAGAAGATTATTTAAAAGTATAAAATTTTGATAAGTAAAACAAACGGGAATTGATTTGTTCAAGGCAACAATTATTCCATCTAAGGCAAATTAATATTGTTTGACCTTTTATCCTCATAAGGTGTGAATTATAAAAGCAAGGGTAAAGAATAGTAAGGGTATAAATATCAATATATCATACAACATTACATTACCTTAGATGAATTAATAAATGCCTTGAACAAATCATTTCCCAAAACAAACCAGCATAAATTTTTTTCATACTGTTTTTAGTGATTTTTCCATGGTAACTCTAACCCTGCTTGAAAAGGAATCCTACTTTGTCTAACTCACTGCTTCAAATATATCTATCTATGCCGTTCCCATCTTTACCCAATTTGGATGGAGCATTAAATTCTATCAATCCACGACTTTGATTTAATTCAAATCTATTCAAATCATATTTATCACTATAAGTTAGGAATATTGTAGGGATATTAAAAGGATGATGTGGAATGCTTTCATTGGTAGAAGATTTATGATGTGACAAAGATGACGTGATAACGATGAGGTAGATTAGTTGACATGTCATGCTTTCTTTTAATTCCCCCGTATCAAAATAAGTTAATCACTTTTCTTTTTGGGATGTATCAAAATAAGGGAATCACTTTAATAATTTACCTTATTTGGTAAGTTTTTATATTTAAAATTACCCGTTTATCCTTATTTATCTATCTTTAAACATCATTAAATGTGTGAGGCCCCATCTATTTTTGTCATCTTCTTATATTTGATTTTATCACCATTTAGAAGAAGCAACAAAATAGTAAAAGGATTCTAATTATCCCATTTAATTTCACTAATCTCTTAATTTGCCTAAAAAAATATGAACTTCAAAGTGATTCTGATAGGAGGAAGTATTATAGATAAGAGATTTGTATATTGTTATTATTATTATTATTAGTAGTAACTTCTTTAGGATTACAATACAGGCCCAGCCCAAGGCGTGGACGAACTGGGCTTGGGCCCAGGGCCAGGGGAGCAATCATGATATTTTAGGCCCATTGAGGGAGAGGGGAAAAGGCAGAAGAACGGCGGACAGAATACGAGAAGAGGATAGGCAAAACCTGACGATTGGAGTTTTCTAGGGGCAGCATTCACCCGATTCGTTCAGTTCACAAGCTACTGTAAGACATTATTCAGTTTTTTTAGTTTTGAAATTGTTTGTTTTTCTTTTTTTCATATCTACTCTAGTTTTTTTAAACAATTATCTACCAACTTTAAAATTGAAGCTAGTTTATTTTATTGAATTATGAAGTCTAAATGCTTTTTATTTTATTGTAATTTTGTTTGCTCTTTATTGAAATTTGAATCGAGCTTACTTCAACTGGTAAATTGGATCGATTTTGTTTGTATTGTTTCCTGTCTATGATAAATGTTGTCTGGAAAGCTTACCTTTCTTTTCTGTCTATGCTAAATGTTAAATTTCAGTCACTGAATCTCTAATTTTATAAGTGGGGAATGGCTACTTTAATGTTTGATTCTTTTTTGGATAAATCGGTAGGTTTTGTGTTAAAAAATAATTTATGTCTTCAATTGCCAATTTCTCTGAGTCTGCTAATTTTGGTTCAAGATATGTGTATAATTTGTCAATTTAATGTTATCACTTTGAGGCTTGCCAATAGAATCAGATATTAAAATTCTCAAGTGACCCCTTTTCTATTTGCTTTTTTTAGTGTTAGTGGTGCATGGATTTTGAATGATTAGAGCATTTGGAATCAATTATGGTTATGATTTTTTGATTGTTTCAGGTAATAATACTATAATTAATCTAGTTTAGATAACCTGGAAATGGTTAGTTGTAAGAAATTCACTTTACTGTGATAAATGTGAAATTACCATTGTTAGTTTTAAGGAATTGAATATAAAAGCATTATGAAGGAATGTTGATCTTAATATCTCATAATCTTATGTTTGACTATGATTTGTTTAGAACAACATGAACTAGACTGCATGAACATAAATACAGGTTCCCGAGCATATTACTTTATATATACATTTGTCATACCAAATGTACCGTTCATAAGAGGAATATATATTTAAATTTTGAAAAGGTGAATAAAAGTGGGATTGCCCAAGTGGCTTTGCGTTGTTGTTCTAATCGTTTGCTTTCCCCAGGACGGGGATCGACTCCTGCTTCAACAGAAATGTTTTCTTTTCTTCACTTGAGTCAAATCTGAACAGTAGAATAGGGGTTTGCTATTTTGCGCATTTTCTTATTATATGTAATATATTAGCTTTGTATGGAAGTTGCATAACTAATTATTTTGTAGATGGGTTGGTATAATTTTATGGCTTTTTGTTAGGTAACCAGGGTTCGATTCTTAACATTTGTTTTATTTTGTCCTTTCTTTTTTAAACCTATTTTAGATAAGTAATACTTCTCAACATAAAGCTTTTATAATTTCTTATTATAAACCTAATGTTTTTTTTTATTATGTATAATGCTAACCTCATTTATACACATTAATTTCTTATTATTTGCACGGAATTAAATCAAACTCTAAAAGTGAATTTAGAACACAATTTAGCCTTAAACACATGATTTTAACTTTTAATTGTATATCATAATGAAGTATTTTAGAAAGCTTACAATTAGATTGATACACAATTAAGGCAAAAAAAATTATGCAAAAAGTCCCGCTGCAACGTGCGGGCATTATATTACTCGTTTATATACAAACGTGATACGCATTTACTGTTCACATAGAAGTTACAAAATTCTCCCCTAAAGTCTTGTCATAGTTATTCTTGCCCCTTTAGAATTCTAGAACTTTTATTTTTCACCCTTAAAATTTGGTAACATGTTTTCCCATTTCGAGTTTTATAACTTTCATTTTTTACCCCTAAGATTTTATAATTTATATTTTTGATTTCATTTAAAATATTTATCATTTTCTATAAATTGATAATACGCATTACCTATAATTAAAAACCTTTTGACAACAATACTAAATATGGGCTTCAAATCTTTTAGGTTTATTATAATTTTATGCTTATACGATAATTTCATACTAAAATAAGCATACTTTCAAAACCATAAAAATCAATAATTTAAAATTACTATGAAAGATTATATATCTTTAAAACTAACTGAATAACTAATATTAAATTCATACACCTGATATTTATTTTAATTTGTTCAAAGTTTAGAAATAAAATATAAACTCATTTTACGGTTATATGTGTTCGATATCATTTAGTTTGTAAAACCATGTGTTGATTAGATTCGCCCGCAGCGGAGAGCGGATCATAACAACACTCGTTATGTTATATTGTTTACAAGTTAGTAGCTTGGATTTTTAATATGTTCCCAGATGATAGCTTGGATTTTTAATATGTTGCTATTTAATATTTTCTCTAACCTATTAATATTTATGCTATATTGTTTTTCATGTGTTGTTTTACAAGTGGGGGCTTCTTTTTTTCCTGCTTCGCCCAAAGCATCAAAATTCATTACCGACTTTTTTTTTCTCTAACCTATTAATAAGTGCATTAAATATGTCTACCAGAGCTTTATTATTTAATTAGTTTTTTTAATTATATATCGATATAAGAAGTTTTATGCATTAAATGGGGCCGAAATTGTCACCTTCTGTTAAAATAAATAATCACATACATAAAGTGTACTTGTAATGTAGAAACTATAAAATCTCCTAAATCAATATATTAGAAGAAATTTAAATAATCATTGACATAATATATTTTTTTGTAATTACCGTTGTAACTCATTGTTTAATGTGGTTGATTAGGATTTATGACATTCATAAGTAGGCTTTATGTACATAAAGTCTACAACCTACCTTTACCCTATAAACAACAGGAAACTTATGTATCTCTTCCATCTTATCTCTTGTATCATTTGTACCATGGTTGTAACACACACTAGTATGAATAAGAATGGTTGTTGCTATGATCTAAAGAGTTGAGCTAATTGCCTTACAACACGTTATCAGCACTTTGCTAAAGGTCTAGTGATCTAAACAACGGTTATTCACTTCCACTACTAGCATTTCGGTAATCAAATTTAAGGTACAATATGATCTTGAATCTTTTATCTAGTTCAATTATGCATCATATAAGTTGAATGTTTAAACAAGTACGGAGTATAATACTTGTAATATGTTAATGAAGAACTTGATAGTTTAAAAAAAATCTATTATAATTTCATATTTTAGTTTGTGACATGAATGGTGATTTAATAAAATATTTGTCAAACATTGTTTTTAATAATGAGGCATCTTAAAGTATTCTAAAATATTTATAAGAGAAAAAAATCACCTCTACTCTACGAAATGAGAATTGATTCTCCATGGCCGAATTTTGTAAGCTTAAACTATTTTATATATTGATCATCAAATTCAAAATGCATATATAAGTCTAATATTCTAAATAAATTCCATCGCATTTGACAGAATTATTCGAAGAGTTCATAATTTTTATTTTCAAACGTTTTTTTATTTCAACTAATGAAAACTACATTAATTACTTTGACTCCATATATTAGTTTGGGAATTTTAAAACGTAACTCCTCATAATTTTATTTAGACATTAAAAAACGTAACCACTATACTTTTAATTGAGAATTAAAACTTATTAAGGTGATTTAAATATTTTTAATTGTTGGTCAATTAAAATGCAACCCCAACATTTTGAAAAATGTTTTTATGATCATATTATATATACATTTCTATTAGTGGGTAAAAAATAGGGTATGATAATAGGTTACTTATATTTTTTATTGAAAATATATTTGTGGATTAATTTACCATCAATTTTTTGTATCAATATGCATTGACATGTAATGATTATGTTACACTTTCTTTTGTGTTTGAAAGTTGTTTTTTTAAAAAAAAAAAGAAAAAAAACATAAGCATTCGAATTAATAATTTCATTGAAAAAAAGGATTTTTTTTTTACGTTTACTAGTTGTATGGTGTGCAATCTAAAATTAGTCATTTGATTTATTGTTAGTAATTCAATGTGTGAATTACACTATTAGCCCATGTGAACTCAAAACGAAAAATGTGGACTCATGAGCATTGTATTAAAACTACTTAAAGTGAAAAATTATGAATCATCCCCAAATAGGCTCACCTATTCTAATTACAATGTCTAGGAAAGATAGGTGGTTTTTCTGACTCATGATGGAGGTGGTTCCGATACGCACAAGCGCTGTCTACCATCACCGTCTTTCCTAGTTGTATTTGAATAGAGCTACCAAAAAGGGTTGACTAGATAAAGTCGTAATTGACTGTGGCCCGGTGTAAGAGGTGCTTAATAACCATGAATCAAAATCCATAAACTTGTATTAATTTTTCAAAATACTTTTAACATTAAACAATGAATTAGCATATTAATAACTATAAATCATTCAATAAAACTAAATAGCAATGATAAGTGTTAAATCAAAATCCATAAACTTCAACATGTTAGATATTTTTACTTAAAAATCTTAACATACGTGTAACCCAACCAAACAGACAAACCCAAGGCCCGAACAACACGAACTAGATGAAGGCGATATTGAAACAGTGCAATTAGTACTGTTCGCCGGGCTTCTAAAAGTTGGCTCCATCATAAAGCTTACAAAACAATAACTATAATTGGAATGAAATTGTACCTTGTCACATTTGCTGTTAACACACCATTAAACATCAAAACCATTTTATCTACATTTTTTATCTTCATAAATAAAAGAATATCCTTACTTGAGTGTCAATGCAGCATCAATAAAATAATTAACTCGTTTCTCAACATTCATGTTAAAGAGAAAATGGCAGTCCTGTAATTTCAGAATTGTCAAATTAAATATTTTTACATCAATAATATATGAAAATTAAAAATGAGATAATCATACGTTGAGCGTTTGAAAAACATGTGATCATTTTTTATAGACTATTTTTTACACGGGTTTTAAAACATTGGGTTTACCATAAAGGGTAAGCAAGAGAAATGAGTCGGGTAGTAACATTGAAGGTTGACTATAAAGTCGTAATTGACCGACCCTAATTTTACCACCCTAATTTTACTGAATTTCTACAATCGCTCCTCCGATCACCCTCTCCACATCTCCGATCACCGAAACCTAAGTGAATTCTTACAATCTGATCATCATCTCCATCTCTCCGACGCTGAACCCTAATTTCACTACTACAACATCTCCGAACCCCAAACCCAAATCACAACAAAAAACACTTCTAGTGTTATTTACAATGGCGAACCCACATGACAGAGCAGATTACTAGTACGTGTGTGAGCCTTGCGATAAAGTATTCCGAACCAGAGAAAATATGTTGGATCACAATGAATTAGCATATTAATAACTTTAAATCATTTAATAAAACTAATTAGCAATGATAAGTGTTAAATCAAAATCCATAAACTTCAACATGTTAGATATTTTTACTTAAAAATCCTAACATACGTGTAACCCAACCAAAAAGACAAACCCAAGGCCCGAACAACACGAACTAGATGAAGGCGATATTGAAACAGTGTAATTAGTACTGTTCGTCGGGCTTCTAAAAGTTGGCTCCATCATAAAGCTTACAAAACAATAACTATAACTAGAATGAAATTGTACCTTGTCAAATTTGCTGTTAACACACCATTAAACATCAAAACCATTTTATCTACATTTTTTATCTTCATAAATAAAAGAATATCCTTACTTGAGTGTCAATGCAGCATCAATAAAATAATTAACTCGTTTCTCAACGTTCATGTTAAAGAGAAAAGGGCAGTCCTGTAATTTCAGAATTGTCAAATTAAATATTTTTACATCAACAATATATGAAAATTAAAAATGAGATAATCGTACGTTGAGCGTTTGAAAAACACGTGATCATTTTTTATAAACTATTTTTTACACGGGTTTTAAAACATTGGGTTTACCATAAAGGGTAAGCAAGAGAAATGAGTCGGGTAGTAACATTGAAGGTTGACTATAGAGTCGTAATTGACCGACCATAATTTTACCACCCTAATTTTACTGAATTTCTACAATCGCTCCTCCGATCACCCACTCCACATCTCCGATCACCGAAACCTAAGTGAATTCTTACAATCCGATCATCATTTCCATCTCTCCGACGCCGAACCCTAATTTCAGTACTACAACATCTCCGAACCCCAAACCCAAATGACAACAAAAAACACTTCTAGTGTTATTTACAATGGCGAACCCACATGACAGAGCAGATTACCAGTACGTGTGTGAGCCTTGAGATAAAGTATTCCGAACCAGATAAAATATGTTGGATCGCAATAAATTAGCATATTAATAACTATAAATCATTTAATAAAACTAAATAGCAATGATAAGTGTTAAATCAAAATCCATAAACTTCAACATGTTAGATATTTTTACTTAAAAATCCTAACATACGTGTAACCCAACCAAAAAGACAAACCCAAGGCCCGAACAACACGAACTAGATGAAGGCGATATTGATACAGTGTAATTAGTACTGTTCGTCGGGCTTCTAAAAGTTGGCTCCATCATAAAGCTTACAAAACAATAACTATAATTGGAATGAAATTGTACCTTGTCACATTTGCTGTTAACACACCATTAAACATCAAAACCATTTTATCTACATTTTTTATCTTCGTAAATAAAAGAATATCCTTACTTGAGTGTCAATGCAGCATCAATAAAATAATTAACTCGTTTCTCAACATTCATGTTAAAGAGAAAAGGGCAGTCCTGTAATTTCAGAATTGTCAAATTAAATATTTTTACATCAATAATATATGAAAATTAAAAATGAGATAATCATACGTTGAGCGTTTGAAAAACATGTGATCATTTTTTATAAACTATTTTTTACACGGGTTTTAAAACATTGGGTTTACCATAAAGGGTAAGCAAGAGAAATGGGTCGGGTCGGGTCGTAACATTGAAGGTTGACTATAAAGTCGTAATTGAGTGACCCTAATTTTACCACTCGAATTTTACTGAATTTCTACAGTCGCTCCTCCAATCACCCTCTCCACATCTCCGATCACCGAAACCTAAGTGAATTCTTACAATCCGATCATCATCTCCATCTCTCCGACGCCGAACCCTAATTTCACTACTACAACATCTCCGAACCCCAAACCCAAATCACAACAAAAAACACTTCTAGTGGTATTTACAATGGCGAACCCACATGACAGAGCAGATTACCAGTACGTGTGTGAGCCTTGCGATAAAGTATTCCGAACTAGAGAAAATATGTTGGATCACATTGAATTAGCATATTAATAACTATAAATCATTTAATAAAACTAATTAGCAATGATAAGTGTTAAATCAAAATCCATAAACTTCAACATGTTAGATATTTTTACTTAAAAATTCTGACATACGTGTAACCCAACCAAACAGACAAACCCAAGGCCCGAACAACACGAACTAGATGAAGACGATATTGAAACAGTGTAATTAGTACTGTTCGTCGGGCTTCTAAAAGTTGGCTCCATCATAAAGCTTACAAAACAATAACTATAATTGGAATGAAATTGTACCTTGTCACATTTGCTGTTAACACACCATTAAACATCAAAACCATTTTATCTACATTTTTTATTATCATAAATAAAAGAATATCCTTACTTGAGTGTCAATGCAGCATCAATAAAATAATTAACTCCTTTCTCAACATTCATGTTAAAGAGAAAATGGCAGTCCTGTAATTTCAGAATTGTCAAATTAAATATTTTTACATCAATAATATATGAAAATTAAAAATGAGATAATCATACGTTGAGCGTTTGAAAAACATGTGATCATTTTTTATAGACTATTTTTTACACGGGTTTTAAAACATTGGGTTTACCATAAAGGGTAAGCAAGAGAAATGAGTCGGGTCGTAACATTGAAGGTTGACTACAAAGTCGTAATTGACCGACCCTAATTTTACCACCCTAATTTTACTGAATTTCTACAATCGCTCCTCCGATCACCCTCTCCACATCTCCGATCACCGAAACCTAAGTGAATTCTTACAATCCGATCATCATCTCCATCTCTCCGACGCTGAACCCTAATTTCACTACTACAACATCTCCGAACCCCAAACCCAAATCACAACAAAAAACACTTCTAGTGTTATTTACAATGGCGAACCCACATGACAGAGCAGATTACTAGTACGTGTGTGAGCCTTGCGATAAAGTATTCCGAACCAGAGAAAATATGTTGGATCACAATGAATTAGCATATTAATAACTTTAAATCATTTAATAAAACTAATTAGCAATGATAAGTGTTAAATCAAAATCCATAAACTTCAACATGTTAGATATTTTTACTTAAAAATCCTAACATACGTGTAACCCAACCAAAAAGACAAACCCAAGGCCCGAACAACACGAACTAGATGAAGGCGATATTGAAACAGTGTAATTAGTACTGTTCGTCGGGCTTCTAAAAGTTGGCTCCATAATAAAGCTTACAAAACAATAACTATAACTAGAATGAAATTGTACCTTGTCAAATTTGCTGTTAACACACCATTAAACATCAAAACCATTTTATCTACATTTTTTATCTTCATAAATAAAAGAATATCCTTACTTGAGTGTCAATGCAGCATCAATAAAATAATTAACTCGTTTCTCAACGTTCATGTTAAAGAGAAAAGGGCAGTCCTGTAATTTCAGAATTGTCAAATTAAATATTTTTACATCAACAATATATGAAAATTAAAAATGAGATAATCGTACGTTGAGCGTTTGAAAAACATGTGATCATTTTTTATAAACTATTTTTTACACGGGTTTTAAAACATTGGGTTTACCATAAAGGGTAAGCAAGAGAAATGAGTCGGGTCGTAACATTGAAGGTTGACTATAGAGTCGTAATTGACCGACCCTAATTTTACCACCCTAATTTTACTGAATTTCTACAATCGCTCCTCCGATCACCCACTCCACATCTCCGATCACCGAAACCTAAGTGAATTCTTACAATCCGATCATCATTTCCATCTCTTCGACGCCGAACCCTAATTTCAGTACTACAACATCTCCGAACCCCAAACCCAAATGACAACAAAAAAACACTTCTAGTGTTATTTACAATGGTGAACCCACAGGACAGAGCAGATTACCAGTACGTGTGTGAGCCTTGAGATAAAGTATTCCGAACCAGATAAAATATGTTGGATCACAATGAATTAGCATATTAATAACTATAAATCATTTAATAAAACTAAATAGCAATGATAAGTGTTAAATCAAAATCCATAAACTTCAACATGTTAGATATTTTTACTTAAAAATCCTAACATACGTGTAACCCAACCAAAAAGACAAACCCAAGGCCCGAACAACACGAACTAGATGAAGGAGATATTGAGACAGTGTAATTAGTACTGTTCGTCGGGCTTCTAAAAGTTGGCTCCATCAAAAAGCTTACAAAACAATAACTATAATTGGAAAGAAATTGTACCTTGTCACATTTGCTGTTAACACACCATTAAACATCAAAACCATTTTATCTACATTTTTTATCTTCGTAAATAAAAGAATATCCTTACTTGAGTGTCAATGCAGCATCAATAAAATAATTAACTTGTTTCTCAACATTCATGTTAAAGAGAAAAGGGCAGTCCTGTAATTTCAGAATTGTCAAATTAAATATTTTTACATCAATAATATATGAAAATGAAAAATGAGATAATCATACGTTGAGCGTTTGAAAAACATGTGATCATTTTTTATAAACTATTTTTTACACGGGTTTTAAAACATTGGGTTTACCATAAAGGGTAAGCCAGAGAAATGGGTCGGGTCGGGTCGTAACATTGAAGGTTGACTATAAAGTCGTAATTGAGTGACCCTAATTTTACCACCCGAATTTTACTGAATTTCTACAGTCGCTACTCCAATCACCCTCTCCACATCTCCGATCACCGAAACCTAAGTGAATTCTTACAATCCGATCATCATCTCCATCTCTCCGACGCCGAACCCTAATTTCACTACTACAACATCTCCGAACCCCAAACCCAAATCACAACAAAAAACACTTCTAGTGGTATTTATAATGGCGAACCCACATTACCAGTACGTGTGTGAGCCTTGCGATAAAGTATTCCGAACTAGAGAAAATATGTTGGATCACAATGAATTAGCATATTAATAACTATAAATCATTTAATAAAACTAATTAGCAATGATAAGTGTTAAATCAAAATCCATAAACTTCAACATGTTAGATATTTTTACTTAAAAATTCTGACATACGTGTAACCCAACCAAACAGACAAACCCAAGGCCCGAACAACACGAACTAGATGAAGACGATATTGAAACAGTGTAATTAGTACTGTTCGTCGGGCTTCTAAAAGTTGGCTCCATCATAAAGCTTACAAAACAATGACTATAATTGGAATGAAATTGTACCTTGTCACATTTGCTGTTAACACACCATTAAACTTCAGAACCATTTTATCTACATTTTTTATCTTCATAAATAAAAGAATATCCTTACTTGAGTGTCAATGCAGTATAAATAAAATAATTAACTCGTTTCTCAACATTCATGTTAAAGTGAAAAGGGCAGTCCTGTAATTTCAGAATTGTCAAATTAAATATTTTTACATCAATAATATATGAAAATTAAAAATGAGATAATCATACATTGAGCGTTTGAAAAACATGTGATCAATTTTTATAAACTATTTTTACACTGGTTTTAAAACATTGGGTTTACCATAAAGGGTAAGCAAGAGAAATGGGTCGGGTCGTAACATTGAAGGTTGACTATAAAGTCGTAATTGACCGACCCTAATTTTACCACCCTAATACTGAATTTCTACAATCGCTCCTCCGATCACCCTCTCCACATCTCCAATCACCGAAACCTAAGTGAATTCTTACAATCCGATCATCATCTCCATCTCTCCGATGCCGAACCCTAATTTTACTACTACAACATCTCCGAACCCCAAACCCAAATCACAACAAAAAACACTTCTAGTGGTATTTACAATGGCGAACCCACATGACAGAGCAGATTACCAGTACATGTGTGAGCCTTGCGATAAAGTATTCCGAACCAGAGAAAATATGTTGGATCACAATGAATTAACATATGCTTCTCTGGTTCGGAATACTTTATCGCAAGGCTCACACACGTACTGGTAATCTGCTCTGTCATGTGGGTTCGCCATTGTAAATAACACTAGAAGTGTTTTTTGTTGTGATTTGGGTTTGGGGTTCGCAGATGTTGTAGTAGTGAAATTAGGGTTCGGCGTCGGAGAGATGGAGATGATGATCGGATTGTAAGAATTCACTTAGGTTTCGGTGATTGGAGATGTGGAGAGGGTGATCGGAGGAGCGATTGTAGAAATTCAGTAAAAATTAGGGTGGTAAAATTAGGGTCAGTCAATTATGACTTTATAGTCAACCTTCAATGTTATGACCCGACCCATTTCTCTTGCTTACCCTTTATGGTAAACCCAATGTTTTAAAACCCGTGTAAAAAATAGTTTATAAAAAATGATCACATGTTTTACAAACGCTCAACGTATGATTATCTCATTTTTAATTTTCATATATTATTGATGTAAAAATATTTAATTTGACAATTCTGAAATTACAGAATCGCCATTTTCTCTTTAACATGAATGTTGAGAAACGAGTTAATTATTTTATTGATGCTGCATTGACACTCAAATAAGGATATTCTTTCATTTATGAAGATAAAAAATGTAGATAAAATGGTTTTGATGTTTAATGGTGTGTTAACAGCAAATGTGGCAAGGTACAATTTCATTCCAATTATAGTTATTGTTTTGTAAGCTTTATGATGGAGCCAACTTTTAGAAGCCCGACGAACAGTACTAATTACAATGTTTCAATATCGTCTTCATCTAGTTCGTGTTGTTCGGGCCTTGGGTTTGTTTGTTTGGTTGGGTTACACGTATGTTAGGATTTTTAAGTAAAAATATGTAAGATGTTGAAGTTTATGGATTTTGATTTAACACTTATCATTGCTAATTAGTTTTATTAATTGATTTATAGTTATTAATATGCTAATTCATTGTGATCCAACATATTTTCTCTGGTTCGGAATACTTTATCGCAAGGCTCACACAGGTACTGGTAATCTGCTCTGTCATGTGGGTTCGCCATTGTAAATACCACTAGAAGTGTTTTTTGTTGTGATTTGGGTTTGGGGTTCAGAGATGTTGTAGTAGTGAAATTAGGGTTCGGCGTCGGAGAGATGGAGATGATGATCGGATTGTAAGAATTCACTTAGGTTTCGGTGATCGGAGATGTGGAGAGGGTGATCGGAGGAGCGATTGTAGAAATTCAATAAAATTCGGGTGGTAAAATTAGGGTCAGTCAATTACGACTTTATAGTCAACCTTCAATGTTATGACCCGACCCATTTCTCTTGCTTACCATTTATGGTAAACCCAATGTTTTAAAACCCGTGTAAAAAATAGTTTATAAAAAATGATCACATGTTTTTCAAACGCTCAACGTATGATTATCTCATTTTTAATTTTCATATATTATTGATGTAAAAATATTTAATTTGACAATTCTGAAATTACAGGACTGCCCTTTTCTCTTTAACATGAATGTTGAGAAACGAGTTAATTATTTTATTGATGCTGCATTGACACTCAAGTAAGGATATTCTTTTATTTATGAAGATAAAAAATGTAGATAAAATGGTTTTGATGTTTAATGGTGTGTTAACAGAAATGTGACAAGGTACAATTTCAATCCAATTATAGTTATTGTTTTGTAAGCTTTATGATGGAGCCAACTTTTAGAAGCCCGACGAACAGTACTAATTACACTGTTTCAATATCACCTTCATCTAGTTCGTTTGTTCGGGCCTTGGGTTTGTCTTTTTGGTTGGGTTACACGTATGTTAGGATTTTTAAGTAAAAATATCTAACATGTTGAAGTTTATGGATTTTGATTTAACACTTATCATTGCTAATTAGTTTTATTAAATGATTTATAGTTATTTAATATGCTAATTCATTGTGATCCAACATATTTTCTCTGGTTCGGAATACTTTATCGCAAGGGTCACACACGTACTGGTAATCTGCTCTCTCATGTGGGTTCGCCATTGTAAATAACACTAGAAGTGTTTTTTGTTGTGATTTGGGTTTGGGGTTCGGAGATGTTGTAGTAGTGAAATTAGGGTTCGGCGTCGGAGAGATGGAGATGATGACCGGATTGTAAGAATTCACTTAGGTTTCGGTGACTGGAGATGTGGAGAGGGTGATCGTAGGAGCGATTCTAGAAATTCAGTAAAATTAGGGTGGTAAAATTAGGGTCAGTCAATTACGACTTTATAGTCAACCTTCAATGTTACGACCCGACCCATTTCTCTTGCTTACCCTTTATGGTAAACCCAATGTTTTAAAACCCGTGTAAACAATAGTTTATAAAAAATGATCACATGTTTTTCAAACGCTCAACGTATGATTATCTCATTTTTAATTTTCATATATTATTGATGTAAAAATATTTAATTTGACAATTCTGAAATTACAGGACTGCCCTTTTCTCTTTAACATGAATGTTGAGAAACTAGTTAATTATTTTATTGATGCTGCATTGACACTCAAGTAAGGATATTCTTTTATTTATGAAGATAAAATATGTAGATAAAATGGTTTTGATGTTTAATGGTGTGTTAACAACAAATGTGACAAGGTACAATTTCATTCCAATTATAGTTATTGTTTAGTAAGCTTTATGATGGAGCCAACTTTTAGAAGCCCGACGAACAATACTAATTACACTGTTTCAATATCGCCTTCATCTAGTTCGTGTTGTTCGGGCCTTGGGTTTGTCTAGTTTGGTTGCGTTACAAGTATGTTAGGATTTTTAAGTAAAAATATGTAAGATGTTGAAGTTTATGGATTTTGATTTAACACTTATCATTGCTAATTAGTTTTATTAAATGATTTATAGTTATTAATATGCTAATTCATTGTGATCCAACATATTTTCTCTAGTTCGGAATACTTTATCGCAAGGCTCACACACGTACTGGTAATCTGCTCGGTCATGTGGGTTCGCCATTGTAAATACCACTACAAGTGTTTTTTGTTGTGATTTGGGTTTGGGGTTCGGAGATGTTGTAGTAGTGAAATTAGGGTTCGGCGTCGGAGAGATGGAGATGATGATCGGATTGTAAGAATTCACTTAGGTTTCGGTGATTGGAGATGTGGAGAGGGTGATCGGAGGAGCGATTGTAGAAATTCATTAAAATTCGGGTGGTAAAATTAGGGTCAGTCAATTACGACTTTATAGTCAACCTTCAATGATACGACCCGACCCATTTCTTTTGCTTACCCTTTATGGTAAACCCAATGTTTTAAAACCCGTGTAAAAAATAGTTTATAAAAAATGATCACATGTTTTTCAAACGCTCAACGTATGATTATCTCATTTTTAATTTTCATATATTATTGATGTAAAAATATTTAATTTGACAATTCTGAAATTACAGGACTGCCCTTTTCTCTTTAACATGAATGTTGAGAAACGAGTTAATTATTTTATTGATGCCGCACTGACACTCAAGTAAGGATATTCTTTTATTTATGAAGATAAAAAATGTAGATAAAATGGTTTTGATGTTTAATGGTGTGTTAACAGCAAATGTGACAATGTACAATTTCATTCCAATTGTAGTTATTGTTTTGTAAGCTTTATTGTAACGACCCAAAATTTGTAGATAAATAAATTATGTAAAAATATGATAAATAAGGATAAATCGTTTAAAGAACGTGGAAATTGGTTTCGTGTCATTTGGACACCGTATGAGAAAATTATGACCGAAACCGAGTAGAGACAAAGGTCGAAAGTTGCAGCCCTGCTGCACCAAAGAGATCGCGGCGCGAACTATCGTTCGCGTTCGCGAACTTGAGGCAGAGAGTTGGGATATTTGGTGAGCAAGTTCACGGCTGGCTCACGATCGGGAAGAGTTCGCGACAAGGGAAGTTCGCGGCGCGAACATGTAGATCGCGGCGCGAACTTGTCCGACCAGACATTAAATTCGGGATTTCAGCCATAAATGCCATATCCAAACCCTAGGTTTCTCTCTTGGCTATTTTCGAGCATAAAGGCTGTTCTTGGGTGATTTCTTCACAAATCCTTGCTAGATTTCACTCATAGTGGAAGATTAAAGGTATATCTTCACTCTTTCATCTTTGTAGCTCAAGATCTATGGATCTTGAAGCTAGGGTTTGAAACCCTAGTTCTTGAGTTTATGTTTAATGGTGAAATAAAGGTTGTATATGCTTAGTAGATGTCATTTTAACAAAGGAATCAAGTGTATGGTTAAGATTTGTAAGAATCTTAATGGTTGGTTAAACCTAGGGTTTTATAAACCACCAAAATTGGGGGAAAGTGTTATTAAGGGATGTTTAGAGATAAATGGACATAATATTAGTAGAATGTGATGTTGAACAACTTGTGATTGTCATATTAGGATTTTGCTGAAGTCTTGGAAGGTTGATTGATTTTGAAGCAAGAGATTGGGTGTCAAGAACACGGTTGGAGCATCATATTGCTAAGGTGAGTACGTGTGGACTTTACTGAGTACATAGCTATAGAAATGTGTTCCATTTACTTGAATTTAGCTTATTTTATTATGTGTGTAGACTTATTGTGCTGAGTTAGCTTGACACTATTGATAGTGGCTAACTAACATGTTTGATGATAGATGTGATAGCTTAAGGCTTGATTGGAATAATTTCTGAGTTATGGCAAGTGAGATGATGTGATGATGCGGGGGATCCTCGATCATGAGAATATGGAATGGGGAGCATTTGGGCGGATCCCCATCGGCCCATTCCATGATAGTAGTCTTGCTAACTGGAGATAGTCCGGCGAGCAAGGCAGGTATTGGTAGATTGGACGATTCCCTCTTGCCTTTACCTTGAGGCTTGTTAATGCGGGGGATCCCCGGTTAATAAGTTAATGTGGTTCTAGTTAGTTCGGGGGCAACCCGGTAACTAGATATGATTGCTAGGGAAGCAAGATTGATAGAGTCACAATAGGGTGACTAGATAGGTGGACGAAGTGCATACTTGTGTGATTACTTACCATATGATATTTGTTATTATATGGTCAAAAACTCATGTATCTCACGAGATTTTCTTGTCTCACATACTCCTTGTTTGTTTGCTATGTACTCAGGTTCGGGATCGAGGGTTTAGGTACGCATGGATAGAGATGTGGGGCCTAGAATAGAAGAGCACTAGATTGGATTTAAACTTAACTTTGGTTTTGATATATTTTGTAACACCGAAACTTATACTCTGATTTCATGCCAAAGGTTTTTGTAAATCCATATTTTGGGGATAGTTCTTTTATTTATTGAAAATGATATATTTTGGCCAAATGTTTTATTGTTAAAATTTGAGGTGTTACGTTAGCAATTGTGAAAAAGGTTTAAAAAAGTGTCAGGAAATAATAAAGCTAAACACAAGCTCAAGAAAAAATCAAAGAAAATGAAAGAGGTACATTTTGATTTTGTTTAAAATGTTTAAATTTTGTTTGAAAAAAATATTAAATTTTATTTGGGCTGTTTAAGAATCTTGTTGGATATGAGGGATTTACTCACAGAACCATTAATTACTGCTTTGATTTTGTAGGGGTCATTAGCAATTGTGAAAAGGTTTAAAAAAGTGAAAGGAAATAATAAAGCTAAACACAAGCTCAAGAAAAAATCAAAGAAAATGAAAGAGGTACATTTTAATTTTGTTTAAAATGTTTAAATTTTGTTTGAAAAAAATATTAAATTTTATTTGGGTTGTTTAAGAATCTTGTTGGATATGAGGGATTTACTCACAGAACCATTAATTACTGCTTTGATTTTATAGGGGTCATTAGCAATTGTGAAAAGGATTAAAAAAGTGTCAGGAAATAATAAAGCTAAACACAAGCTCAACTGCTCAAGAAAAAATCAAAGAAAATGAAAGAGGTACATTTTAATTTTGTTTGAAAAAATATTGAATTTTATTTGGGCTGTTTAAGAATCTTGTTGGATATGAGGGATTTACTCACAGGACCATTAATTACTGCTCTGATTTTGTAGGGGTCATTAGCAATTGTGAAAAGGTTTAAAAAAGTGTCAGGAAATAATAAAGCTAAACACAAGCTCAAGAAAAAATCAAAGAAAATGAAAGAGGTACATTTTAATTTTGTTTAGAATGTTTAAATTTTGTTTGAAAAAAATATTAAATTTTATGTGGGCTGTTTAAGAATCTTGTTGGATATGAGGGATTTACTCACAGAACCATTAATTACTGTTTTGATTTTGTAGGGGTCATTAGCAATTGTGAGAAGGCTTAAAAAAGTGTCAGGAAATAATAAAGCTAAACACAAGCTCAACTACTCAAGAAAAAATCAAAGAAAATGAAAGAGGTACATTTTAATTTTGTTTGAAAAAAATATTAAAATATGTTTGGGCCGTTTAAGAATCTTGTTGGATGTGAGGGATTTACTCACACAACCATTAATTACTGCTTTGATTTTGTAGGGGTCATTAGCAATTGTGAAAAGGTTTAAAAAGGTGTCAGGAAATAATAAAGCTAAACACAAGCTCAAGAAAAAATCAAAGAAAATGAAAGAGGTACATTTTAATTTTGTTTAGAATGTTTAAATTTTGTTTGAAAAAAATATTAAATTTTATTTGGGCTGTTTAAGAATCTTGTTGGATATGAGGGATTTACTCACAGAACCATTAATTACTGCTTTGATTTTGTAGGGGTCATCAGCAATTGTGAAAAGGTTTAAAAAAGTGTCAGGAAATAATAAAGCTAAACACAAGCTCAACTGCTCAAGAAAAAATCAAAGAAAATGAAAGAGGTACATTTTAATTTTGTTTGAAAAAAATATTAAAATATGTTTGGGCTGTTTAAGAATCTTGTTGGATATGAGAGATTTACTCACAGAACCATTAATTACTGCTTTGATTTTGTAGGGGTCATTAGCAATGGTGAAAAAGGTTTAAAAAAGTGTCAGGAAATAATAAAGCTAAACACAAGCTCAAGAAAAAATCAAAGAAAATGAAAGAGGTACATTTTAATTTTGTTTAAAATGTTTAAATTTTGTTTGAAAAAAATATTAAATTTTATTTGGGCTGTTTAAGAATCTTGTTGGATATGAGGGATTTACTCACAGAACCATTAATTACTGCTTTGATTTTTTAGGGGTCATTAGCAATTGTGAAAAGGTTTAGAAAAGTGTTAGGAAATAATAAAGCTAATTACAAGCTCAAGAAAAAATTAAAGAAAATGAAAAAGGTACATTTTAATTTGGTTTGAAAAAAAGATTAAATTTTGTTTGGATTCTTGCAGGTTTATGTGGCATAATGTTCAAGAATCAATATGCATGCACGAGCTGGAAACATAGTACAAGAGGTGTATCAGATGTCTAAAACATATTCCAGCAATTTAGTAACTGAACAATAATCTTCTGCAAAAAAAAAACAGAATTATACCTTCCAATGTGAATGTGTGGTAATTAAAGTTTAGAGAAATTAATACAAACGACCCAATTCCTCTCTGATTTGAGTTTTTAAGATGTTGGATCCATAAACCCTAATCCAGTTTTAGAGGTAAGAATATGAACATAGCAAATAGGACACATTTATGTTTGACCTTTAACGAGTCAAGCAAAACATAAAACTAACTAAATAAAGAATTACAAAAATTTGAAATAATATGACTTTTATAATCATATTTGAGTCACTTATTAACGACCCGTTTCGAGCACAACTCGTTTTGACCTGTTCTAAGATCAAATTTCTTGTCTCCTAATCGGTCCCAACCCTGAAATAAAAGAAACCACCTTGAAGTGTTAAAAAAAAAAAAAAAAGAGAATCCATCTAGAAGTGTTTATCCATACAACCTTCAAATCATTTTAGAAAACTACCCATCTTGACCGAAACCATTTGACCCAATTAATAAACAGTTATGATAAATTATTAAACCAGCATTTTTCTTATTTGACCATTCTGACTCGTTTGACCTGTGTTGTCTTGTTTTTCAAAAGAATATTCGCCTTATTTTTCACAAGCTTAGAGGATGTTAGGAAAGCTTATTTATAACATGCACTGTTGTATAGTTTATACCCTGTAACAATTGTTAGTATAATCAAATAATCAGAATGAATAAAACCGAACCTGAAAGTTGACGGGGAAGAACAGAAAACCGCACGGAATGTATTCCTGTCCTTTAAGGTTTATACGAGCCGTATGCTGTTAGCCTTCAACGTATCACCCCAGGATTTGATGCAGTATAACAGTGGGTTCCAACAGCAAAAGAACCACTGTGTAACACAAAGTGATGAAGCAGAAACAAAGAAGAACAATAGCACTTTTTTCAGAGAGAATGAGTGTGAATTTCGTGTGTTCTCTAACACTGCACTGAGCTCTCTTATATAGGCCAATACTGAAAACGTATACCATCATTGCAGTCTTTAAAACCGTATTAATACAGTCTTGAAACTGATATTTGATAGTCAAAAATGGAAGAAACGTACACAGTATTAACACCTCATCTTTAATACCCGAACGTTTCGTTTAAGTGTTTGAATATCTTCACGGTACTGGCAAAAAAGAAAGCTCATCAGCTCCCAGCGACCGATGCGTCGTGCAAAGTGCGCCTAAATCGCGCCATTTCGCGTCATCGGTCTCGGCTCGGCGCGCGTGTGGGTCTAGCCTTTAATCCTCCACTAAAGCCTTTGAAAGCTTAAGGAATTAAATGCCTTATAAACCCACTAAAAGTTCTTCCTCCCACCAATGTGGGAACTTGCCAACTTGCAAGTTATTAATTAATATTGCTATTAATTGATATTTCCAACAATCCCCCACCAAGTTGGAAAGTTTCCTTTCATTCAGACAGATGCTGTACCTTAGGTGTCATGAAGATTAAACCCAAGTTTAATGTGAGCAAACAAGAGGAGATTGATTCAATGGTATCCTAATAGGTTTAAACCAAGAACCTTATAACCTCCCCGGTTTACCCCCACACAACATATGCTGTCTTTGTGTTCTCCCTGAGCACTAATATGGCCATGTGCTAAAATCCTTTTCATGACCCTTTAGAAGACAAACCAACAGTCTTCATTTGAGGCGGCACCACCTCTAGATCATATAGGCAAAATTTTACAACATCTTCGTTGCTCAGATGTCTCCAAAATTTTGTTAAGAATATTAACTCATCCTCGTTCTCGGCAACGACGTACTATCCTACCTCACATGGATCTATCTTTGATTGATAGTACCTTCTATCGTTAGTAATTTCGTTGTTACCCATTAAACTTGAAAATAGGAGCACTAAGTTCAAGTTGGGTTTCCATTACTAACGATTCTAGTTTGGTTTTAGACCCATGAATCTCGCGGTAGATGTTATCAAATCTCTCGTCAGAGGTTTGGTAAACGGATCTGCCAAGTTCTTCGATGTCTTGACATAAACAACTTTGATGGTACCACTTTCAATTAGTTGTCTCACAGAATGATGACGAAGACCAACGTGTCTCGTCTTCCCATTATATACAGAATTATATACTTTAGATAGTGTGGCCTCACTATCACAGTACATGGGAATTGAAGGCATCGGAGTATCCCACAAACGAATATCCAAGAGTAGATCTCTAATCCACTCTGCCTCTTTGCCTGCAGCGGCTAACGCAATAAGCTCAGCTTCCATCGTTGAGTGAGCTATACATGACTGTTTCTTGCTTGCCCAAGAAATAGCCCCACCAGCTAGTGTATAAATCCATCCACTTGTGGATTTAGAATCACTCCTGTTATCAATCCAGCTGGCATCTGAATACCCCTCTAGTATACTAGATTTTGACGTGTAAGTCAACTCAAAATTACTAGTCCTTTTCAGGTATCCTAGTACTCTTCCCACTGCCTTCCAGTGCTCTGTACTGGGGTTGACAGTGTATTGACTTAGTTTGCTTACTGCAAAAGCAATGTCAGGTCTAGTGCAGTATGTAGCATACATCATGCTTCCAATTGCACTAGCATATTCTAGTTGAGCCACTGCTCTACCAGTGTTCACTTCAAGTTTTACACTAGAATTGAAAGGAGTGTTAAATTCCTTAATATTCAAGTGTTGAAACTTTGTCAATATTTTCTCTATGTAATGAGATTGACTTAGAGAAATTTGACTATCTGTCCTTTTAACCTTAATACCAAGAATGGTATCCACTTCCCCTAGATCTTTCATCTTAAAGTTCGAGGATAGGTATTTCTTCGTATCAAGAATACCTTGTAGGCGAGTGCCAATGATCAACATATCATCAACATAAAGACAGATAACTACGGTGTATTCAGGTATGCATTTAGTGTAGATACATCTATCAACACTATTATGTTTAAAACCAAATGCAGATACAGTGGTGTCAAACCTCTCATGCCACTGTTTTGGAGCTTGCTTCAAACCGTACAGCGATTTAATAAGTCTACACACTTTGTTTTCTTGTCCGGATACAATGAAACCTTCAGGTTGCTCCAAGTATATCTCATCCTTGAGATATCCATTTAGAAAGGCTGTCTTCACATCCATTTGATGAATGTACAGTCCTTTCAATGCTGAGATTGCTATAAGAGTTCTAATTGAACTGATTCTAGCAACTGGAGCATATGTATCGAAATAATCAATACCTTCTCTTTGTCTATACCCTTTAGCGACTAATCTCGCTTTATAGGCTGATATTGATCCATCTGGATGATACTTCCTCTTGAAGATCCATTTAGATCCTATGGGTCTCATACCCTTGGGAAGATCAGCTAACTCCCAAGTTCCATTTCCCATAATTGAATCCATTTCATCATTAATGGCATCCTTCCAGAAAGGAGCATGTCTCGATGTCACGGCTTCAGTAAAAGTCTTAGGATCATCTTCTAAATTAATAGCTAAAATGACCTCTCCCGTCACTTTAGATTGAGATCCTTCAACCAAATATGATAGAAAATCATCTCCAAAACTTTTTTCCTTTCTCACCCTTGTACTTCTCCTTGGTTCTTCTACAACCGAAGAAGGTTGTTCTTCTATAACAGAAGAAGGTGGAATAATATTTCGAGAAGTACTGGGTGCTGAAATGGGATTAGAGGTAGAATTGGAGTTTTCATCATCTCCTATTAGCTTATCCTCGAAGAATTCCACATCTCTGGATTCTACGACTACACCTGATTCTTTATCCAACAATCGGTATGCCTGGCTATTCTGAGCATATCCAATGAATATACTTTTCATAGCTCGAGCTCCCAACTTGGATCGTTTAGGATCATGTGTACGATAATAGGCTAAACACCCCCACACTCTTAGATAATCTAAGTTAGGTTTTCTACCTTTCCATAACTCATAGGGACTGGAAGGAATCACACGACTAGTGATTCTGTTATGCACATAACATGCAGTCAACAATGCTTCCCCCCACAGATTGTGTGGCAAACCCGAATGATTCAACATACAATTGACCATCTCAACAAGAGTTCTATTCTTTCTTTCTGCCAGACCATTTTGTTGGGGAGTATAGGGTGAGGTTCTTTCATGCTTGATACCATTCTCTTCACAGAATGTATCAAACTCATGATTAAAGTATTCTCCGCCTCTGTCCGAGCGAAGAATCTTAATATGTTTTTCATGTTGATTTTCAACCTCGGCCTTATATAGTTTAAATGCATTAAAAGCTTCATCTTTTGTATGCAATAAATAAACATATAAGTATCGGCTCGAGTCATCACAAAAGGTTATAAAATATCTCTTTCCTCCACGAGTGAGTATACCATTCAGTTCACAAATATCCGAATGTATTAATTCTAGTAATGTTGTATTTCTCTTAACGCTTGGAAAAGGTTTCTTTATAAACTTTGATTTTACACAAGTTTCACATTTGTCAAAATCTTTATTATTTAATTTTAACAAGCCTTTAGTTTGCATTTTTTCAATATTTTTAATATTAGTGTGAGCTAAACATTTATGCCATAAAGAAATTGAACAAGCAATATAATTAGAAAACATTATTTCATTAAGTTCATAACCAACAACATTGCTAGTGGTACCGTCACTATCACTTGCGGTACCATCACTCTCACTCTCAGAAAATTCAACATTCAAAACAGAATCACCATAATGGTGACTACTACCCACATCCCCCTCAAACAATTCAAGCCGATACATACCACGCGTATTAACGGCTTGTCCCACATACACCCCATCTTTATAAAACAAGGTCCTACCACCCTCAATCACCAACTTGAAACCATTATCATCAAACTTGGCCGCCGACACAAGTCCTTTTGACACTCCCGGCACATGCAACACATCACGAAGGGTGACCATACTCCCATTACGGAAAGTTAGCAACACCGTGCCAATACCTTGAACACGCACCCTGTGACCATCAGCACACGCCACCACCATTCCTTCACGAACCGGGTCATAAGTTTGGAAGCTGCTACGATTCCCACAAACATGAATCGTAGCTCCAGAATCAAGAAACCATCCACGAGCTGCTATCACGCGAGTCAATGTGGAAATCATGTTTGATTCCCCAAGATCCACATTGGCAATCAAGTGAGTTAGATCCGCAACAGCATTTGCGGATCCACCAACGGGCCCCGATTTCCGTAGTGGACATTCTCGTGCATAATGCCCTGTTTCTCCACAAACATGGCACTTTCCTGTTTTCTTGGATTGATTGTTTTGATGATGATTATTAGGCCTCTTGAACTCCTTCTTTTTGGGTCCCATGTTCTTGTTCATTTTGAACCCTTTCTTGCCCTTGTACTCAGAACCCGAACCAGATGCAGAACCATGACCCCCACCTGACACGTGGTGAACACTCATTCCGACTTTACCCCTTTTGTCCCTGTTTCGAGTTTCCTCCTCAATACGGAGGTGTTTCAACAGGACATCCAAGGAGTAGTCCTCGGAGGTGTTTCTTTTGGAAAAGTCTTTCCATGAAGGTGGTAACATGCAAATGATTGCTCCAACCTGAAAAAGCTCGGGAAGATTAATAGATAGAGAATTCAACTTATTCACTATCACCTGAAGTTCATGCACTTGCTCCATGATCGGTTTATCATCCACCATTTGAAACTCGAAGTATTTAGACACAAGATACTTGTTGGTACCTTCTTCATGTGCCTTGTACTTGAGTTCAATAGCTTTCCACAACTCTATAGGATTTGTAATAGGAGCATACAAATCATAGAGACGGTCAGATAAGGAGTTCTTGATGTGTCCCAAGCATAGATGTTCGGACTCTCTACGCAGAGCCCTTTGCTTATCAAGATCAGCAATTGCTTGCACATCAGGGGCATCTCCCTCAGCAGGGACTGGATTAGCGGGAATTGGGGGCAATTCAGGATCCAACACAAAGCTTAGTTTAAGCACAGCTAGCATAAACAAGACTTTGTCAGCCCAACGAGTGTAGTTCTGGCCATCAAAACGATCAAGCTTGATGAATTCGTGATTCATCAAACGGAAGTTGGTGGAGGAGATTTCAGTGTCCATTTTTCTTTTCTGAAAGTGATTAAAAATTAGTAACAGAATATAAAACAAACAGAAGATATAAACCTTAAAGATTGTTGTATAGTTTATACCCTGTAACAATTGTTAGTATAATCAAATAATCAGAATGAACAAAACCGAACCTGAAAGTTGACGGGGAAGAACAGAAAACCGCACGGAATGTATTCCTGTCCTTTAAGGTTTATACGAGCCGTATGCTGTTAGCCTTCAACGTATCACCCCAGGATTTGATGCAGTATAACAGTGGGTTCCGACAGCAAAAGAACCACTGTGTAACACAAAGTGATGAAGCAGAAACAAAGAAGAACAGTAGCACTTTTTTCAGAGAGAATGAGTGTGAATTTCGTGTGTTCTCTAACACTGCACTGAGCTCTCTTATATAGGCCAATACTGAAAACGCATACCATCATTGCAGTCTTTAAAACCGTATTAATACAGTCTTGTAACTGATATTGACTGATGCAAAGTGCAAAGTGCAAAGTGCAAAGTGCGCCTAAATCGCGCCATTTCGCGTCATCGGTCTCGGCTCGGCGCGCGTGTGGGTCTAGCCTTTAATCCTCCACTAAAGCCTTTGAAAGCTTAAGGAATTAAATGCCTTATAAACCCACTAAAAGTTCTTCCTCCCACCAATGTGGGAACTTGCCAACTTGCAAGTTATTAATTAATATTGCTATTAATTGATATTTCCAACATGCACTTCTTTAAAGCTTCTTCTTTTATCGAATACAAATAAAAGCACAAAAATCACGTTAAACATTATGAGGGAACAGTAACTAATTGTTGGTTTGTTTCAACATTTGGTCTCCTTTAACCGCTTCCTAATAAAGAGTTGCATAAAGTAAGTGATGTTGACAAAAGGACGATTAAATATGCCAAAAGTTGTAAAATTCATGAAACCGTCAAACATTGAATTAGCTTGTAGAGGAAAATGTTGCAAAAAAATCCATGAAGTAAATAAAGATCAGGTGGATTAATGTGCTGGAATTCATTTCTTTAATAGAAAACCTAAACCATTATTGGATTAGGTCCAGATGGAATTATGTAAACAGCATGTCCAGCAATTCATTTCAAGGCATTTTGTACGTTTTCCCACTTTTCTACATTAACAATAACACAAAAACCATTCCCATAAACCATTTAATAAAGCAAAAGCCATAACTTATTAAAAGTTGGATTAACCCAAGGATTGTAGCCTAGTGGTTATGGAGATTGATGTAAGGTGGGTCATGGGTTCAAGTCCCATCGCGGGCAAAAAAAAGAGTAGATTAGGTGCCGTTAAAAAAAAAAATTGGATTAGGGTGCATTATTTCACTCAAAATTTCCTATTAAAGTTTTATTAAACATTAATGAAGTCCATATGTTACATGTTGAAAAGATTCATTAATTGCAGTTTTTAATTTTAATAGAAAGTTGATGTTATTTAATGCATCCTAACATATGCCTTGGGTTCACATGTTAGAAAAACCTTAAAAATTATAAGCTGCAGAATCTTTAATAAAATCTTTCATAAACAATTCTAGGATTTGCTCTGATTGATGACTACAAGCCAAAATTTCCAACATATGTTTCATGGCCACATCAAATCTTCCAACAAAAGAATACCACCTGTAGCCTCGAGTGTATCTGATCATGAGAAAAATTGCACATTTAGTTAATAGTTAACAATTATAAGATTATTAAAACGCAGTTGGAACAAAATATTGATAAAACTTATACTACCAATCAAAACGTCAAGACATTTAGCGAGTAACAATTTACTTGATTAAATGATGATTTTGTAAATGAAAATTGCGTATACATTGCAATAAAGACTCACCTAAATTCATAGGTTCAAGAATCTCGAGCTTATTTTCCCATTCAAACTTGTCGGCCGGTTTTAAAATAATAAATCTTGAAAGAGCTAGACAGTAAAGGGTTCTTCCGGTGATGAGGTAGTTTTATAGTAAGCAAAAGAAGTGTCACTAAGTGTTGAATTAACTGTAGGTGATTGATCATGACCATGAAGATCATCAACTGCTACTTGATCCAATGAAGAAATTGTTGATGAATAAAATCCCAAATCAGAACTCTTCAAAATCCTCTATTGTTTCTATTTCTACCAGCTCCAACTTACGAGTTGAAATTCAGTCCTGCATTTATACAAACAGTTGGTGTGCATTATAAGCTTTCAATACTTTTACCTAATACAAGAGTTTAAGCATAATCTTCATAAACAAAAAGCAAAAAACAAAATTAAACCTTGAAATGTCACTGTAAGTCGTTACAAAAAATGCGTATAATTTGTGGAAAAAGAGATTAAAGGAAACGGTTAGATTTACTCAAAATAAACCCGTGAATGACTGAAGCAACAAACTCATGAAAGAGCGGAATACTTGATGTTATTAAAGTTTATGAAAATGTGTTGGAGAAAATAATACTCACAAGTTTGTAAAGTTAACACTGTTAGGGACTTTAATATGCGAAAATGAGGGACCCAGTTTTTTTAATGGTATTAACCTGGTCCAATATTAGAAAACAGAACCTGCAGATGACAACAATTTTTTTTGTTCAATGATTGTAGAATAAGAATTTTGAAATACTGCATGAAAGTTTTAGATACATTCCATCTATGGTCTGTACCTGCTTGAACTATGTAAGCTACGGATTTCAGAATGCAAAGGTATGAATTATGGTTTTAGTTAAGGAAACCGAATTTATTACATTAAATTCGGAATATTTACCATGCATGGAAACCGTTAAAAACGGGACGTGATTCGCACAGAGCAACTTTTATGTATGTAGAGCAATTCGTCGTTTTCGGTTTCGGTTCTATCGGTTTTGGTTCGGTCTTTGGAAAATGATGAACATTTGGCCTAAAAAGACCGATACCGAACCGAACCAAAACCGATAACATGTTATCAGTTCGGTTTCGGTTTTGAAAATTCATCGTTTTCGGTTTCGGTTCTATCGGTTTCGGTTCGGGTTTTGAACCGAGCTCACCCCTACACCAAATTCATCATTAATAATAAATTCTTGTGTTATATTTCTAACTGTATTGCAGTATTTGCTCATGTTGTGCTTGGTTTTGGGGGGAATCCTAGTCTTTACGGTCTTGGTGTAAGTATTTAACTTATCTTCAAAATAATTACAATTTTATTTTCATTTTAGGTTTATTGTAACAAATAACGAAATAACGGTTCTGGTCATAACGTTGCAGGTATAAGGTATGGTCAAATTCATAAATCTTTTTGATAACAATTAAACAATATCCGTAACTGGAAACACGTTCAAAGTTGTTTCGGAAAAAAAAGAGGCTTGTAAGTTGTAACAGTCTGCATAAAAGATACTTGATTGGTTTGTAATTATAATCTGTACTAATTGGCTACTTAATTATAATTATAGTGATATGTAAGTATGGAATGTTTACTGCAGAATCTTAAACAATACAAATTGGCAAAATTAACTCCGATTGAAGACGGTCGTTGCAGACCACCGTCTCACTAGGCTTCTTAAATCCGTACCTATATTTAATCATGTGCTATGTTTCTAATTTAAAATTTTAATTATTTATTAGGTGTGGTTATCCTGCTGTTAATGCTTCTTACTACGATTTAAGCTTCCATTCACTGAGCTCTAACATGTACTACAAACTGTACAAGAATTTGAAAGCAATCAAGTGCTATAATTGTGATTCGTGCAAGTAAAACATCATTCTCAACATACGTATTCTGTCAATAAAGTAAAACAAAGTCTAGAAAACTGAAGAAATTAGAAGTTTGGATCTTGAAATCATGCAAGGTCGGATCAACATGTGACAATCATAATCGTCTTAAAACAAATTTATGATTAGGAAATCTTATGTATGCACAAGCACAACTCTCCTTGCATTTTTAGCTTTTGAATAGTTGTCTATTTTCATGCTTTCCTTTATTGTCTATAAGTGACTTTTGTTTTTGTCTGTTTTTTTTTTAAAAAGAAAGATGTTTGTAACAAAAAATAACAAAACGTCACAGTTTTTTGTAATATAAAATGACATAAAGATTTACACTGATTGAAGCCATACTGGAGGTGTAAGATAGCTACGTGATACTCCGGTGAAATGAGGCTCAATGGTTCCGTCTGACATGTGATAAATCCCCATATCCATCCCTCCTCCTCCACTTTGGTTTTCAAAGTACCTCGTATGAACATCATCCGTGTAGTATATGCAGTTGCTCTTTATCACCCCTGTATCGTCCTCTACCCAAAACGATGAATTATATCCCACAAACAAAGTTTTCCTCCCCAAATCATTCACTCTCGACCATTTTTCATTTTCCAAATCATACGCGATAACTGTAAAACTCTTTGTCTTGTAAGTCTCCCCATTTTCTGCATCATCAAACATTCCTTCTCTCATAACAACCAACAATCTCTTTCTCTCATCATCATCATCGTCCATTCCAATGATATATCCTCCATCCAACCCATAAATATATTCTCCGTCCTCAATATAACCATCTTCCGGTAGCCTTGAAACTTTAACTAGGAATTTCGGATCTGATTTCCCATAAACATCGCATACCCGGATATGGTAGTTACAGTCTAAACAATAAACTTTTCTGTTGTAGTAAGTGATAACTAACATTGCGCCGCCCCAACTCGTTTGAACATGTGTCCACTTGTTATCTCCGGGCCTGCAAAACCCTAAGTTCTTCGAACATCCCCACAATAACACCACCATTGCCTCTGCCAATGAAGATGATTGGTTTAGGAACAGCAGCTTGGATATTCCACGATCCCAGTCACTAGTCTCCGCGAAATCTGGAAAGGTTTCTAGATTTGGAAGACTGATGGTTTCACGGGACAATGGATTGATGAGTTGGGTAGCATTATCTTCTCCGACGGTTACCAACCACCCAAAAGAAGACAAACATAACTTCCCACGTACTTCTGGCAGTCGAATCTTACGAATAGTCTTGTTTGAGAGTAAGAACAATTCACGAAATTCTCCATCTTCTTCTGAAAGCATCAAGCTTGGGAACTGTGAAGGAGGCCCATTGGAGTAGGGGTGTTCTGCTGCAGCCTCCATGGCTGCTGAATGCCAAGACTTACACACAACACCAAAAGAGTTGTAATCTTCATAGAAAGCCACGAATTTTTGTGCTATGGTTTCAAGTAATTCAGGAAACATCTCTGACCATTCCATCTTTTATGAACCTGCAAATTCGTTTCAGTTTGAAAATATTATATACTGATGAAATCGATCAATTAACTAAAAACGGACAAGGTAAGCAGGACTCAACATCGCCTCTATTTCATAAATCTACTCCTCTTCTATCAAACACCATCTGATTTTAATTCGAATTATTGAACTCTAAATTTTGGGGGTTTTTTTTGTTTTGAAACAGAACTATTATAAATATATAGGTTTGAGTTGTTCTACGGCAGATTAAGTAGCCTTCGACACAAAACAAAAGCAAAACCAGTTTAAATATCGACGTACGTAGGAATCGTACCTCAATCCTGTCAGGCTGTCAACGATCTTCGACTCTTCAATGCTGTGTTGTTGATTTCCTTGTAATTTTGCGAAACAAACCGATGGTTTTTGCTTTTAAAGAGTACAGTCGCAATCACAATCACAATCACAATGGGATTGGGATTTCTGATTAAAGTAAACTAATCTCCGTATTATCAAAATCCTTTTTCTTTTCCTTCTATTTGTAACAAAATTTATTTTCACATGGGCAAAACAAGTCCTTCCTATTTCTGTTTTCACATATCTCCCCCCTGAAACCAAAGTTGTCATAAGTTTTCAATTCTTAAAAAGGACGTTTATTTCACAAAAATATATAGCTGTTTATGATTATGGGACTGATAGAAAAGAACACAAGTCAACCTAATAATTATCGTAACATGATTTACATGACCGATTGACCGCTGTTTAAAACGTCACTGAACAAATGTTTCATAGAATAAACTTATAAGAAATTTTGTAAACAAAGAATTCATAAGTGAAGAATGGTTTACTTTTCTCACCACATAACTGATGAACGTTGCCATCTTAAAGGCACCTTGCCATTTTGAAAGGCATTCTGCAGATCAGTGTAAAGAATCTTGATGTTTGACTTTTGTGAGTCATCATAAATCTATTGGTGCACCATTTTCCCTGAAAACAAAGAATTCATAAGTCTATTTTTCTTAAAATTAAGATGTAGAGGATGCATATAAACTTTTAGTTAAATGTTAAATGTTTAGCATAACTTTTCATATATATGGATCTCAAAGTTGTTTAATTTATTGGAAAATAATTTTTAGTATTTTATAGATTTGTTATTATTATAATTGTTTTGTGTATTTTAGCCTTTTATTGCAATCCGGTTCAACTGGTCGACCGTTTTTAAGGTGGTCACCGGTTCGATTCAAAATCCGAGGTTTAAAACATTGGATTAGATATTGTTCATATTGCAAATTAAGTCGAATGGATTTGATTTTATTTTAACTGACTTACTTCGATTTCGAATTCAGAAAAACACGATTAGATTGATCTCTCGTTTGAGTATTTTTGATTTGTTACTGATGAAGAGATTGGGAAGCTAGCTGGCAGATCAATGGTACGTGATTGTTTATATACAGGGAGCTCTGTGTCCATTTTATACACTAACTCATGTCGGGATTTACAAAATAACCTTGAACTTTTACATAAATTCATAAAACTGTAAGTGTCTAATGAAGTTGTGATATGACTCATAGCAAAGATTAGAGTACTAGCCTTGGCACCTCTTTTGATAGTCATTTTTGATTAATTAATTCTCCCAAACTTTGAATTAGATATAGATAATACTCCGTAATAACTTAAGGATTTGTTTACAATTTCATATCAGAGCATGGGGTGTGGGGGTGTTCAACCCCCGTTATTGACTTATAACCCCGCCAAACATCAAAAACCCACCGGCTTCTTCGTTATCGGCTCGCCAAAGTTGTTTTGCCATGGTCACAATGATCTCCAAAGTGAGGGGGTTGGGTGGGGGCTGTCCAACCAATCAAAATACATCAAATACAAATAAATAATAAATGTGAGACCCCTATAACATCACTTTCACTATACACCAGGGAGCCACTTTTCCCTCCCTATGTTATAACCAAGTTATAAGCCCAAAAATACTATAACATGTCTATAACTACCCTTGCACACCTTATGCTCTCAAAGTTTGTTTAATTCTTATCCTAGACATTAAATGAACTATAACCTACCATTATACTGACAAATACAGCTAATATATTTTAAAAATAAAATTTATCAATAGGTAATGTGTGCATTTTTCATTATGAATGATATGTTTTAGTTCGTTTAATGATATTTGTTTCATGTCCTTACAGGACATTAGCTAGATAAATTCTTAAATTGTTATTTTGTTTGATAGTTAATTGCAAGAATAATCTCTATGGTTTGATGCACATTTGGTGGCCCTCCTCCTATATATTAGTGGGTGTGATGTGTATTTCTTCCAAAGTAATATTTTTTTCCTGAACGGTAAATCTCAATTTAATCCTATATCCACTTATGTTAACTATGAGATTTGAACCCCTAACCTCAAAGTTGGGGGGGGGGGGGGGGGGGGGGGGGGGGGGTAAACACCTTAACGCTAGGCCAATGGCCCTTTGGCTTCTTCCAAACTAATGTAATGTTATTGTTTATGTGGTATTTAATATGGTAAAATTTTGGTATGACCAGTGGTATAGCATAAGAGCGTCTCCAACCATTTCTTTTATATTACTCACTCTATCTCTATAAATGATGGGTTCATCTACTCTAAATAAAATCTCAACTTCAACCATATACTATATACATCCCTTTAAAACTAGTGGGACCCATAACATTAGAAGAATTTATCACTTTAAATATATGTGGAGTCCATGGATAGAGTGAAAAACTCTCATTTCAAATAGAGACATTTTTTCGTTTGCGCTATTTTGAAGTAGATGATAGAGTATGATTGGAGAAGAAATTAACTTTAAAATAGAGGAATAGAGTATGACTCTAAGGGGAGTCGTTGGAGCAATTCTTTTATAGGGAATCCTAAGTAAAATTAGAATTACTATATTTAAATGAAGGACATGAAAGGGTAAAAAATTAAGGATAATTGGTAGAAAATTATTTAAATTTTATGGAACACATGAAAATCATTATTTTGGTGAAATAAACGTCCTTTGTAAGAATGGAAAACTTATGACAACTTTGGTTTCAGGGGAAAATATATGAAAACGGAAATAGGAAGGGGTTGTTCTGCCCACGTGAAAATAGTTTTTGTTTAAAAAAAAAAGATTTTGATAATCCAGAACTGAGATTCAGTCGATTACAATCGTGATTAATTTATAAACAGCAATCCCGACCCGCTTGCAATTGCTTTAATCTTTGAAAGCAAAAATCATCACTTATTTTCGCAAAATCTCAAGGAAAGCAACAGCAGCATTGAAGAGCGTTGACAGGATTGTCGATATTTAAATTGGTTATGCTTGGTTTTGTTGGTCAAATCGTTGTCTATTTTAGTTATCTTTATATTTATATATTGATCGATGTCATTAGTATTGTAAATTTTAAAATTGAAACGATGTTGGGATCCCCACCCCACCCCAGCCTGTAAATATAATAGGTGATTGTGTTTTTTTAATAATAAAAACCGCAGTTTCGCAAGAATAACACCAAGATTGAAGAGTCGAAGAAAACAACTACAAGTTTATAGGATTGAGGTACGTACGCCGATAATTAAATTGGTTATGCTTTTCGATCAGTTAGTGTTTCAAATCAATGTTGTAGTTATCTTAGTATGCATGTCTTTAGATTTATGACAAAGATAGATTTGTATTTGTCCTCCAAATCGTTGATTTGCTTGTCTCTTTTTGTAAGTTAATTATGGTAATTGCTACCTATTTTGTTAATAAACTTAAACCGTATTTGCAGATTATAAGTTAACTATGGTAATTGCTACCTTTTTGTAAGTTAACTATGAAGATTATAACTCTTTTGGTGGTGTGTGTAAGTCTTGGCATTCAGCAGCCATGGAAGGTGCAGGAGAACACCCGTACTCCAACGGACCTCCTTCGCGGTTCCCATGTTTGATGCTTTCAGAGAAAACAGAAGATGGTGAGTTTCGTGAATTGTTCTTACTCTCAAACAAGACTATTCGTAAGATTCGACTGCCAAAAGTACGTGGGAAGTTATGCATGTCTTCTTTTGGGTGGTTGGTAACCGTTGGAGAAGATCATGCTACACAACTCATCAACCCGTTAGCCTGTCAAACCATCGATCTTCCAAAGGTAGACACCTTTCCAGAATTTGTGGAGACTAGTAACTGGGATCAATGATTATCCAAGTTGCTGTTCCTAAACCAATCATCATCATTGGCAGAGGCAATGGTGGTGGGATTATGGGGATGTTCGAAGAAGCTAGGGTTTTGCAGGCCTAGAGATAACAAGTGGACACATGTTGAAACGGGTTGGGGTGGGTCCATGTTAGATATCACTTACTACAACGGAAAAGTTTATTGTCTTGATTGTAACTGTCATATCAGGGTATGTGATGTTTACGGGGAATCAGATCCAAAACTCATAGTTAAAGTTTCAAGGCTGCCGAAAGATCTTTATAATGGCTACGATGTAGGATATTGTGTTGGATTGGATGCAGGATATATTATTGGATTGGATGATGATGATGGCGAGAGAAAGAGATTGTTGGTTGTTATTCGAGAAGGAATGTTTGATGATATGGGAAATGCGCTATGTGGGGAGACTTACAAGACAAAGAGTTTTCAAGTTCTCGGGTATGATTTGGAAAATGAAAAATGGTCGAGAGTGAACGATTTGGGTAGGAAAACTTTGTTTGTAGGAAATAATTCATCGTTTTGGGTGGAGGACAATACAGGGGTGATAAAGAGCAACTGCATATACTACACGGATGATGTTAGTCTGATGTACTTTGATAACCAAAGCGGGGGAGGAGGGAGGGATATGGGGATTTATCACATGTCGGACGGAACCATTGAGCCTCACTTTACCGGAGTATCACGTAGCTATCTTAACCCTCCAATATGGCTTCAATCAGTGTAAATCTTTATGTCGTTATTTTTTTTATTACAAACATCTTTCTATTTACATAAAATGGACAAAAACAAAAGTCACTCATAACCTAAGGATATGTGAATGGTATGGAGTTCAAAAAATAGATAAAGGAAAACATGAACAAATATTCAAAAGCTAAAAAATGAAAGGAGAGCCATGCATACATAAGATTTCCTAATAATAAATTTGTTTTAAAACGATCCGTCCAATCAATGATTCTCAACCCGACCCAAGATCCAAACTTCTAATTTCTTTCAAGACTTTGAGTTTATTCTGGCAGCATTCCTTCTCGCGCAACATCCCACGAAATAAATCATCGACTAACATCACGCAAAATATAAATTCATAAATCAAAACCAAGCCATAAAAGGTTGCAAAAACTCCTAAAATGTCACAAATTCATAGGACTTGATATAATATTTGTTCCGACAGTATAAGGCGACTTACCGAAACCACAAACAAGATCATGTTAAAGATCGCAATCACTCTCCATTCGGTTTTTATGTATTGTGCTACACCAGCCCTGAAACACAATGACATACGATCACATGTAACAAAAAAAAAAGTATATAAAGACAGAATATGTATGTTGAGAATGATGTTTTACTTGCACGAATCACAATTATAGCACTTGATTGCTTTCAAATTCTTGTACATTTTGCAGTCCATGTTAGAGCTTAGTGGACGGAAGCTTAAATCATAGTAAGAAGCATTAACAGCAGGATAACCACACCTAATAAATAATTAAAATTAGAAACATAGCAAATGATTAAATATAGGTACAGATTTAAAAAGCCTACTGAGACGGTGGTCTGCAACAACCAGCTTCAATCGAAGTTAATTTTGCCAATTTGTATTGTTTAAGATTCTGCAGTTAACATTTCACAGTTACATATTACTATAATTATAATTAAGTAGCCGATTAGTACAGATTATAATTACAGATCAACCACATACTCTGTATCTTTTATGCAGACTGTTACAAGCATCTTTCTTCACGAAACAACTTTGAATGTGTTTCCAGTTACGGGTATTGTTTAACTGTTATAAAATTGGATAACTTTTGAGTTATGTACACTTGCAATGTTTTAATTAAATGAATTATACTTACTTTTTTAATAAACCAAGAACCATAATCTTGGAGTTGATACTCCTTGTATCTGATCATAGAAACAATATTTATTATATAAACTTAAAAATGGTACATAAGGAACAAACTACAAGATAAAAAAGAATTATGAATTTGATCTTACCTTAAACCTGCAACGTTATGACCAGAACCGTTATTTGTTACAATAAACCTAACATGGAAATAGAATTGTAATTATTTTGAAGAAATCATGTGTTTATTAAGTTAAATACTTACTCCAAAACTGTAAAGACAAGGATTCCCACCAAAACCAAGCATAACATGAGCAAATACTGCAATTCAGTTAAAAAAAATAACACAATGATTTATTAACAATCAGAGAATGTAAGAAATTTGTTATATAAATATACCGTCCATAATAATATAGAGTTGTTCTTGAAAGCTCCCATAAACCCAATGAAGGATCTAAAATTAAAACACAAAAGTACAACTTATTACTAAAGGTCAAATATATATATTTTTTCTCTGTATGAATGAATTAGGCTTGATTTAAGGTTTTAAACGGAAATTAAGATTAGTGGAGATCTTACATTAGGAAGATTATGAAACCAAGGGCCATAATTGGCATTGTGAGAGACTTTTTACAAGCATCATGCTGAGTACTCATCCACACCCCATATCCTATCACCACCACAGCTACTACCTAATTAAACAACCAAAAAATAACCGTAAAATGCAAAAATATATACTAATCAAGAAGTTCCAAATATAAAAAGTGATATTTTTATGGCATTCTAGTTTAGGATGTAATATTCCAGCATTAAAATGGCTAATTTTAGGGTTCATTTGGACACTTGTAATATTCATTCAAGCATTTCAACGAACACCTTACATGCATTCTAGCTGAAGTAAATGAAAAAGATCAAAATGTGAGTCAAGGTATTGGGGAACTTACCATAGTTAGAAAATTAACCCATCTGATCACAAATGTGCTTGTTGCTGAGCTCATATTCTCCCCCCAAAACCCTAGTTTTGTTCTTCAAATCCTTTTTTCTATTTTTCGAAATTAGAGCTGATAAGAAGACATAATAAGAAAGAATACAAAAACTAGGAGAGTGGGACTTGTACTTGAAGCAAAATGAGGCGGTAAAGCAAGTAGGGAAGTGATTGAGTTGGGATAAAGATGAAGATTTGAAGGAATTCACAATTTTTACATGACGAAAATCTCGTTAATTGTAAACTTGAAAGAGCAAAAAAATGAATGCAGATGTGAAGGATTTGTGGAAATGTGGAACCCACACAATCCGGAAAGACAAATTCTCATTCAAAAATAGACTCCAAGGTTTGGTCAAAAGTGGTACTTTCAAAAAGTTATTATCATAGACAAGAGAATAACAAAGATGATTTTTAATTTCTTTAGCCATTAACATGTTAGGTAAATAAAAAGAATAGTAAAACAGTTATTTTAATCATTCACAACATGTCAACATACCCGGTTAGAAATATAATCAAACGAATAGTATATATTAACTCAATCAACAATTATTAAACAATTATATTTTTTCTTAATAATTTTGACTTTTTAACTTTTTTACATAAAAATAATACTCTCTCGTTTACCTCAACACCACAACTGATCTTTTTCACACAAAAATTTGTCTTAAATAGTTGTTAGTTACATAAATTGGTTTAGATTTCATGAATTTTAGAAAGTCGTTACAATAGGCGAAACGATTTGTTGGAGCTAATTACTGGTAAATAATCTGGGGTGAAAATTGAAGAAAATGATTGTGGATGGGGTAAATAGTCACTTTAGGTTAGTGTATAAAGGTTCAATAAGTTTGGACGGTCTTCACTCTTCATTGTCCATCACGAGATTCTTTTGTTGCTTTTTATGTGAAAATATTCAATGAGCTTTAATGTTATACGAAAGGGCTACTTTTTCTTCTTCTCTTTACATAAAATTAGTTTTTTTTTTTTTAATGGTCAATTAGTAAAATTAATGGTTCGAATTTAGACAGTGACATTCACAAAGGGGCATTATGTCTTCTCTTGAACCCTCCACCTATGGGGAACAAACTTTGCTACTTATTCACCTGAGGAAAAACCTTCAGCAAGACTCGAACTCGAGACCTTGTGAAGGAATACCCCCAAGGATTTCCTTAGTGGCCAGTTAATCTACATAGATTTCTTTTTTTTTTTTTTTGAACAGCAAAAAGGGCAACAGGAACGAGCTTCGGCAAAGCCATCACCCGCACTGAAACCCCCAAGAACATATATTAATATAAAATACTAGTACAAAGCTATATACATGTATTATACCTCACCTACACCTTGTCTAATTACTATCGAGTACTAAAACCATAAACACCACAACATTTATATAACAGGAGCCTTGTTCCCGCCATCCCCAATCGGATTTATAAAGAAATAGGATCGCTACACCAAACCGGCCACTCGAAACTTCCCCATTTGACCTTTGACCTATGTTTGATCCAATAGAACGCTTGAGCTTGAGCTTCCCCGAAGATCGAATTCAACCCTCCTTCATTTTTATTGAAAACTACATTATTTCTGTTTTTCCAAATACACCAAAGTGTCGTGATAACGGCTGTCATGTATTGTTCGGATTTGACTTTAGATAGATTTTCTCTAGCTTTCCACTCCATTAAATCAGATAACCCTCGTATTGATCCAATATCGATTGACCACCATCTACAAAACTCTAGCCAAATTTCTCTCATCACGTGACAGGACCAGAATAAATGCGTCTCTTCCTCAATTTCTCTTTCACAAATGCAACACACAGCAGATTGCAACATAACTCCTCTTTGTAACAAGTTGACACACGTGGGTAAACGCTTTTGAGTCAATCTCCAAAAGAAGATATTAATCCTTATCGGAACTGTTTTTAACCATGGAATGTCGACCTCACTAGCTGGACCAGAAATCGTACTTTGAATTGCTTGCCTAGCCGAAGATACTGAGAATGGGCCGTCTTGCTCGAACGCCCAAGTCCACCGGGTCACCTGCGTGTCTGCATTCTGCACCACCTGAAACCAAGAATCAATCGGGATATTATATTTATCTAAATTATTACGAATTTTAACGATATTGTTCCAAACCCCCGGGAATTTACTGTTAGGAATAAAATTATTAGATATATTATGTAAGGATACTATTGCTCTTTTCCATAGCGACCCCTCCTCATTTTTCAATCTCCACCACCACCTCATAAGTAGCGCATAATTTTGCGCTTTAATGCTTGGTACGTTTAATCCTCCCTCATTAAGTGGATTAAGGATCTTCTTCCAACTAACCCAATTAATCTTTCGTTCACCGTTTTTAGAGCCCCAAAAAAACCTTGCTCTAATTGCTTCCAATTTATTTATAATCCCTTCCGGAGCTTTAAAAATAGATAGAAAGTATGAACCTAAAGCTCCAAGAACAGATTTTATTAATGTCAATCGACCCCCATAGGATAGGGTTGAAGCTTTCCATGATGAGAGTTTTTTATTAAATTTATTGACAATCACATCCCAATGTTCCAATCTATGCATTTGAGCACCAATTATCAACCCAAGATATTTAAATGGCGATGAACCGACCCTACATTTTAATACATCTGCTACCCGGTTGACCCCTTCTCTTGGTACACCAAAACCATGTATATTACTTTTAAGCATATTTACTTTAAGACCTGAAGCAAGATAAAAACAATTAAGAATACGTTGAAGATTTTTTGCGTTTCCTTCTGACCATTCTCCAACAAAAATGGTATCGTCTGCATACTGAAGATGAGATAAAAGTGGGCCTCCATTTGGAAGTTGAATACCGTGAAAAATTCCATTTTGTGTTGCCTCAAGCATAGCAACGTGGATACTTTCTACCGCCATAATAAACAAAAAAGGAGCCATTGGATCGCCTTGTCTAAGGCCCTTCATAATTTTAAATTCCGCCGTGGGAGACCCATTAAGAAGGACTGACGCCCTAGCGGAGGATAAACACATAAGAATCCACCTCCTCCATTTATTCCCGAAGCCCATTTGACTCATAATCGAATCTAAGAAATTCCAGTTTAAAGTATCGTACGCCTTTTCGAAATCTACTTTAAAAACTAAGAGTTGTTTATTTATTTTTTTACACCATGATATTACTTCACTTAGAATTAACGGACCATCCAAAATATTCCGACCTTCAATAAAAGCCGATTGTTCAACACTAATAATATCTCCGATTACCAATTTCATTCGATTTGCCAGCATTTTAGCGATAATCTTGTAAAAACTCCCGATAAGACTAATCGGGCGATAGTCAGACAATGCGAGAGGAATTTCACATTTTGGGATCAGCGTAAAAAAGGATGAGTTACACCCGCAATTCATATCACCCCCATTCTCAAATGCAACCACTGCCTTCCATAGATCATCCTCAATAATGTTCCAATATTTTTTATACAATGCAAAAGTGAACCCATCCGGACCCGGCGCCTTCTCAACCCCACAATCCCATACCGCCCTTTTAACTTCGGCTTTAGAAAAACTTTCTTCAATTTGTGCTTTTTGGATTGAGTTAAGAGTTTTAAATTTATTACTCACAAATGCCGGCCGATTCCGGTCGGATTCAGAAAATAATTTTTTAAAAAATTTAGCGGTACCTATTTTCATATTATTTGGATCCTCCGTCCATACCCCGTTAATAGATAAACCATGTATGAAGTTTTTACGTTTATTGTGATTGAGTGATCCATGAAAAAAACTTGTATTTTCATCACCTTCGACATTCCATTTTATTCTTGCTTTTTGTTTAATATCCCGAATTTTTAAATCCTCATGTTCTTTTATCTGTAAATTAATATTAACCCTGTTTGACTTTTCTATCGAAGATAACCCGACTTGTTCTGCTTTGAGATCCAGATCCACTGCCGATTTTTGGAGTTTTACTATATTAGCGTCGGCAGTGGCCAATCTCCACTTTTTTATTTCATTTTTCACCATTTTTAATTTTTTGCAAAATAACTGAATCGGATGCAGATTGCCAGGTACCGACTGACCCCAATTCGTCCCGATGATAGTTTCAAGTGAATTATTTGAGGCCCATGAATTAAAAAACTTGAAATATGTGGGCCCAAAATCTGCAATTTGTGATTTCAATAGCAACGGGCAGTGATCGCTAAAGCCTTTAGGTAAAATATTCACATTTGGATTTTGCCACACTTGGAAAAAATGATCATTTACTAGAATTCGATCAATAAGACTTAGCGTTCCACTATCCGAAGTACTCCTGGTGTACCTCCTCCCCCCCCATTTTTAATTCATTCAAACATGCCTCAGTAATAAAATTATTAAAAAACCTGGTACCGGATGCCGAGAAGGATGAACCTGTTCTTTCTGATCTCTTTCGAACTTCATTAAAATCTCCAAACACTATCCAGATTCTGTTTAAATCATCCTCAATTAGGCCCGATACTGAGTTCCATAGGACCTTCTTGTTCTTCAAATCCTGAGGGGCATATAAATTTATTAGACCAATATTTATGTTAGAGCCGATGATTGTACCTTTAATCGCAATGTAGTTTTCTTCTTTTATCGAGTCTGTTTTTGTCATCCATGATGGATCCCACATTGAAACAATCCCACCAGATTTGCCGTTTGATACCGTAAAATCAAATTCCAACCTAGATTTCCCCCAATACGATCTAGCTACCTCGGGATCAAAATTCTTTGCCATGGTCTCCTGCATTCCTAAAAACTGAACTTTGTTTGAGTTTCTAATACCGTGAATCCACCTTTTTTTCCGGGTACAATTAACACCTCTAATATTGATAGATAATAGCTTCATTTGGAACCATTTCTCAAGCCTGCACCGTTGATAATACTTCTTAATTCAGTCCCGTAATTATCCATCTGAAATCCCACGAAATTACCGACCTCAATAGTGTTCTGAATTTCATCCGTTACTGGCGTCGAGCAGATAGAATTTCCAGCCCCAGATGAAGGCGGAATTTTGTCATTCTTCTTTTTTATTTTCTTTTTTACCCCCATTTTATTCCTTGATATCTTACCGAAAATGATAGGTATCTTCGCCGATCGGTTTGAGTTTGTAGACGAAGAACAGGGGGCGTTCAAATCTATACCAGAAGTTTTATTTTTCCCAATGTTTCCGTTATCTGTCTCGGATGATTCGCTGATTGAATCACTATCCACCAAAACCGTATTCTCTTCGATTGGGTTATTTTGAGCCGAATTCAAATGGAATGTACTGCCTTGATTCATGTTGTTTTGTGTTGGATAAGCATCATTCTTATTTTTGGGCTTGACACCAAGTGAGTAATCATACTGGGCCGAGTTTTCACGGTTAAATATGGTTTTATCTAATAAATCTGGATCGGGCCCATTTTGTTCATTAAACTCGTTATCCGGTGGCCCAAAAAAATCATTATCTATATTATCGAATAGTGGGTCGATGGGTCCTACAGAGAATGTATTACTTTCATTTTCATCAATCTCTTCCTCGGGAATTATAACTTTGAATTTCCACCATCTTGAAAATCATTTTGAGTCTCTTCCACTCTCTCATGTTGAATTGATTGCGACTTCTCAGCTCCGACGTTTGGGTTTCCACCATCATCGGAATATTCCTTTTCCGGCGGCCAAGGGTCCCGGAATTCACCTTCCTCTAAATCATCATCGTCTCCATCGTTATTATCGTCATCTTCATCCTCTGAAGATACCTCTGAAGAATCCCAGTGTGACGTACATGCTTCTCCAGGAGTAAGACGAATTGATTCTAATTGATCTTCAGTGATCCGAATTAAGAACTCTTTTTCGTCTATTGAGACTTTTATAATTCTATTAATCCAATCAAGCTCCGAGGTTTGAACTGCGATTCTTCCGACCCCCATGTTTGCATTATCGCTTTCACATTGTTCGTCGATAATCACTTCACCCACCGTCTTACCGATTGCGTTAAATGCAACCGATGTCCAGGCGTGGGGAGGCAGTCCATATATCAGAAGTGATACGAACCTTTCCGAGCATGTCACGTCCGGGGACCATGGGGATAGGCTAGTAAACCAATTTATCCATACATCCTTTGCTTTCTCCAGAAACACCGAAGCTTCATCATCTTTTTCGAATTCTAATATTACAGACAACCCACCAATATATCTAATATTTATATCATTACACCCATCTGCATCTTTAATGGCACTTAGATTCCAAAGTGCCTTAAAATTTGCAACCTTACCGATTAGGGTAGACGATAACCACCTCCTGTTACCATGTGCCGACATAAGTTGAACCACCGGATTCGTCTGGACCACGGGATCTGCTAATTTTTCTTGACCTCGGTTATTTCCGACGACCTCGGCGAACGATCTACCATTGGTCGTAGCCGTTCGACCAGTCGGGATTTGTGTTTTATTCACTGGTGGTTGTTGATTGTGGTGAAAGGGGATGGGGATTACCGGTCTGGAGTTTCGATCGTGTCTGGCGATGTTCACCGTAATCACATTGTACCCAATCCGAATATTTTGGATCTTCTTCTCAAAAGTTTTTGGATCTGAAATCCCTGTGTAGCGTAAGAATCCAAATTTGTTACCGGCTTTATTCCTCTTTTTAGCGATGTAAACGTCCACCAAATTCCCATATTTTATAAACACCTTCCAAAGCATACCCTCTGTATCATCGTCCCCGAAGTCGGTGATGAAGAAAGAGATCGATTTCTTGATCTCCGGCCTCTGAGTTTCGTATTTGTTGTTGTCTTTGTATTCTCTCCCTCTTCTTCTTTGCACCGTCTGCCAAGCACTTTCTCCGGCCAGTCTGCCGGCGTGATGTTTTATCTCTCTCTCACCTCTCATAGTTTTTTGTATCTACATAGATTTCTTAATATAAGTTAAAGAGAGCTCATTAATACTAAAATACCAAAAGATGATGCCTCTTCACTAAAAATATTATTCAAGGATAAATGGTCCCATATAATTTTTCTTAAAGTTTCATTGAACTTTTAAGGCTAAATGAAAATTTAAAAATAAATCTCTTCATGCCAAGTAATCATAATATGAAAACCCACTATATTTCAAAAAAGTATACAAAATTTCATGTTTTTGAAGTTTGTACTTTAGAAGTGTTTCACCACTTTACAAAGTTAACTAAACACTAAAGCTTAGGTCACAAAAATGGTTCCTTTGCTCAATGATAATGGCTGATCGAACCAACTATACAAAAACTAAAAGAAATATTTACTGGATTTGGTTGGTGCACATAAGAATTGCATGTTTCATTTCCTCTACACCTAGCCATGTATGCACCACCACCTGCCCAATACATAACATATGAGGGGGCGATTATGTTCATGTAAGAAACTTATAGGGTTAAAACGTAACTTTGAGAAGTAGCACATTCAAAATTAGAATGCACCTCTTGTACTTTGTTCCCGGCTCGTGCAAGCAATTTGTATTGATTCTTGAACATGGATGCCATATAAACCTGCCAAGAATCCAAACAAAATTGGTCAACATATATTTTAATACCATAAACTTGGCTGACTAGGTCTTCTACTACTGTGAATTATAAAAGTTGCAGTATGGTACCATGAACTTAACAAAATGGTCGATTCAGTATCCCGACTTTTTTTTTTATCACGTTTTCTTACTTGACTTCCTTTCGTTGGAGCTTTTAACATACTAAAATATATATGTTCATCTCAATATATTGATATTAGAAGCAAACCACGTGAGAAAGAAGACCAAAGTAGTGAGTCAAGGTACTAAATCGACCATTTTGCTGCACCTTTGATAGTTCAGGGTAGTAGAGAACCTAGTCAGCAAGTTCAAGGTACAAAAATGCATTTTGGCCAACAAAATTTAAATTTTTCCTAAAAAATCAAAGAACACTTGAAAAGATGTTTTATATAAAAGAAGATATTACCTGAAATGATTGGGTCAAACCGGGGCTCAAGAAAAACCGCCCTTTTGTTACTAATTCAATTTCCTCATATTGCTGCAGTTCTTTGACGAGTAATTCAAGATCCGCCCACTATCCCGTTTATATTCAGATGCGTAAGATTATGGGATTATTTTAATAATAAAGTCGTTTCATAAGAATTTAAATGAATAAAAAAACCTCATTTTCACGTTGGTCTGCTTCTAATGTATCATCCAAGACAACATGATCACCAACAACAGCCTCCAGAGCGTCGGTCAACGGATCTGGCTGCCACATCAGCATTGAATTGTAATAAAGAATTATTTTTTCGCTTTTTAACATACAAATTTCAAGATAAATTACCGTTATTTCCTTCAAAGACAAGGATATACGCTCAAGTGAAAAATCTAACTGATGAACTTTTGCTTCTACCACCTGTTAATAAATAAATTAATAAATGTAGCACATTTTGTAATTTTTTAAAAGTTTTCAGTTTACCTGACCGATTTTAAAAGACGTTGTGGGGTTTGAAGTGGCATCCCATGACACTTCTGTCTGGTGTATCAATGCAGGCACTCCATCAATCTATATTCATTAAAAACCACGATTCATAACACATATATTTAATATAAAATATCATTAAATGAGTGTAAATCGGTACTTACCTCAACAAAAATACCAAAATATGAAATCTTTTTTATGCAACATGTCACTATTTCTCCAATATTAAGCTTAGCCTGCAAAACCGCAAAATAAGAGCTCAAACTTAACATAACACCTTGTGAAATTAATTAAAATTGAAAAAAAATAATTTCTAGAATTTAATTCACCATAAGCTTCCTCTTCCTCTGGATTGATTCTTCCTTTTCTTTCGGCTTCACGGAAAATATTAGCTTCCTGGATTCTCTGTTTACCAAAATCACGTTCACTTTGACTTTCTGCAAAGTCCACTTCTTCATGTTACTAAAATTACTATTATGCCCTCTATCCCATTAAAATTGAAACTTTCAAGTTGGCCCATAATTATGAACTAATTCCGTTTATCCCATTATTTTTTTCCTTTTCTGAACATCTGAAATGAACTTACACATACCTGACCAACAAAGGTTGACAAGTATTCAAGTTTTTCTTGATCATAAACTGCAAGAAGATCCTCAAGTTTCATATGTGGCAATATACCCCCCTCAATCTTTTCAAGATCTACACTTGTAGCATCAAAGTTTCCAACAATGCCTAAATGTTTCCTATATGTAGCAGGATCCACACCTTTCGTCCTCAACCAAGACTCAAATGCTAAAAACTTCCACTTAGTGGCAAGATTTCTGTATGGCAAAAACCCTATCAAAGACCCAAAAGAAACCTGTAAACAAAGGCCAAAACATAAAAATAAAAATAAAAAATGTAATTACTTATACAAATGAAAAAACTTACAATATATCCTCGTGTGCTACAACTTATCATTTCCACTTCTCCTCTTCCTGAAGTTTTAATCAAATCATTAGCCCGTTCCCAATCCATATCTTCACGATCCTAAAATTGTAAACGGTCAGGTCAATTGGGTTAGGTAATGGGTCAAAATACGTTCGGTTGGAGCGGGTTGTTATTTGACCCATTTGACCTAATGGGTCAAAATTAGTACTAATGATACCTTTAAGAGCGGTATTGGAGGCAAGTTTTCACTTGTAACAAAATTTGCTATTAGATTGTCAATTATAGTAATCCTTCCCCTAACATTGTTCATCTCTTTAACAGGTTGGTCTAATCTATAACAAAATACAACAATTAAGAATTATAACTTGCAACATTATATATCTAAATATAATATATTTTCTATTTCTATAAGAAACGAGCAAATTACAAGTATTAAGAATACTATTTACGATGTTTGAAGCACCTTTTAGGACTTCCTAGCAATGTAGCATCTGCAGATAAGTTTGAAACAGAGTCGGCTTTTGTATCCCTATTTTCCTGTGATTGGTCAACGTTGACTTCCGCCAAATTTCCCATCTCAGAAAATATTTCAAGATTTCTTGAACGGTTGTCCTTGTCATCAATATCAAATCTTGATTGATTCTGATCTTCATAATTTTGATCCAATTTTTCGGTTTTCCATGTATTTCTCACCAATATCATATCACTAAATCGTTTATTGTCTTCATCTTTACCAATTTTCAGAGATAAATTAGGTTTCAAGGACAAACTTGATGACATTTTTGTCCCAACATTATCCTGTTCGAAAGTAGTTGACTTCCATAAAATAACATTTGGAGTCTTTGCAAGTGGTATTTTATGCTGTTTTCCTTCTTCGTGTTCTTGGTTCAATTTTTTATCTTTTTTCTAAGCAAGAAACATAAATGCATAGAAATTAAAACAAAATGATAGTGGAATATGCAATAGATCCTAAAGCTTTAATCTTTTTTAGAAATATGAACTAATTTGAAATGGATCCTTAACTTTTTCGTGACCACATTACCCTTTACAACAAACAATAAAGTTCAAAATACAGAGATGATTAGTCATCAAATGTAAATTCAAAACTTTTTTTTCTCAAGAAAATTAGGTCAAAACATATCTACTTTCTTAACGTAAAATAGGTCGCATTCCTCAACATCTAAGAGCCAATCTTTAGAATAAAAATTGCATCTTTAATAATCGCATATACCAATTTCAAAAATACCCAAATTAAAGTAACCTAAATTTCAACCTAAACTCTTAAGATTCAACAAAAAAAAAAACTCATCTTTTCATGACTCTGCCATAATCATACATATCACGAATCATCCACAACAGTTTAAACACACCAAACATTTACACACAGTCATACACACACAAACATAAACTGATAGTCATATAAAGGGTAGGAAAGAAAATTAAACCTTGGAAAGGGTAAATTCTGGGTTTTCACCAATTAATTTGCCAAATTTAAGCTCCTTATGGTGAAGCTTTTTGTCATCTTTGGCAGCATAAACTACACAATTTCTTAGCTGTCTACGATGGAATGAGAGATTTTTAAGGGTTTTTGGGTTGATATAACAAGGGATAGAAGCATTGGTGGTTGTAGCAGCCGTCACAGAGAGGTTGCTCATTTTTCAAAAAAACAAAAACAGAAACACATCCAGATAACCACCTGTAGATTACTGCGTGTTTTGTCGCTGTGGGTTTGTATTCAAGTGAGAATTTAGAAAAATGATTTTAATACCACAAACATTATTCTTGTACACCAAAATTATTATTTTTTACATTAACTGCTTATGTTGTACACTGATGAATGACTGCTTATGTTGTACACTAATGAATGAAGTAATTTATGTAGGGTCGAAATCACAATCTGACTTTCATTTAGGGGTAAAAATTGTAACCAAATTAGAACAAGTTAATTGATAATGCTTTTACTTATGATAATCTATGATGTATTTTTCAAATAAACAATAAGTGTTACATGTTTTCTAGTGGCATCAAATCATAATTTGACATCAAGGTATATCTGAACTAGGGTAAAACAATAAAACCTTTTTATTTCAAAGCCATATATATATCTATTTCACATTTTCATGGTAATCTTTCACTTTATTCGGATGGTTCAGGTTCACCTTTAGCCATCACTTTGTCAATTATTTTTTCAATATCGGAGTTCTTTTTTATTGATCCCATTTTTTAGAAGTCTTTATAATTACCCTTTTCTTTGAATAACTGAGCAAAATGTGTTTTGCAGAATAAATTCCCATCTAAAGCGACTTAATTAGACGGTGTAAGTTTGCAATCTCCCAATCCCGAGCTTTGGCAAACCCCGATTTAGATCTTTAATGAACTCCCGAGCAAACCCACGATAAGCATTTGGTGAATATATGCCTGTGTTCATCAATATTTCTGTTTTAAATAACTTGATATGGTTATTAAAACTTTCAATTACATATTGAACCGATTGTTGATGATGTGTCGTTATCAACTAGGTATTAGAATGTAAAAACTTTTACTTACATATTGAACGGGTAATGTGAGCACTAGCTAGTGTAACAGGAGGCATATTTGTGATGATAATAAGTGCTAAATTCGTCTTCATATGTGGATATTTGTGATTAGGAGTGTTTACATCTTACCTCTTCATATCCCTCATTTAAAGGGATTCGATAGTAATTTATCTAGCCATTTTGTTTAATGAATGATGGATGTATACATACTCAAAAAAAGATATTAAGTACAAAAAATAATTTAACCACATAGCTACATTATATATGGTGAAATTAATTAGATTAGATCGATTGAAGCCATATTGGTGGGTTAAGATAGCTACATGATACTCCGGTGAAGTGAGGCTCAATTGTTCCGTCTGACATGTGATAAATCCCCATATCCCTCCCTCCTCCTCCGCTTTGGTTATCAAAGTACATCTCACAAACATCATCCGTGTAGTATATGCAATTGCTCTTTATCACCCTTGTATTGTCCTCCACCCAAAACGATGAATTATATCCCACAAACAAAGTTTTCGTGCCCAAATCATTCACTTTCGACCATTTTTCATTTTCCAAATCATACCTAACAACTTGAAAACTCTTTGTCTTGTAAGTCTCACTACATAGCGGATTTTGTATATCATCAAACATTCCTTCTCTAATAACAACCAACAATCTCTTTCTCCCATCATCATCGTCCAACCCAACAATATATGCTCCACGCAGGTAGCCATTATAAACATCTTTCGGCAGCCTTGAAACTTTATCTATGAGTTTCGGATCTGATTCCCCATGAACATCACATACCCGTATATGGTAGTTACAGTCAAAACAATATACTTTTCTGTTGTAGTAAGTGATATCATACATTGCCCCGCCCCAACCCGTTTCAACATGTGTCCACTTGTTATCTCCAGGCCTGCAAAACCCTAGTTTGCTCGAACATCCACATAATACCACCACCATTGCCTCTGCCAATGACGATGATTGGTTTAGGAAGAGGAGCTTGGATAATCCGATATCCCATTGTGAAGTCTCCACGAATCGTGGAAATGTGTCGATCTTCGGAAGATTGATGGTTTGACGGGAGAATGGGTTGATGAGTTGTGTAGCATGATCTTCTCCGACAGTTACCAACCACCCAAAAGACGACATGTATAACTTCCCACGTACTTCTAGCAGTCGTATCTTACGAATAGTCTTGTTTGAGAGTAAGAACAATTCACGCCATCGTCTGTTTTCTCTGAAAGCATCAAACATGGGAACTGGGAAGGAGGTCCGTTTGAGTAAGGGACTTTGGTTGCAGCCTCTATAGCCACAGAGTGCCAAGACTTGCAAACACCACCAAAAGAGTTGTAATCTTCACAGTAAGCGATGTTGCTACTGTATCGAGTAATTTAGCCAACATCTCTGAGTCTCTGACCATTCCATCGTTTATGAACAATTTATGAACCTGAAAATTCGTTTCAATTTTAAAATATTAGACAGCTATGAAATAGATCAATTAGCGAAAAAGACAATCTCTATTTCATAAATCTACTCCTCTTCTAACAGATAGCATCTGATTTTAATTCGAATTATCGAACTCTAAATATAGGGTTTTTCTTTGTGTGAAAGAGAACTATTAGGTTTGAGTTGTTCGGCATCAAATCACCCCGCCTACAGCAGATTAAGTAGCCTTCAAGACAAAACAAAAAATATCGACGTACGTAGGAATCGTACCTTAATCCAGTCAACGATCTTCAATGCTGCTGCTGTTGCTTTCCGTTTAATTTTGCGAAACTACCGATGATTTTTGCTTTTAGCAATCACAATCAGAATGGGATTGGGATTAAAGTAAGGGGTCGTTTGATTAGTCGGATTGAATCAGAATCTGATTGAGTCGGAATCAAATTGAGTCAGAATCGGATTGAGTCAAAAAATCGGATTGAATCCATGTGTTTGATTATATAACTAATTGAATATGTTAAATGATTGGAACTCATACCACCTCAACTGATAATGTCTACATTTTCAAAGTTCATATCTTTAATCATCAAAAATCACAAATTAAACAAAACCCAATAACCATAATCACAACATCATCAGAATTTTTGCTATCTTCGATTCATTTTTTTCTTTTCCTTTTTGGGTAAAGAAAAATGAAGACCCAATTTAGGGATAATAACCATAATCACAGCATCGTCAGTTTTTCTTTTTACCCTATGTTATATGCGATACTACATGAAGCAATTAGAATTCATATCACACATCAACTGATAATGAAACTTGAAGAATCTGGAAGAAATTGTGCACAAATCGAAGAACTCGTAACCAAACATTAACCCTAAAACAAAATTACCTACACAGCAACATAGATTGATAGTGTTATCTGAGGAAAACGACGGACGGAGGAAGGAAGAAGAAGTTGACTTTGATAACCAGGCGAAGGAAGGAGGATCGTACCGTCTATGACTCTCTGATGCGCCAAAGGAGTAGGGAAAGAAGAAAAACAGGCCGAGTCTGCTCTATTTTTCAATCGGACCGAAACAGCGTTTTGGGTTGGATTGGGTCTGGATGTTGGACCGAGTCAGAAAAATCTTATGAAATCAAACACTCCGATCAGACCGGGTCTGTAGTTTTCGGACCGGGTCCAAAAATTGAATGGTAATCAAACAGGACCTAAAATTGTGATCGACTGAAATCTCGGTCTGATTAAAATTTATTTTCACATGTACAAAACAAGCCCTTCATATTTTCATTTTCATACACCAAAGTTGTCATAACTCATAAGTTTTCCATTCTTATAAGACGGGTGCCAACGGCCCCCGCCGGTTGGGGTACCGTTGGCACGCTCCGTTTCTTTTCCGCCGTTTTGCCGCCACTTTCATTCTCGTGAGTCTGAAGACGGAGGAAGGAACGCGTTAGTTTGATTAGGTGGGGCCAAAAGGGGTATTTTGTGTGTGTGTTTTGTAATGGTGGGTCCCAAAAAAATGAAGGGAAGATGTATTGTTGGCATGTGTATGTCAGTTTAATGTTAGTTAGTGTGTCTGCTGACGTGGCGCTGATTTGGCAACAACTGACGGTATCAGTGATGACCACCGCTGACAGTCTAACGGATATTTATTTCACGAAAATCTTTAATCATTTATATGTTCAAAATAAATCTTTAATTTTTATATACTCATAAAGAACTACCTTAAATACATCGACTTAAGTAACTAACAAGTCTTAATTTAATCAAAACATATTAACCATTGATTAAAGCTTTTTGTCCTATCACCCACCATACAACAATGCATATACGAATTGTCTTAATTTACTCTTGGACTTAACATTTTAAATAAACCTTTGAAAAATTATGTAACATTAAACCTTATTACAAGTTGTAACTAAGAAAATATATGCATTACACTACTTAGATAAACTATCTTTTCATCAACTACTATTTCTTTTTAAAATGGCAAAATTTTATAACAAAATAATAGCAAAGCGCTAACCAATTAATACATAGGGTTCATAAGCCGATCATTCCAAGAATCACACATTTTGGATTTCTTTAGGATAGCCACAAAATGAAAATAAAACAATAAAATCAAAAATATCTCCCAAAGACTACCACAATAAAAAAAGCAATGAGTTTCTATGTCACAACATCATCCAACCGTTGTAATCCCGATCACCCCTTAGCTTCAATATCCTATCTTTTGTCGCGCAACATCTTCACAAAACAACCACCAATCAATGAAAAAATCACCTTCAAAATTTTGAATCTCGCACCACCAGGATATCAAGCTCCAAATTCGTTTGCTAAACAACAATTAAAGATAAATGTTGTATTGTTTCCGAACTGTTTTGGCAATTAGGACATAAGATCGAATCAATCTACAATCTCCTCCTCAAGATATTAAATCGAGTTGGAAGACGATCTAATCTCGACCTCCATATAAACACGTTTATCTTGATTGGGACACCATTACACCATATAGTTACCGAGTCGATACCCGGGTCTAAAACCGAATCAATAAATTTTTTGGTTCCGGCTACCGAGAATTCATTTTGATTCGCTAATTTCCAACACACCTTATCAGCATATCCGAGAGAATATCGCTCAGCTCTGCTTCGCCCCACTTCTAATCTGCCTTCTCCACACCCACGACCAGCCTCCTACACTACAAACAAGTTAGACAAACCCCATTTATATATGATTAGTAGATTTTAGATTTAGGGAGGGAATTTATACAAAAATATTCACACACTACAATCTTTTTTTTTTTTACAATCTGTTTTAAAATGTATATTGTATCATGAGAAAAATAATTTTTATGGCACATTTCTTACATTTATTATTCATTATTATTATTTTGATCATACAGAATCAAACCAATTTATATTTCTAGCTTTTGGGCTTAAATATGAATCCTTGACTACAAAATATTTCGACCCGAAATTCACGAATCAAATAATCGAAGATATCACTCCGACCAGATGTTACTATTTTTTGAACGGCTAACAGACCCCCTAATTCTACACATCGTTGTCCATGACGAGACTTGAACCCACAAACATGTAGGATATCATAAATACCGGATATCGTTGAGATGTTTCACATTTTCTTCCTCAAATGTGTCCCCATGCTTACTTGCAGTATATCATTGATAAAGTTCATCCACCGGGTTCATTGTGAAGGTATGATTTAGTGATATTTCTATACATATACCTCTTACGGATTGCAATTTTTTACTTGCCCTAATTAAAGAGCAGATGCTGTGTGATGTGCTATTTTGATGATATTTTAAAAACCAAATTCGGGAAGGAAATCGACGGTTATGATGCTGTTTTGAGGGAAAATTGTGCACATGCATATGCATCCTTTACATCTTATTTTTAGAAAAATAGACTTATGAATTCTTTGTTTTGAGTGCACCAATAGATTTATGATGATTCAATTGACTCACAAAAGTCAAACTTGAAGATTCTTTACACTGTTGATCTGCAAAATGCCTTTGAGATGGAAACGTTCAGCTGGTGCAGGGTGTGATAAATGTTAGAATATATGTAATTATGTTAGTATTGTCATTTTTATGTATATTGATTAGGCAATATTCGGTCAATCATGTGTAGATGGAAACTATTGATTGACGTATATCTCTAGGCTTAGATTAAGGCTATTATTGCTCTTTTGTGTATATTTATAGACTTGGTGTATAATGGAAAAGGCAACAGTTTGAATTCTCTTATGGTATCAGAGCAAAATTGATCTCTCTCTTCCATTCTCGGCTCTTTCTCTCTTCCGCCTATTCTCTGTCATTTTTTTTTCATAGCAGTGAGCAATACTCTCTTGTTTTTCAATCTGTTTGAGTTTTGTTTTACCATAACTATTATCCATGGCACCTAATCCAGAAAACACCACCACCGCTACCGACAATACTAACATAATTACATATATTCTTATGGTAAGAATGGGCGTCGCGGTGGTCGAACAGCCGGTGGTCACGGTAACAACAATCGCCGCAATTACGGCGGCAATCAAATGTCGTCTGCTTATTTCCCTTGGGCCCAATGGATGGATTCTCATGGTAACTGGGCTACTCCTCCACCATGGGCCATACCCCCTTGCCCCTATCCAACAAACTCGTGGGCTAAATCACATTCTGGGCCAAACAGTGGCAAACAGGACGGTGTCTTGGGCCGTGATCCAAAATCTGCTCAACAGGCTTTCACTTCGGGAAATGGCAATGATTACACCCCCACCGATATTGAGGCATCCATGTATACCATGGGTCTCAACCCACCGAATTCTCCATGGGTAATGGACACCGGGGCTTCGTCTCATGTTACTTCCGGTAAGGGTACACTCTCACCTTTTTATAATTCATACAAAACTAATGGAATTTTTGTGGGAAATGGTCAATCCATTCCAATTCTTGGGTATGGTCATACTAAGATTCAAAAACTATTTCCTTCGTTAGCCTTGAAAAATGTCTTATATGCTCCACATATTATTAAAAATTTAATATCGGTACGGAAATTTACTCGTGATAATTTAGTATCGGTGGAATTTGACCCTTTTGGATTTTCTAGTGAAGGATTATCAGACGGGGACACGTTTAATGAGATGTGATAGTCAAGGTGATCTCTACCCGGTGACGAACAAGACTCCGGTTCAACAATTTAGTTTTGCAGTTTTAAACTCCTCTTTATGGCACGATCGATTGGGTCATCCCGGCCTTCCGGTTTTTGAGTCATTAAGACAAAATAAAAGTATTGCTTGTGGTTCTAATAAAAACTCTTTCGTATGTAGGTCATGTGTTCTTGGTAAACATATCAAGCTACCCTTTCATATGTCTCCTAATAATACGTTATTTCCATTTGATATAATACATTGTGATTTGTGGACTTCTCCGGTTTTAAGTAATGCGGGTTTTAGATATTATCTTGTGCTATTAGACGATTATACTAACTTTGTTTGGACATATCCTTTGGCTAGGAAATCGGATGTTTTCTCAATTTTTGAGAAATTTCATGCTTTTATTCACACTCAATTTGAGCGAACTATTAAAAATATACAATGTGATAATGGCAAGGAATTTGATAATCGTGATGTCCGGAATTTTTGCAACAAATATGGGGTTGGTCTTCGTTTTTCATGCCCATATACGTCATCCCAAAATGGCAAAGCCGAACGTAAAATACGATCCCTCAACAACGTGGTTCGTACTCTACTTTCACATGCATCGGTCCCGCCACGGTTTTGGCCATATGCTCTAAGCATGGCCACATATCTTCAAAATATTCTACCAAGCAAAGTGCTCAAGTTTAAATCACCGTTATCTATTTTGTATCTCAAAGAGCCGGATTACTCACACCTACGGGTTTTTGGGGCATTATGTTATCCACTCTTACCGTCCACAACTCTTCACAAATTACAATCACGATCTAAACCATGTGTTTTCTTGGGGTTCCCGGATAATCATCGGGGTTATCGGTGCTATGACATGATATCCAAGAAAATTATTGTGTGCCGCCATGTCATTTTTGATGAGACTCATCTTTCGTTTGAGTCTATCTCACCAACCCCACAATATGATTTTTTAGAGGATGATCGTAATATATACCTTCAAAATCATATTCACCAAATACCCATACAATCACAAACACATACTGGTCCATCGCCCCACCCACCAAACAGCCCACTTTCTCATAATAATTCTCCTCCTTCACCGGCCCACCCACCAAACAGCCCACCCTCACCCTTGCGTCCAAACAGCCCACACCCCTCAACTGGGCCTGCGTCTCCTGTGACTGGACCACTGCCCCCTACGGGAGTCCATCATCAACTGCCCCGTAGCAACACGGCAGTACACGATCCACCTCCAATGACAATTAAACCCGTCACTCGTAGCCAAACAGGAGTGTTCAAACCTAAAACACCCTTTAATTTCATACTCAACATTCCCCATCGCCAATTCCCAAGAGTCCCATTGATGCTCTTCGGGACCCCAATTGGAAACACGCCATGGATGATGAGTACCGGGCTTTGATACAAAATAACACATGGGAGTTGGTGCCACGACCTCCAAATGCCAATGTCATGCGAAGTATGTGGATTTTGACACATAAAATACGCGCTGACGGTTCGTTTGAGAGACATAAAGCCCGTCTTGTGGGTGATGGGGAAACTCAACGTGTTGGTATCGATTGTGGCGAAACGTTTAGTCCCGTCGTCAAACCCGCCACCATTCGCACCGTTCTTAGTTTAGCGATTTCCAAATCATGGCCAATACGACAACTCGATGTCAAGAATGCTTTTCTCCATGGTAACTTAAATGAAACCGTCTATACGCATCAACCTTTAGGTTTTCGAGATCCTTCATGCCCAAATCATGTTTGTTTGCTTAAGAAATCCTTGTATGGTTTGAAACAAGCTCCACGAGCTTGGTACACCAGATTTGCCGATTACGTCTCTACGTATGGGTTCACTCATAGTCTCTCGGAGAATTCTTTATTTATTCTCAAACAGGGGGATCAACTCGCATATCTACTCTTATATGTAGATGATATTATTCTCACGGCTTCCTCGACTGATCTCCTCAACAAAATCATCTCCATGCTTGGCAAAAGAATTTGCTATGAAAGACTTAGGCACGTTAAGCTCTTTTCTCGGTGTATCGGTCACTCACCACCCACACGGCCTGTTTTTGTCCCAATCTCACTACGCTGCGGACATAATAGCTCGAGCCGGTATGACAACATGCAAACCATCCGCCACCCCAGTTGATACAAAACCCAAACTTAGTGCCACATCGAGCCCTAAGTTCACGGATCCGGCATTATACCGCAGTCTCGCCGGTGCTCTTCAGTATCTTACATTCACCCGCCCTGACATTTCTTATGCGGTACAGCATATATGCCTTTTAATGCATGACCCGCGTGACGTCCATATGGCAGCCCTCAAATGCATCCTCCGGTATATACAAGGCACTTTGAAACATGGGTTACACTTGTTTAAATCTACTACGACAACACTGTTGTCTTACACGGATGCGGATTGGGACGGATGTCCTGATACACGTAGATCAACTTCCGGATACTGTGTCTACCTTGGTGATAATTTGATATCATGGTCGGCGAAACGACAACCAACGTTATCTCGTTCTAGTGCCGAAGCTGAATACCGGGGAGTTGCAAACGTAGTCGCCGAATCGTGTTGGCTACGAAACTTACTTCTTGAACTTCAATGCCCGATTCAGAAAGCTACTCTCGTATATTGTGATAATGTGAGTGCAATTTATTTATCTGGAAATCCGGTTCAACACCAACGTACAAAACACATTGAGATGGATATTCATTTTGTTCGCGAAAAAGTGGCACGAGGTCATGTTCGGGTGTTACACGTTCCATCTCGATACCAAATTGCCGATATTTTCACTAAAAGTCTACCACTAATCTTGTTTGAAGATTTTCGCAACAGTCTAAGTGTCCGACCGTCTCCCGCTACGACTGCGGGAGAGTGTTAGAATATATGTAATTATGTTAGTATTGTCATTTATGTATATTGATTAGGCAATATTCGGTCAATCATGTGTAGATGGAAACTATTGATTGACGTATATCTCTAGGCTTAGATTAAGGCTATTATTGCTCTTTTGTGTATATTTATAGACTTGGTGTATAATGGAAAAGGCAACAGTTTGAATTCTCTTAATAAAGATGCATAATTATCTAACAAGTGTGTATGAAGAAAGGTGATGCTCGGTTAGCTCTTGGTTCAAGCTCTCAATGATGCTAAAAACGGTGTTGATACAAAACCCAAACTTAGTGCCACATCGAGCCCTAAGTTCACGGATCCGGCATTATACCGCAGTCTCGCCGGTGCTCTTCAGTATCTTACATTCACCCTCCCTGACATTTCTTATGCGGTACAGCATGTATGCCTTTTAATGCATGACCCGCGTGACGTCCATATGGCAGCCCTCAAATGCATCCTCCGGTATATACAAGGCACTTTGAAACATGGGTTACACTTGTTTAAATCTACTACGACAACACTGTTGTCTTACACGGATGCGGATTGGGACGGATGTCCTGATACACGTAGATCAACTTCCGGATACTGTGTCTACCTTGGTGATAATTTGATATCATGGTCGGCGAAACGACAACCAACGTTATCTCGTTCTAGTGCCGAAGCTGAATACCGGGGAGTTGCAAACGTAGTCGCCGAATCGTGTTGGCTACGAAACTTACTTCTTGAACTTCAATGCCCGATTCAGAAAGCTACTCTCGTATATTGTGATAATGTGAGTGCAATTTATTTATCCGGAAATCCGGTTCAACACCAACGTACAAAACACATTGAGATGGATATTCATTTTGTTCGCGAAAAAGTGGCACGAGGTCATGTTCGGGTGTTACACGTTCCATCTCGATACCAAATTGCCGATATTTTCACTAAAAGTCTACCACTAATCTTGTTTGAAGATTTTCGCAACAGTCTAAGCGTCCGACCGTCTCCCGCTACGACTGCGGGAGAGTGTTAGAATATATGTAATTATGTTAGTATTGTCATTTATGTATATTGATTAGGCAATATTCGGTCAATCATGTGTAGATGGAAACTATTGATTGACGTATATCTCTAGGCTTAGATTAAGGCTATTATTGCTCTTTTGTGTATATTTATAGACTTGGTGTATAATGGAAAAGGCAACAGTTTGAATTCTCTTAATAAAGATGCATAATTATCTAACAAGTGTGTATGAAGAAAGGTGATGCTCGGTTAGCTATTGGTTCAAGCTCTCAATGATGCTAAAAACGGTGTTGATATTGTGTCGGGCACACGGGTTAGAACGCATTTTGCAAGGCCAAATTGGAAAAAAGTTTTCTCCAAAACCACTACAAAACTTGCTGGTGGTGCTAGAATATGTGAGTTGATAATTGTTACTTCTCCTGATTATAATGGTTTCATGGTTTCGGGGTAAAAGATTATAATGATGATTAAATTAAATTAAATTGGATATAGCTAGTGAGTAGTGAGTCGCACTTCATTTTAATAAAGTGATATTAATGATGTTTAAAAATAAAAATAAGGGTAAAAAAGTCATTTCAAAATTACAGAATTGTCCATGTGGTATAACCGATTCATTTCTGTCCCTAAACTTTTTTTGTCGGTTTTTTTGTCCTTAAAGATTTTTTAATTTCACTTTTCTGTCATTCCGTCCAAAATCCCCCGTTAACTAACGAAATTTTTGTCATTTTCCCCAAATTAACCCTATTTTAACTCTTTTTCTTTTTATTTTTACATGTTTTTTCCTATCTACCTCTTTCATCTTCTTCAATCTTCTCCACCCCATTTGATATGAACCCTAATCCTATAATTATAAATTCATAAGAAAAATCAATTACGTTTCAAATTAGAACCCAAAAATTGAATTTATATTTTTCTTTGATAAAACAAAACTGAATCAGCAGTTAACAAATTTTCGGTGAAACGTTTCCCTTATTTGTAAATCTTCCAGAGGAAGATATCCATTTCAAACTTGGAAAACAACGTCCTATTTGTTAGCATGTTTCTTCATCTTATTTGTTCACCATCGTCACAAGTTTTGAACCCCTGCTGAATCAATTTCTTCATATTTCTTCATCTTATTTGTTCACCATCGTCATCTTATTTCTTCATCTTATTAAGAAATCACCCTTATTATAAATATACAATCATTCCCCACAATTTGAACCCTAAATCACCGATTATTTCCCCCAATTTGTTTTCTCAATTGATTGATGTTATTAAGATTACTAATGGCAATTGCGAGATGATTCCAAGACGCATGAGACTGGTCCGACGGCCCAGATCCGCCAGGAACAGCCGCCGCCGCCTCCGTCTCATTTGCCATCCATGGAGATAACGTGATTGCAATAGGTTTTCTGCTCCGATTGGAGCGTCTGGACATCACAGATATATGGAAAACATGATTCCGAGCAGGATGGTACAACTTTCAAAGGCAACCTCCGGGCGATTTGGCCGGAAAATCAAAAACGGCACCGGAAAGCCCAAAACACACAGTAATCGCACCTTTACTGTGTGTTTTTATTAAGAAAAAATAAGAATATAATCAGTTGGGGGTTTGGGGATCAAGAAATGTAAAAGACGAAAATATCCTTGTTTTTTTGGCATTTCTTGTTAGTTAACGGCTAAAATTGGACGGAATGACAGAAAAGTGAAATCCAAAAATCTTTAAGGACAAAAAAACCGGCAAAAAAAGTTTAGGGACAGAAATGCAGAATCGGGTATATCACAGGGACAATTTTGTAATTTACCCTTATATTAAAGAACATAGTTAGTGGGTGTGAGTAGTGGTGCACAAACCGGTTTTTTTGGAAAAACTGTTCGGTTTAAAAACCGGATCGGATTTGGTCAACAAAAGTCAAAACCGATTTTCGGCAAACCGGTTCGGTTTTAAACCGGTTTTTGGGTAGCAAGGGTGTATCCGGTTGAAACCGGTTCGGACCGGTTTAAACCGGTTTTTTCGGTTTTTTAGCCGGTTTCAAGGATCGGTTTTCTAAAAAACCGGTTTTCAAACAGGTTTTCAATCCGGTTCCTCCACAAAACATCAAACCGGTTCCAAACCGGCGGTTTAAAACCGAACCGGTCCGACAAGGCAAAAACTTTTTTCAAAGTACATCACTTGTTTTGAATTAGAGGAAGTATATTAATATTAATTTATTATATAAAAAATAATAATTTATTTTTACTTAATGATGAGGTCAGGAGTGTTCATAGTTTTGTTTTCCGTCAATTTATATATATTCATTAAATACTAATTTTAAGTAAATACAAAAAAAAAAAACCCAGAGCACATCAAATCAAACATCCGACGTAAACCAACCCTCATCTTCTCGAAGCTTTCTGCAACAATAACAATGGCGGACCCTGAAAATCCAGAAATTGACACTTCAGACTATATATATAAGTGAATTCCGTGCAAATTGTTGTTCCGTACGAAAGGCAAAATCCTTTCACTTAATCATACCGAGCACAAGAGGTTAAGAAAGAAGCCAATATGCAAGGTGTGCTTGGTAGTATTCGAGAAGGCAAAAGATCGCATTGATCAACATCACACAAATTGATGTGATGGTGAAATGCATCTAATTCTATCCCACGTCTCAACAAAACTCTGTAAACACCTAGTCCATACTCGATCCGTACAGTTTCTTTGTGATTCAGTCTTATGATCGTTTTTGTGTACTATTTTAAAGATCTTCCACCTGTCAAGAACACGCCCTCCCCCCTCAAAATACGTAAAACCCTAGTCCTTACTCGATCTGTACAGTTTCTTTTAAATTCAGTTGATACATACGTTTCTCTTATTCAATAGTATGTGTAATGATAGTTCTGAATTGAATTTTGTGGTAATTTTGTTGAGTGATTTAATAGTCTGGTAGTTGTCCGAATTTTTTGGTCATTTTGCTATACAATTTTGTGGATCATTTTGTGTAATGAATAGTATGTTTAATGCTAATTTTGTGGTCATTTTGCTATAGACTTTTATGGATCATTTTGTGTAATTTTGTGTAATGAATAGTATCTTTAGTGGTAATATTGTGGTCTATAGAAAAATTACCACTAAACATATTATTCATTACACAAAATAATCGACAAATTTTTATAGCAAAATGACAACAAAATTACCACTAAACATACTATTTACTACACAAAATGATACACAAAATTGTATAGTAAAATGACCAAAAACCCTAGACAACTATCAGACAATCGAATTACTAAGCAAAATTACCACAATATTCAATTCAGAACTATCATTACACAGACTATTGAATAAGAGAAACATATAGGGAAACATATGTATCAACTGAATTTAAAACAAAATTGTATGGATTGAGTAGAGACAAGGTTTTTACATCTTCTTGGGGGTGTTCTTGACAGGTGGAAGATCTTTAAAATGGTACACAAAAACTAGCACAAGACTGAATCACAAAGAAATTGTACGGAGTAAAGACTAGGTTTTTACGTGGTTTTGTTGAAACGATGTTTAGAATTAGATGCATTTCACAATCACATCAATTGATGTGATGGTGATCAATGCGATTTTTTGCCTTCTCGAATACCGCCAAGCACACCTTGCATATTGGCTTTTTTCTTAACCCCTTGTGCTCGGTTTGATTATGCGAAAGGATTTTGTCTTTCATACGGAACAACAAATTGCACGGAATGCACTTATATATGTAGTCTGATGTGTCAATTGCTGGATTTTCAGGGTCCGCCATTGTTACCATTGCCGAAAGCTTCGAGAAGATGAGGGTTGGTTTACGCGGGATGTTTGATTTGATGTGCTCTGACGTTTATTGATTTTGTTTATATTTAAAAATTAGTATTTAATGAAGGGTTTTTCTAATGTACACCCCTGGGGCATACATTAAGTGCAATCAATGAATCATCAAATTTCCATTTTAATTGAAAATCATATTTATTGCATTGTCTAAAATGGTAAGAATTAAGGATCATTAATGTTATTCAAAATGTATTAGGAAATTTGATACTTCATTAATTGCACATAATATATGCCCCAGGGGCATACGTTAGAAAAACCCTTTAATGAATATATATAGATTGGCATTAATCAAAACTATAAACACTCCTGACCTCATTAAATGAAACGAGAAGATGAGGGTTTTAAAACGTAAAAGAAACTGAGTAGGGACTAGGTTTTTACAGGGTTTTGTTGAAATGAGGGTTAGAATTAGATGCATTTCACCATCACATCAACTGATGTGATGGTGATCAATGTGATCTTTTGCCTTCTTGAATACTTGAATAAAGATATCACTCCAATTAGATGTTACTTTTATTTAAACGATTAACAAACACACTCTAATTCTACACATTTTTGCCCATGATGTGACTTGAATCTATAACCAGATAAGGCACTATAAGAGTGATCGGTGTGGTAACGAGCGGGGGTGGGCGCCGGATGCCACCTCGGCGCGCCGGACACGCCACGACACCGCCCGCTACGCGAGCGAGGCGGGGCGCCGGACTAGCCGTTGGCAACGTCTAGTTTTGACGGAAATTAATTTTTTTTTATAAATAAAACCTATTATAAATAACCCTTTTAACCATAACCTTTTTTCACACCATCTTCTACACACTCTCTATAATTTCTTACACTTTCACTCTCAAAAACTTACAAAAATGTCTCAACCACCACATCCCGATTGGATGAACGGTATTCTTGGATGGGGAAGTTCCGGCTCGCCGGCGTCCAATCCGTCAACACCTTCGTCCCAACAATCGGTATCGTCCACCCAAATGCCGACTTATTCCCAAGAGCAATATAATTAATTTATGCTTCAAAAACAATTTCAAAACCTTCAACAACACCCCCCTCAAATGTGGTCACAAACACAATAGTCACAACCACAACCTTCACAACCACAACCTTCACAACCTCAAGACCCCGCGGCCGTTGAAAAGGCGAGAAGAAAGGGGAAAAAAGTTGCAACCAACTTAAGTCGGACGCTCATTCGGTGGGACGCCGCACAAGAAGTGTTATTAGCCGAGTGTTGGGTTAGCGTTTCCGAGGATGCCGAAAAGGGCGCCGACCAATCCGATGAATGTTTTTGGAACAAAATCCTTGTTAAGTTCAACAAGGATGTTGATACGCCACGTACCAAAGACATGTTGACGGGGAAGCGGGCGACTTTAAACGGTAATTGTCAACGTTTCAACGGTATCTACAAACGTTTACAACGTACAAGTAGAAGCGGTGAAAATGAGGTTGACTTTTTGGCCCGTGTACGACAAGCGTACCGTGACGAGTCGGCGTCAAAAAAACAATTTAATAACGAAGGTGCGTGGGAAGTTTTGAGAAAATGCCCGAAATGGGACGCCCCCGAGCCCATTTCGCTCTCCGATAACGAAGAACTTTTCGGGGAAGATACGAGACCACGTCCGGCGGGAAAGTCTCGTAAGGCAAAAAAAAGTAGATCGGAAAGTTCATCCGGCACTAACAACCCCGGAAGTGCCGGACCGCCGGACCTTGGCGAGGCTATGATGGCCGAGTTTAGGCGGAAAAGTGAAGCCGCTCAATCCGCATACGAAAGGTCAAAGGCGCGGGATGACGTTTTCGTGCGGTTGGAAGAATTGAGATTCCTCGACACTAGCACCGAGGGGTTGGGGCGCGCGGATAAGGCGAGAATTATCAAGCAAAAAAGGGCGATCCGCGAAAAATACCCCGTCGACGAAGATGAACTTGACGTGGACGATGACGATGAATAGTTTTTTTTCCTTCTTATTTTTCGGTATTTTTTTTTTATTTTTAGGTATTTTAATTTGTATTGTGTATATTCTTTTTTAATGAAGTATTATGTTTTTTAAAAAAAGAAAAAGAAAAAAATGGGGGTGGATTAGGGATGGCAATGGATCGGATGTGGATCGGATGATGCCATATCCACATCCATATCCATTTAAATTTACCTCATCCATATCCATATCCATATCCATTTAAAATCATTTCATCCATCCATATCCATATCCATTGGATTAGAGCGGGTAAATGGACATCCGTTGGATTTCGGAAGAAAAAAAAACTCCTAAAGAAAGTACGATAGTTTTATATATGATTTACGATTTTTATTGCATATTTACATAGTTTCTTCCAAAAGAAGAGTCAAACGGAAACATAACTATGATACATCTGATGCATAAATTATAGTTTGTATAGCTAATACCAAAATATTGATCTAAAAGAGATACACACAAAAATATAATCTGATATAATTAAAAGTTTAGAGCATGCTTTGTAGATAACCCCAAAATATTGATCATTTAGTTGACTCATTCCTTAGTTCCATAATTACATGCTTGTGATTTATGGGTTGTTGCATTGAAAATCACACAAAAATCTCAAAAGTAACGAGTCATATAATGATCGTCGCCTTCATACTAAGAACAGAATAAGAAACGATAAAATGATTAGTTCCTAAGAAATTCAAGTATGGGAAATGATAGTAAATAATTGCCTCATCAGTCAACCCACTATTGAAAACATATATTTATAGTTATATAAAATTATAATATATATTTAATTTCGGGTTAAGTGGATTCATCCATGGATTGAAAATCATCATCCGTATCCGCTCCAATAAACATCCACATCCGCTCCACATCCGATATTCACCCATTTAACTTCATCCATATCCACTACGAGTGGAGCGGATCGGGTGGATGTTCATCGGATCGGATGCTAGTTGCCATCCCTAGGGTGGATCCAAATGACTTAAGTGATGGTAGAGGGGGTATTTGGGGGTTTTGAATGTGAAATGTGAAATGGTGATGTGGCGCAGATGTGGCGCATATGTGGCTTCCGACTTAAGGTGACCACACCTTATACTCTAAATACTGAATACCGCTAGGTTATAAGCGTTTGTTCTGACCAGATGTAATTGCCAAATGGGTTTCATGTTTTGAAAGTGGATTGAATACATGTTTTGAATATTTGAGTTTTTAAGCCATTTGAAACATGTGATGTATGTCGTCTTAAGAATGCAAATTATATGCTTTAGACGAGGTGGCTATCTTTCTAGCAAGTCATAGGTCGCTAGCAAGTCATAGGTCGCGTTCGAAACTCTTTCGCTGTCAATTTTTTTTTTTCCCTTTCATTCTTTTTCCATTTTAAACCATGCAGATGCTATGACGAATTAATTCGAAGGAATAATGAAATCTTGACATAAAGTTCGAGACCTTCTAGAGACTGTTTTTGTTATTATTTTTTTTTCCTTATTGCACATAAATACTATATTATACTATATTATAATTAGATAATCAGCTTTTTCTGTGTTTGGCAAACTTGATTATTTGTTTAGTTAAAAGGTAAAATGCAAATTAACCATTTTCAAAACGCAATAAGCACCTCCCAACCTACTTTTCCAAAACTCCATGTTGAATACCTCAAAACGCAAATAATTGATTATCTCAGAGTTTTCGTCAAACGCTGATTTTAGATTATTTGCATTTTCAAAACGCAATGAATCTACCTCAAAACGCAATCCCAAACACCGTCTTAATATAATGGTACTTTTCGCCTTGAAAACATAATTATTCAAAATACGTACCTTCCGAGAATAATTATAAACTTTTCCAACTTAAAACTTTTCCTTATGTGCATTGATGTTCTCTCTTGTTCGAAAGATCATACCACATGGTTCGAACAACAATACACGTAACGAAATGTCTCACAAGAGATCACTGAGGAACGTGTGCAATGTTTGAAATAGGGTGTTCCTCAAGACAAAAGACAGTAGCGAGAACTATCACACCAATTCTTGATGTGATGGTGAAAGTTTTAAGTTCTTCACCTAAATGTCAACAAGAATTAATGTATGTAAACGTCAACACATAAAGAGACTTAAAAAACTAGATTCAAAGTAAGATACAAAAATAACACTCTAAAAATTAGACCATAATATAAAACGAGATTCAGGAGATTATAAATATTCTAACAATTTTTGAACACAAAGTCTCAACTACAATGCCGAATGATAGGTTACCCCTTTCGAGTAGAGTAGACTCCAAAGTAATAAGACAGAAGGAAGAAGAATTGTGAGAAAACGGAGAAAATCATTCCATGGATCATCTTTTCTTACATTCTATGATATTTATAGACTAAATTTATAGGGACAAAATGGTAAATTAAAATAAGAAATAACAAACTTCAACGAACTTCTTTCTTCATGCTTTTCTTGCCCATAGGCCATAACTAACGGAATTAATATGTGTACCACATACATACACCACATAATACAAGTATTACTGCACATTATACAAACACGTAATGAAATTATTATGATATATAAATTAAAAAATGTTTATTTCCAAATGAAAAACCAGTCAAAGGTAAAATCATGCAAAGGAGATGCCAAATCATGCTATCCTTACCTTGTGATCATGGTGGCCAATAACAAAATTACAACAAATATTTTATTAAATTAGTTGTTAAACAACAGAATACTTGTTACATTGAAAAAACTCAAATTATTGCCGATAGCAGCTGCAGTGGTACAGATACGTCAAAATTTTAAAACATGTACACTACTTCCTCCGATTCAAAATAAGTGATACACTTTCAGTTTCATGATTTTTAAAACAAAAGATTATAATGATGGTTAAATTATATTAATTGGATGGTTAGTGGGGAATGGGTCCCACACCTTCTGAATAAAGTGGGGTTAATAATGTTTAAAGGTAAAAAGTAAGGATAAAGATGTCATTTCACTTTGTTAAAGTTGATAGTTAGTAGGTGTGGGTCCCACTATTTTTTGCCAAATAAGGTAATTTTTCAAAGTGTATCACTTATTTTGAATCACCCTAAAAAGGAAAGTGTATCACTTATTTTGAATCTGAGGAAGTATTACATTTCTTCGGTAAAAACAATTTTCATTCATTAAGAAAAAGGATTTCCATAAAAACTTGTTACATAAAAACGATTTCCATCAATAAGAAATAAATAAATACAAGCCATCATTCTTCCTCTTCAACCCTTCGTGAAACATCCCGTTTCAACATTTCCATAAATTCCTGCACACGTACAACTATATAAACACAAAACTCAAGGTTGTACAAATTGGAAGCGATTAATCGGCCTCGGCGGTGATTAGTCGGTTTCTAGGCGGGTACCATAAAATACAAATGAATTTATTTTTATATAAATAAATATTATCAATATCCTAACAAAATAACTAACTAGTCAATAACCATGCAAAAAATTTAACAATTGTGAAGAAGGCTGCGTGCGTTGGCATTTGTAACCCTAAAATAATATTTTTTTAAAAAAAAATAAGTTTGACTTTCGTTGACCTTGACCAATTTTGACCGATTTGGACATAAATTGCACCGGCCGCCAGTTACCGCCTAGACCGACTTAAAAATCCTACAAAATAAAGAAAATGAAAGAAGATACTAACATTAGTAAGATCATCTTCAAAGCATATCTTAGAGAGCTCATCTGCATCACCACCATTGTTGTTCAAATGAGCAGCTGCTTCAACTACTGATGAAAAGACTTCTTCTCGTGACTCCTGGTGCTCGATCTTTTCAACCAAATCTTGAAGGTTCAACTACAAACAAAAAATTATTCAAATCTTCAAAAACCGAATCTTTTCAGTGTTCTTATGAATCTTTTGTTAATCGGGCCGAGAACAAACCTGTGGATCACTTGTAGGTTGAAGTTCACGGGCCATAGAAGGTGGTGGTTGTTGAAACATATTTAAGCCCGAACCTGAACCCAAACCCGGGCCACCACCACCAAAAGCTTGTGCAACAATGGGCATCATTTGTTGAACCATACTTGACAGATCAAAGCCGCCACGAGGCCCGCCCATACCAGAAAACATGTTACTGAGATCCTGATCCCCATCAATCTGTTGAGCAATTTGATTAACTGTGTTCATCATTGCAGGGTTTTGACTTAGTTGACCTAACATATTTCTTAAAACATCCGGTGACCCCATCCCGGTTTGGGTTGATACTTGGTTCATGATAGTGGTGGGGTCCACTTGGCCACTAGCAGGATTAGTAGAAATAGGTGGTGCGTTGACAGGTGGCGCATTGCTACTGGTGGACTCTGGTTTTGTCTGCCGACTCCGTCTCTAAATCACATTTGTATATAATTTTAGCATGCAACACTTGAAAGGCTGGCTGAACCACTTTAGTATAATGAAAATTTATAAATATCTAGTGTCGATTATGATTACAAAATACACTTTTTGGTGATGTTTGACCCATTTGACCGAAAATTTAATAGAACAAACCTTGGGTTGTAACCCTCCTAATCCAAGTCCAAGAGGTACAGATGATGCATTTCCTGAGTTATCAATTGTGGGACCCGAAGATGAAGCAACTTCCACATCATTTGCAGATTTAGTTGCATTAGATGTCATATTTCCCGATTCTCCAACTGTATCCTGCTATATATCAGGTTAGTTACATTCTTGCACACTTATAAAAGTTGATAAATTTCCACTATTCCGTAATAAAAATAAGAAACAAATGAATACACATACCGTAGAAGCTCCTGCTGGTTGGCCTGACAAAGTTTACAAGTACAAAATCAGATATACATATATATATACAAATATAGATATAGATATACCTGCAGAAGCCTGATTTTCACTCCTGGTGCTATCATCAACCCCTCTTGTTTGTAAATTAACTTCAGTTGGGGCTACAAATATAGATAAAAAAACACAGTCAGACGTTCGTTATGATGAAGAATTCTGAAGTAAAATTACCTGCAGGAACAGGAACAGGAACTCCTTCATGGTTTGACTCAACATTCGGTCCCCTTTGACCGATTCCTAAAAAAGAGTTGCATAAAATGAGGGATGTTGACTAATTGGGCCAAAAGTTGTAAAAATTTGCAATTTATATACCTGCATGGATATGAACATTTATGTGTCTTGGAACAGCACCAATGCCAGCTGGACCACCAAACATTGAATTAGTTTGTAGAGGAAAAGGCTGAACCATTATTGGATTAGGGCCAGATGGAGATATGTAAACAGCAGGTCCAGCAATTACAGAAGATTCAGCCTGCAACAACGTGCAAACCCTAATCAATTTTAAACAAAATAATCCTTTTAAAAAAAATTTAAAAAAAAAGATGACATACAGGAGAGTGTCCAATACGTAAGGTCAACATTGTACGACCTAGCTCAAGCAAAAGAGCACCTAAATGTTGCATAGCAAGCCCTGATTGCATGGCTTCTGATTGAATTTGGGATCTTATTGTGGGGTCCGTGCAATTTTCCTCTGCTTCTAATCTTCCTGCAGTATGCTACAAGTTGCATCATAACACATAATTAGAAGAACTAATATTCTAATTAAAGGGAAGATTAGAATTGAGTTAATGGGTAGAAAGTACAGATAAAGAATCGGTTGCGAGCCCACTGAGAAGACGTCGTGCATGTCGCAGAACAATTGCAAGAGTTGAAGGTAATGGTACACCACGAGCACTCAAAGGCAATTCGACAGCTGGCGATTCTTCTGTACTATTTTCAAATTGATACCCTGAAATTAATCCAAAGAAAATTACAAATAAACTATTTATTTCAGAAAATAAAAGAAACTAGTTCTTAAGTTTGTACCGTTCTGTGACAATGCTCGCTCCATACGATTCATAAACTCAGAGAGTGTGTGTAATGAATCAGGTATAGCCGTTCCTGCTCCTAAAGGAATTTGGAATCCTTGAGTGGCAGGTTGACTAGGGTTTTCCCGTTGACTTTGACTTTGACTATTGACATTAACTCCATCTTCATTTCCTTGGCTAGGAATGTTGAACTATACATAATTACAGAAATGAAAACAAATACTTGTTGAAAAAATAATATCAATTAGAAAAGAAAAAAAAAGAGAGAGAATAAAAGTCACCTGCATATTTGGCATTGGTCCACCCATGGAGGTCTGGCCACCAATTCCAATGGAGTTTAAAACAGCCCCAATAACCTAGAAACAGAAAGAAAAAAAAAAGTTACAAAGATTAAAATACACACACAATTATAAAAAATAAAATAAACACCATTAATGTTTTTAAAGCAAACACACCCGACTTATATCAGGGTTACCGCCGTCATTTTGGTCTCCAGCACCAAAGGAACCTAGTACTACACTATGTGAAACATGGGCTACACGAGGGCGTGGGCCCGCAGCATTAGCATTAGCATTAGCATCTTGTCCTGTAACAAAAATGTAACCTTGTAATTATAACTTACTACAGCAGTTTGTGTAATATTTAAGTGAATGTTGTAAAAAGACAATTTAGCCCACATGTGTTACTACCATTTGCAGTTGTGGTTCCAGTTGAAGAACCAGATGAAGGTTGTGATTCAGATGGTTGTCTAGCCACAAGATGCAATGTGTGTCCACTTTCAACATCTACAAACTGTTAAGGATTTTAACATATGATAATATTAATTATAACAAAAAACAGGGTTGATGACAAAATGATCATAATAAATTATGATTCGTTCTGTAAAATAGGATACAATATTCAGAAAGACGGTGTTCGTCCTTCAAAACCTTGCCCCTAAAAATCAACCTTTGCTGTCCAACTGGAAGGCCAACATCACTTGCTATTTTCTCCTTAAAAGCTGAAACTAGCATCTGAAATTTAAAATTTTGAAATATAATAGAAAATGTCGAATGAGCAATTTATGTGACAAAAATGGACATAAGAAACTAAGTAAATTATAAGTGAAAAAGAGAAGGAAAAGTAGATACATTTTTATCAACACGAAAGTTGTACAGCTGTGAATCAAGTGTCTTGATATGGATCTCCACAGTTGATTCAGAACTTTCACCAGCAACATTACTAGTGCTCGCATGTTCATCTGCCATTGAAGGTTTAAATCTGAAACAAGGATTAGGAAACATTATCAGAATAATCTTGGCTATTACCTGTATAAAAATGACCTTAAAGCTATAAATCATGCATTATCAATATCAAATACGATAGGAAGGCATTAGATATCATGAGAAATCAAGTGAAAAGCAACAGCTTTATTTCACAATACATAAATGTAACAGGAATCATGATCCAAATATTTCAAGCTAATCCTAAGACATTAATCCTAATCTCAACTGCAGATTCAATCAGAAAACAATCAAATTATAGCATTTCAAGTTTAGGTTTAATTAAATAAAAATCCAGTATTTACTATTTAGGGCTTTTGCAAAACAAAAGTACAACCAAAATATAGGGGTTTTTGGGAATCTGGTTAGGGCATTGACATCCGATTTCCAAAAGAACAACCAATTGAACTTCCTTTACTACAACATGAAGAATAAAAGTAGAAATCACTTGATTGACGATGAAAAACGTCGAAACACATACAATCGGAGACCAAGAACTGAGTTTAGATCGCAAATAATTGTAACTTGCAGAATAAAATTCATTTCAATTGAAACCTTACAGAGATGATGGTTGAATGCAGAAGAAAGAGTGTTTGCTTGACTCCAAGAAGATTCGTTGGCGATCGATCTAGAAGAAGAAGACGATGTAAACAAACAGTGAGTAACAGAGTGAGTTTTACGACAAGGATATATGTTGACTACCGTTTCATTATACGTATACAAAGTTATTACTAAAGGAGTATGTTTTCATAATGCATTGTCAATAAATTGAAGTTTTAAGCAGCAATTGCATTATTGCAACCTTAAAAAATATACTCCCTCGGTTTCAAAATAAGTGATACACACCTTTCATTTTAGGGTGTTTTAAAATAAGTGATACACTTTAAAATTTTCCTTATTTAGGGGGTGCTTGGTTGAAAGCAAGGAAAGGAAATGGGAAAGGGAAAGGGAATACTAAGGAATATAATGAGTATTGCATAGTATTTATTATCTTTACCTTTGATAGTGCTTGGTTCATATAATCAATCATTACATTATATATATAAAAGTGTTTATAAATATATTAATTATTATTTATAATAATATGTATGTGTTGGTTTAAATTTAAAAAGTAAGATAACATGGAGAAAATGTAAGGAGAGTTGAAAAAATAATATTACTTTGTCCATTACCCTCAAAATGGTGAGGAATGGAATATTACCCACTAGTAGGTAATGATTCATTATAGTATATCTAACCAAGCATTATCAATCATTACCATTTCCATTCCCCACCCCATAATACTCCCAACCAAGCACAGCTAGTAAAATATAGTGAGACTCATACCCACTAACTATCTACTTTGATAAAGTGAAATGACACATTTACCCTTACTCTTACTTTTAAACATCATTAAACTCACTTTAATCATAATATGTGGGACCCATTATTCACAAACTATTTAATTTAATCTAATTTAACATTCATTACAATCTTTTTACCTCAAACGACTTGAAAGCTAATTTGTATCACTTATTATGAAACGGAGGAAGTAATTAAAATCTTTAATAATACAAAGTAAGTAGGAGTAGTCGGTCAAAAACAACAATACATTTCTACCAAAACGAAGATGACATGTAAACAATAATACATATGCTCATAAGTAGAAAACTGTTTCTTAAATACCTCAACAAAATCATTTACATGGATTGTGTGTATTTGGACCAAAATCAACTACTATACAGATCCAAAAACATAACTTCTAGTTTTAAGCAATTAACGAGTCATACTCAGTGCTTGATCCTAGGTTGTTTTGTGATTTGTATGAGAGAAAAGAAGTTTGAATTATATGGTGTTATTGAGTAAATTGTCATAATATCGTATGTTAGTGATATTTAGTGATATGAAATATTCATGTCAATACTAAAGTATGGCTAATAAAATTCAAGCTATAATTCAATAGTATATGTCTTGAACATTTACTCATAACAATCATTTAACAATCCAAACAAGCCCTAGATCATGTTTCACACCTTATAAATTCGATATATCTCAGTGTTTTATTCTACTTGTGAGTCAGGTTTATCCATGACATAATTGTCACCTACAAAAGTGAAAATTTTCAATTTTACCACTTGTTTTTGACGAATATTTAGGGCGTGTTTGGGAAAGCTTATTAACGGGGATTATGAGCTTATTAGCTTATTAAGCTCAAATACGTTTGAAAATTTGAGCTTAATAAGCTAATAAGCTCATAAGCCCCGTTAAAAAGTTTTCTCAAACATGGCCTTAGTTGTTCACGTGCGATAACTATTGTTATGCTAGGGGGTGAGCGTTGTCGAAGGACCGGACTGAACTGAAACCGATAGGAATGAAACCAAAGATCATGATATTACAAAACTATAAACCAAACTGAGAATCATAACCAGTGTTGGTTCGATTTCGGTCTGGTTTCAATTCGGTTCAATTTTTCAGCTAAAATGCTCAACTTTGTCCGAGGACCGGACCGACCCGTATCGAAACCGACATAAATAATATAAAAAATTATGAAATTATAAACCCGAATCGATGTTGGTAACATTCAGTTTTAATCGATTTTCGATTCCATTTTCACCCCTTATTTTATGATATTTTCAAGATAAACAATTGAAAATATCCTAATAGTATCACACAAATATAAATAAATAAATTATTAATATAAAAAATTTAAGTCAAATTTATTTTGAAGTAAGTGGTGATCTGTATGAATCTCAAAACCTAAAAGCGATTGGATATCGGGCAAAATCTTCATTCACAACGGTCAAAATACTCTACACTACACGAAAGCAAATTCGTAACTGCACGATCATCTTCCGATGCATAATACTAGTAATAACAATAGCAACAATCGCCGGTATCCTCCCGGTACTGGCAACGGTCGCGGCAATGGCAGCAGCGGAGGGTATGACGGTGGTGGCGGTGGTAATTTTCAACCAAACCCTACTTACTACCACCAACCACGAAACCAGAATCATCAAAATCAATTTCAGCAGCAGCGGCAGCAACCACAGTACATTCAGAAACAGCATTCTGGACAACAACACAATCAGCAACAGCAACAGTGGTTAAGACGGAACCCTAACCCCCCTGCTGCTGTTAATTACGAAGTGGAGAAATCAGTACAATCAGATGGCAGTCTCGATTCAAGGTAAATTTTGTAGTTATAGTTTGTTATTTCGTTTTCTAGAATTTACAATTGCTTTATTGTTCAACCGAATTACGTTCAATCTAGAAACCCTAGCGCCTCTTGGGATGACGTCACCTTACTAGGTTAGCGTAAGCACGTTTTAACTGATCTAAGTGCATAAAACTATAATTAAAGGATCTGGATCATGATATAGTTAGGCCAGATTAAATCGGAGTAAAGGTAGTATATATCCCTGTAAATTTGGTCTTTTTCATTGTATCTTTAGGCTTTAATTGAATAATTTGAGAACTTAATTCATTTTCTATACAGTTGATGACTATCTGTAATACTTTAACTCTACTTCTAAACTTCTATCTTCATTTGTTTTGCAAATTCAGTTCCCACGATTGGAAGGCACAACTGAACATACCTGCAGCAGATACTCGTTACAGGACTGAGGTATATATGCAACAATTTTATAATTATTAACTTGTTATTTTGTTAATTTGTTACTCCACTGATCTTTATAGGATGTAACTGCTACAAAAGGAAATGAATTTGAAGACTATTTTCTGAAAAGAGAACTACTTATGGGGATTTATGAAAAAGGTTTTGAAAGACCGTCACCTATACAAGAAGAAAGTATTCCTATTGCATTAACTGGTAGTGACATTCTTGCAAGAGCTAAAAATGGAACTGGAAAAACAGCAGCTTTCTGCATCCCAGCCCTTGAAAAAATTGACACCGATAAAAACAAAATTCAAGGTTAATGTTTACACATTAAATTTTTTTTTTTTTTTTTTGAGAATACTGTGTAGTAACTAATGATAGTTATCTTATGGATTCATATATGAATACAGTTATCATATTAGTTCCAACGAGAGAATTGGCACTACAAACATCACAGGTTTGCAAGGAACTTGGAAAACATCTACAAATTCAAGTAATGGTTACAACTGGTGGAACAAGTTTAAAAGATGATATAATGCGGTTATATCAACCTGTTCATTTGTTGGTTGGTACTCCTGGAAGAATTCTTGATCTTACCAAAAAGAATATATGCAAATTGGATGATTGTGCAATGCTAGTTATGGATGAGGTACAGACCCAAATTTCTATAAATTATTTTTAATTTCAAGTATAAATGACATGTTTTTTTGGTTAATGCAGGCTGATAAACTGTTGTCTCCAGAATTTCAACCTTCAGTGGAACAGTTAATTGCATTTCTACCCCCACAACGACAAATTTTGATGTTTTCAGCCACATTTCCAGTTACTGTAAAAGATTTTAAAGACAAATACCTGAAAAAACCGTATGTTGTTAATTTAATGGATGAACTTACACTTAAAGGTATTACACAATTTTATGCGTTTGTAGAAGAAAGACAAAAGGTCCACTGTCTCAATACTCTTTTCTCCAAGGTTAGTAAAATATTCAAAATATATTTTTTTATTTAGTCAGTTAATTTTTTTTAATAATCTTTTATTAACAGCTGCAAATCAACCAATCTATAATCTTCTGTAACTCTGTCAATCGGGTTGAGTTATTGGCTAAAAAAATCACGGAGCTCGGTTACTCGTGTTTCTATATTCATGCTAAGATGTTGCAAGATCATAGGAATCGTGTTTTTCATGACTTCCGTAATGGTGCATGCAGGAACCTTGTTTGCACTGGTAGTAAAATTCATTTTTTAATCTCTTAATTTATTTAGAGTAAATTGCATAAATTGTCCATGTGGTCTTCCAAATTATATGATTTTGTCCCCATACTTTTAATTTTGTTTTATTTGTCCCTGTATTTTTTTTAATATTGTGATTTTTGCCCCATGTGGTCTTCAAATTTCATTTTTTCGTCCATTTTGACCTAAAATGACCAAAATACCCTTGTAAATATATTTTCTAGTTTTTTCAATTGTTTTTAATTAATTAATTTATAAATACCCTTAAAACAAAAAATAAATAAAAATTAAAAAATCAGAATTTTTTTAAAGGATATTTGGTCATTTTAAGTCAAAATGGACCAAAAAATGAAATTTGAAGACCACATGGACAAAAATCACGAAATTAAAAAGTACAGGGATAAAAAACGAAAAAAAAGTATAGAGATAAATCGTAAAATTTAGAATCCCACATGGACAATTTTGGTAATTTACTCTTTTATTTATTACATATCATTATATAATAATTTTCAAATGTGTTTGTCTTAACAGATCTATTTACAAGGGGTATAGATATTCAAGCAGTAAACGTTGTGATAAATTTTGATTTTCCAAGGAATGCGGAAACATATCTTCACAGGGTAATATATAACTTCTATTCTACAATATTGTTTTTTTTAATTGTTTATCAGATGTAATATTATCCTTTTGATTTTAATTTTTAGGTGGGTCGCTCTGGAAGATTTGGCCATTTAGGGTTGGCTGTGAATTTGATAACTTATGAAGACCGTTTTAACTTGTAAGTACTATGTTACATACTTACATATATAACCTATGATAATGTGTTTGTGTGCTATCTGTACAGGTATAGGATTGAACAGGAGCTTGGAACAGAAATTAAACAAATTCCTCCACTAATCGATCAAGCCATTTATTGTCGTTAACCTATGAGACATGCTTGATGTAGGTGAGTAACAAGAATATATATATATATATATATATATATATATATATATATATATATATAGGGTCCGGATCCGGTGAGGACTCTTTTCCCGGTGAGGACTGCGAGGACTCCAAAAAAAACACTAAAAATGATCCAAAACAAACTTTTTTCAAAAAAAGTTCCTTTTTAAATATCTAAATCGCAGCCTATAAGATCCAAAAAAAAAAAAATTTCAAAAATGATCCAAAAAAAAATATGGATCATAATAATGATCCACAAAAAAAATATGGATCATTGTTATGATCCGCAAAAAAAAGTGGATCATAATTTTTTTTTCAAAATTTTTTTTTTGGTCAAATGTAGTAATAATCATGGGGAGTTATATATATTTTTTTCAGAATTTTTTGAAATTTTTTTGAGGTGTCCTCACGAGTCCTTACCGTTATTTGAGTCCTCACCGGATCCCACTTCTATATATATATATATATATATATATATATATATATATATATATATATATATATATATATATATATATATATATATATATATATGGTCCGGATCCGGTGAGGACTCTTTTCCCGGTGAGGACTCCAAAAAAACCTCTAAAAATGATCTAAAACAAACTTTTTTCAAAAAAAATTCTTTTTTAAATATCAAAATCGCAGCTTATAAGATCCAAAAAAAAAAGTTTCAAAAATGATCCAAAAAAAAAAAAATGAATCATAATGATGATCCACAAAAAAATATGGATCATTATCATGATCCACAAAAAAAAGTGGATCATAATTTTTTTTTCAAATTTTTTTTTTGTCAAATGTAGTAATAATCATAGGGAGTTATATATATATTTTTTCGGAATTTTTTGAAATTTTTTTGAGGTGTCCTCACCGTTTTTGGAGTCCTCACCGGATCCCACTTCTCTCTCTCTCTCTCTCTCTCTCTCTATATATATATATATATATATATATATATATATATATATATATATATATATATATATATATATATATATATATATATATTTATGGTAATTGTAGATGTGACAATTCTGACCCGTATACTTATAAAAGGGTTGATTCTGGTTATGTTTTATCTCTAAACGGGTTACGGGTCGAACGGGTAGAAAGTAATGGTGCATGAAAACCCTGAGTTGTATTTCCAAAAAAGAAGTAGATTAACTTTGAAGTTATATATATTTTGTAATCATAACAAATAATGTTTCGGGTCAACCCGACCCGTGTGAGGACCCGCATGGGCTGCTCTTTATTATTTGTGAATCTAATGGATCCTTTTTTATTTTTTTTACAGTATGCTTCCACACATATGTGATACAATGCCTGTGTGTATAAACCCGCTAACAAGCAATTATTGGAGCAATTGTGGGGTTTGAAGAAATTAAGGATATAATAACCTAATTGGTTATTGTGGGCAACAACTGAGGACAAATTTTTAGATTTTCCCCAAATTACAATATTTTTGCTTTTAAGTTTTTAGCATCTATTACTGTTATATACTAGCTCAGTATTTAGTTGTAGTGATTGTCTTGTAGTTTTTTTCTGCATATCCTAAAAAAACCAAAAAAAAGAAAAAAAGAACGGTAACCTTGAAAAGGTTAAAAAGAAAAAAGAAAGAAAAAGAGATCTGCATGAACTTGTTTTAGATTTGTAATTTTGTTTATCAATCTGAGCAGGGGCGTCTTCGAGATTTTGAAGGCCCTGTGCGAAAACATGAAAATGGGCCCCCTCGAATACAAGATTTTTATAAAAAAAGTTTGACTTTTTAATTTTTTTTCTATTAAATTATTGAGTTGGCATAAAATTTAGTATTATATATATAACATATATATAAAAATTGACCCCTTATAAAATATGGGCCCTGTGCGGTTGCACCTCCTGCACCTTCTCAAAGACACCCCTGAATCTGAGGTTTTTTTCCCTTTTTTTGAATTATTTTTAAGTGTATTAGGTTTGGATGATAAACAGGTGGATTTTGGTTATTTTTTCTTCTTTAGACAAACTATGAGGATTAAATCTGTTATGTGCAAAAATATTGTGACTTATTTTATGATGACATTTAAACAGCTTTTTTTCGTGAATAAGGCTGTTTAAAATGTGATTTTCTGATGATACATTTTTTTAAATATATAATAATTCTATTGCAACCTTGAAAAAGTTTACTGTATTAGGTTTACCTTCAAACAACTAGAAGTCAAACTTTTGGTCTTTCATCTAATAATTCAGGATGAAATAATAACGTTTGTTCTAAAACATAAAAAGAAAATAAAAATATTGTTCCTCTAATACTAAAATGAAACATTTGTAGAAAAACCGAATTTTTTTTTGCAAAATTCATTGCTCCAAAACAAAACAGCCTAGTTAGGTGTTGGTCTACGTTATTTTGCTCAGTCGTTTTGGATTTTTTTCCCCCGCTTTTAATTTTGTTTTTCATTCTATTTTGTAGCACATATCCCCTTGTGTATGTTTCTTAATTGATATTTTTTTATTGATACATCCTCCTCACACACGTTATATACACATATTATTATATGTTTTTTTTTCATACTCCTCACATCTTATGATCTTATCTGCCTGCAGATGTGCATATTTTCATTTGCATTTTTTGCTAAAATTCTTTCTAGTTACTCGGTACAATTTCTTTGAAGAGATTCGTTTCTACTTTGTAGCATAATGCTAAAAATCAGGTAATATTTAAATTTTTGCAATTGTATTATTTTATAATTTAGAAAAGATATGCAAACAGAAAATATCTTTATTCATAATAAAGGAAAGTTTTTTTGAATTTTTGCCATGTCAATGTTGACTCATCAATGACACGTTTAATCCAGCTAAGCAATTTCAGTTTTTTCGTGCCACCTGTCTGCCACATCTGCATTTAAACCGTGATAAAGAGGTTGCGATCAGTTTTCTAGACGTGTGCCATTGAAGCCGGAGTTTTCATCAGCGTTTTTCGTTCTTGATGTTGAAGCCGCCGAATTATTATCTTATTTTAAATTATTTTACCTAAACCGTTCTTCCCTTTGAATACTCCATGATTTAGTGTTTATGATTACGGGTCAAATTGGCTGATTTACTATTTACTCTTCAATTTTTCAGGTTAGGGTTTTCAGAATTGTAATTTCTTTCTCAATTTACACGATCAGTTTTTGAAATTGTTGATAAACATTCTTCAGAAGTAGAATTCAATTGCAGAAATTTTGGAATTGGAAGTAGGAATGATGCAATCTCAATTTCTTCAGAAGTTCTCCATTGCTTTCAAGACAGTTACGATTCTGGTATGCAGAAGTAGAATTCAATTGCAGAAATTATTGTTGTTAAACGATTTGTAATTTGATTCTTGTTTGTTTATATCATTTAGTATTTTCATTAATGTCAAATTGATCTGACATTAATGTACATTTACAATTTTTTTCATCATATTAAATTTCCTTATGCAGTAAGTATGCATATATTGCGTATATTAAATTTTTCATCATATATTCTAATTAATGGTGAGTTAAATTTCTGTTTTCAATTGTTTCTAGGGTTTCGTAATGAAATTGGATTTCTTCATTGCTTTATGTAGATTATGAAATCATAAAAATTTGTGCATGGATCAGTAGGGTTAAAAGCTTTATGTACTTCTCAGAACACTCCTGGTAATAACAATTATGCAAGGGGTTAGCAATGACCAGGTATAGATGGAGTTCTAAGATACATGGACAGCTAGCATGTCGTGAAGAAAACTGCAAGGTTAGTGCGTATCCTATTTTTGAAATATGAACATTAGAATTATAATGTACATCAGTACATGTTATATAAACATGTTTTATCATGTTTTGAAAATTGTTCCTGCTACTTCACTCACTTTTGTTATGTACATGTTAATTCTCAACATGCTGAAGTTAGCAAGATCCTAGGATTGATACATTGTATTAAAATTACCCATCATATTCTGAAATCTTTATATTATAGGTGGCATATATGAAGGTTAGGTCAACAAGTCAAATAGGCTTGGGTCAAAATGGTTAAAGCATATTTGTTGTTTAATGGGATGCACTGTGCTAATTCTATTATCTCCACATGATGTAGAACTTGTAATGGGCCTCCACGCAAGCGGGAAATATGTTGTAAATTCCGGCCCAATGATTTAGTTGCAGATTTAAGATTGAAATTTAATGCTTTAAATCGGGGGATTTCGGTACGGTTTTTTGAGGAAAAAATTGGGTGAACCGGGATCTGGTGATGAGTTTAAACGAGTGCTTTTAAACTATTTTTGGTTTTTTTATACACGGCTTGCAAAATTTTGAAAATGGGACGACAATTAATAAAAACACGGATATGTTTTTTGGAAGTTTTGGACAAAAACGTATTATGGGCCAGTCTAACTTTTGACCCGTTTACTCAACCCATTTGATCTATTAACCTGTTTACAAAACCTCATCTTGATAAGCATGCCAAACTGTTGTGCCATACACAAATGAGGCGTTTATAGCTTATGGAAAGTTTCTTGAATTTGCAACTCAATAATATCATCAGGTACAATTTCTTTCTTTCTTTCTTTCTTTATTTTATAGAAACAATTTTATCATTTCAATATTTGTTAAATTTTTTAAATAAAGTTGTTTGGGTGACTTTTGACCCGTTTCTTTTTTAGCTATTTTTTAATATTACGTGTTTAAACTTTAATCCGTTACCGCTAAAACATCGCCCTAATCGATCTATTCATAAGTAAATGGGTCAATATGAGTAAAACAATTTATTTTAGGGTATATCATTTTTCTCTTTGAAATGTTATGTGTTGATTATTATTGTTTTAATCTTGACTGCTATCTTAATCACTGTACTAAACAAGGTTCAAGAGTCGTTAAAAAAGCTTGAAATTAGCAAAGCTCTTGCAAAATAAGGAGTTGGTGTGGTTTGTTATATGTCTCTTTCTCTCTGTAATCGTTTGCTAGAGGTGACAAAATGGTTGGGTCGGGTGGATTTCGTAACTGTCAAAAACGGATAATTTCCTCTTATTTTTTAAATGAGTTTATTTATGCTACACGCCTCTACTTTGAATCAGACAACGGTTTATAATAGAGCTGTTGACAAAAGTTATCACTTGAAAATAATTGGAGCTTATAAATTTTGTCACCTTTGTTTCTTCAGTAGGTAGCTATCTATGAGTAAAGTATTGATGTCAAAGGTTTTGTTTCCGGTATCAAATCCATTTATCAGCGGGGAGTTGAGCTAGGAAAGGTATATGCATAAAATATAAAATATTTATCTTTTTTACTTTCTTAAAAATTCATATATACATCTATTAAATGTTTTTTTTCAGTCGCTAGCATCCCAAGTCAGAAAGCAACTATACACATCCCGTGAGAAAGGATAATCGTTTAAGGGTTTCAATTTCAGCACCACTAAAATGCTAACAATATATATTGAGGCACATACTCACATTTTAAATATTTTTCCATACATGATTATATTTTTTGACGTGAATTTCATAGTTTATATAAGAATTTCATACTTTAACTTTTGTTATGAAAATTTTATAAGCCACCCGTGATTTATCACAGGTTATAGGCTAGTATTATTAAAAAAGAGAGAATATGATTTGGTAGACAGATTTTCTGCACGACGTATCGCATCGGGATTTGATGTCATCTACATTTCGATTCTCTTCTGATTCCTCACTCAAACTTACTCCAATTTTTGTGTGTATAAATATCATGATTTCATCTTTATTCACACAAACCTCACAATTAGGGTTCTATATCCAGCAAAATATTCAAGTTTATGAAACCAATTGAAAACAGAATCAATATGAAGTTATTTGCTTTACTGATTATTGTAACCGCATCTCTACTAGTGGTGCCACCGATGCTGCCGCCGTTGCCGCCACCTCCGATGTGTTGATGTTTTTTCCGGTAGGGATTATGGCACTTCTTATGCTAATGGTGATCCCTCCCCTTGAATCGTCTGGTCATCCTTTACATAATCGGATTCATTTCTAGCTATTGTGCTAGATTAATTAGGCTAATCACATTGTTATTTGCTATTTATTTGAGTATTAGTTTTTGTTAATCAGGATTAATATACTGTATGTATATTAATGAAAGTGTTTGAGGTTTTTGTAAAATCATTGCGAGAGCTCTATATATAGTTTGTGTTAGCTTTATGAATGTGTAAACCTTTCTTTTCTTTTTTCATAAGCTCGTTTTTGTTCTGTCAAATGTCAAACACAATAAATATAAATCAATGTCACATATGTCCGAATGGTTATTTATAGTCCAGTGTAACGACATCTTTCAGAGATCGGGGTTCGAAATCTTTTTCATGTATAAATATTTATCAGATAATCATGTAAAAGTTCGAAAACTATCATGACAACGATTATGTCGCATACATTACGAGAAAAACCCGACAACTCCGAGTTAACGCGTTATAAACAGGAATATATTTTTATAAGATTATAAAATAAAATAAAAACTACATAAAACCAATATCACTATAATCTTCTAACAAGATTTCATCACATTGATTTTGAATGTCCTTTACTTTTTTCTTCTAAATTTTACTTAAGACTAATATTTGGATTTTATCTTTTTTTAGTTAATATTTTGTATTTTGATATTTAAATTAATAATAAAATAGCATATAACAAATAAATATCAAACTAGACCTTCAAAAGAAATTATCGAGTGAGTGCTCGGAGCCTCGGACCACGATTCTAGAGGTTGGTTCTGGCCTACTAAAAACCAAGAAAGGCCTTCTGAGCTTTTTACAATAAATTTATTTTCTCTTGAAAGAAATTCCATTAAATATGTTTATGTGTGTAAAACTATGAGAAATGTTCAAGGTAGTCTAAGTATTTTACCTAGTCCCAAGGGATAATTAATAGCCATTGGATTAAGAAAAAGTCAAAGGTCAAGAACAAGATTCAAACCACACAAGCACATGTGCTTCGATACATCAATCCCCCACCCACCTCCGGCGGCCGACGGCGGCGATGGGCGGCGGTCGGCAGCAGTCGGCGGCAGCGGACAGCGGCCGGTGGCGGCGGACGGCGGCCGGAGATGGCCGGCGGTGGTGACCGGTGGTGGTGGTCGTGACTGGAAGCACATGTGTTTGAAACACATGTGTTTTAAAAATAAATGAGTGTATACATACAACCAAGCACATGTGTTTCAAGTAATGAAGCACATGTGTTTCATAACGTTAAACACATGTGCTTCGTGATTTAAAGACAAATGAATTGCTTGTAAGTTACATGTGTTCAGTAACAAAAACACATGTGTTTGGCTTTATGAAGCACATGTGCTTCATAATGATATGTTCGTCACTTGTTCTGATTTTTTTTTCTTGTGTACTGAAGCGCATGTGTTTCATAACGTCAAACACATGTGCTTTGTGATTCAAACACAAATGACTTGCTTGTAAGTTACATGTGTTCAGGAACAAAAACACATGTGCTTGGCTTTATGAAGCACATGTGCTTCATAATGATATGTTCGTCACTTGTTTTGATTTTTTTTCTGTGCAGTGAAGCACGTGTGTTTCATAACGTCAAGTACATGTGATTCGTGATTCAAACACAGATGACTTGCTTGTAAGTTACATGTGTTCAGGAACAAAAACACATGTGCATGACTTTATGAAGCACATGTGCTTCATAATGATATGTTCGTCACTTGTTTTGGTTTTTTTCTGTGTAGTGAAGCACATGTGTTTCATAACGTCAAGCACATATGCTTCGTGATTCAAACAAAAATGACTTTCTTGTAAGTTACATATGTTCAGGAACAAAAACACATGTGCATGGCTTTATGAAGCACATGTGCTTCATAATGATATGTTCGTCACTTGTTTTGATTTTTTTTTTTCTGTGTAGTGAAGCACATGTGTTTCATAACGTCAAACACATGTGCTTCGTATGATCCCTTGTGTGTTTAGAAACTCATGTTTTTAGTGACTTGAAACACAAGTGTTTCGTGACCTGAAGCACATGTGCTTCGATGTAATATGTTGTGTTTTAGTGAAGCACATGTGTTTCAATACATCAATACCACCACCACCCCCATTACCACCAGCACCTTCACTGTCAGCCACCACGCGGTGTACGGCGGCGATCGGCGGTGGTCGGCGGCGGGCGGCGGCGGGCGGTGGCCAGAGGCGGCGGCCGTCGGTGGCTGTAGGTGGGGATTTGATTTTGACCATCTTGATCCAATGGCTAGGATTTATTCCTTGGGACTAGACAAATCATTTAGACTTCCTAGAATACAACTCGTAAAACTATACGTCTATACCTACTGACTACTGTATTTGGTGATGTGGTCCAACACGTATCACTAGCCGGTGGCTTTAATGAGTGGACCAATCAGATTGAAAGAGTAGTTTCACTGACTGATTTTACTACCTTGGGTATCTTGTTTTTAACTCGCTAATTAACTCTTTTAATTAATCTAAGACTAGTAGTTTAGTGGTTATGGTGGAAGAAGTAAGTGTTGTCCATGATCTATAGGTCATGGATTCAAATCCTATCATGGGCAATATGAATAAATTAGGTGTCATTCAACCAAAAAAAAAAAAAAAACTCTTTTAATTAATGTAAACATTTTATAAGATGTTATCAACATTTTATAGACTGTGACTTCAAGTTCTAGTAATTAGGACAAAAATAAGATATTATCAACATTTTATGATAATTATTCTATTGTGTATTATGATATAGTTAAGGGTTTTTCTAACGTATGCTCCTGGGGCACGATAACGCGTATTAATGAAGTGACAATTTCCTAAATATGCATTGGTTGACATTAATGCACTTTAGAAACTACCATTTTAGAAGATGCATTAAATTCGAATTTATGTTTAAATGGTAATTATCGACTCATTAAATGCACGTTATCGTATGCCTCAGTAGAAAAACCCTATAGTTAAAAATATATGAAACTAATATTATTCATCTAAAATATTATTGTACCAATCGTTTGTTATGAGATAATTTGAGCAGAAAAAGGTAGAGTAGAAGAGTAATAAGGTGGTATGGTTTGGTCCAAGGACAAGGATATAACTGCTCGAATACGTTTTTCATGTTGGTGTGGGTTGCGCCATTTTGGGGTTTCTCTGTTTTGGTTTCTAACCCATGTGCACCATCTTTTAAGCAAAGCCATATATTCGGGTGGTTAGTGGTAGTAGATACATCATATCAAGGGATTTTAGTGATATTTCATACTTATTTTTAGGAAATAATAATGATAGTTTTTTTTTTCCGTTTTACGGCCTCGACTAATCCCAGGGTAACAACTTAATCCATCTTACAATCTCGAATAGTCCAGAGTTATTGCAAGTAAACCTTCGTGGTCACAATAGTACCTAGGGTTCAAACTCAGGATCTCCAGGATTTTCACCCTTTGGAACCTAACTCTCACCACTAGGCTAACACTTTGTTATTAATAATGATAGTGTGAAGATCGAATAACTCTTCATAAACATAGATCTTTAGGCTCAAGAATAGTTAGTTCTTGATCTGGAATAAGCATATACAAAACATAAAATTGCGGAATTAGTTGAACATAAATGTATAGCTAAACAAGTTTTCATCATTAAAAGCCCCAATTCTATGTATGAATACATAGAACGGTTTTTCATTAAACAGGATCAAACGACCTTGAGGCTTAGGTTTTTACACACAAACACGTTAAAACGTGGGTTCTAAGAACATCTAATTCTATGTCATTAGGTTTCTTTATATACTAGAAAACCCAAGACTTACAAGGAAAAGATAATACTAAATCTTTTAAATTCAAACAAGATATACCATATCTTTTACAATTGTCATTATCTTCTAAATCTTTTTCAAATCTTGTACTTCACATTACCGACTTAGGTCCTTGTAGTTTAATAGTTTTGACATAATCAAATCTTATATGAATATTAATAATAATATTCCTAACAATCTTCCCCTATTTGATTTGACAAAACTTATAGAATTAGCTAGAAATCTTCAAGTCTCTTCCCCTTTTTGACATAATCAAATAAATCCGAGAAACTTGAACTTCCCCTTGAATGATCAACACTTTTTCTTCCCCTAAAAGTGTGATATCATTCTTGTGTTCTTCAAGGCTATATTAATTACATTGAAAACCAACTATCTTCTATTTGAAGTTGAAGTAGAAATTCAAACTAAGCATCACATTCCGTCTAAATATAGTAATCAGCAACTTCATATCTTGTATGAGGGACTTGCTTATCTTAGTCTTCAACAGATCTTTTCGTTAAGATTCGGTTGAATTGCAGTTACAACAATACATAACATCTTATGTAGTAAGACTTTCAACTTCTTCTTCAAATAAAATATAATCAATTATCTTCTGTAATCAATTGATAAAGATCAAATATGTAACAAATAAAATTTTCCTTTATCTTCATCATGCCTTCAACCTGTGTGTGAATAATGTGATTCGTTTCACATTATTATCAGATACGATCAATAAACCGTGGTATGGAATGAGCATGGTGTGTGACATGCTTTCCAAAATATGATGTATCAGTTGTATGGAAGAAATCAGTATCAAATTTTCTTCAAAATTTTCTTCAGTACTGTTTAATACTGATCAGTCAACGCAGCAGTAGTAACATGTATATTACTGATCCTTGGTAAAAATTTCGGTTTGTTACTGATCAGTAGTATTTTTCTTCATTTACTACTGATCAGTAGTATTTAATATGGATCAGTAGTAAACAGCGAAGATATTCCATAAGCGAGACCAGCTCCAGTAGTAATCGGATCAGTAGTAAGCAGATATACTACTGATCAGTAGTATATAGGAGCAGTAGTAAAATCGAAACAAGATCAGTAGTAGTCTGAATTGTTACTGATCAGTAGTAAAAGTGAATTCCTACTGATCAGTAGTAATACTAAAATCCTTGAGCAGTAGTAATCGATGTTATGAAGATCAGTAATAAATCACCCACGATGAGTAGTAAACGAGTAATAAGATCAGTAGTATTTGATGATGAACCAGTAGTAATTATAAACTCACAAAGTTTCTTACAGTATGGTACATCCACAGACGTTCTTCTTTGGAGCCTCATCAATCTTCTTTTCTGTTTTTGCTTTGGTTAAGGACATCTCAAAGTTTGTCATCATCAAAGTGAATGACCAGTAGTAGTAATTTTGAATATACTAGTGGTATTTCAATTGAAGGCATAATTGATCACTGTTTTGAATGCTTCACATAAACACCGTGCGTCTGTTTTGAACACCGATTTTAGACCTGAACAGCATGTCCCTTCCGGTTTCTTCACTGTGCTTCCGGCGGTCACTTACGACAGGCAGTCCGCCATGTTTAGAATCACCGTTGAGTAGTCTGCCGCTTGGCGCCGGTGCATTAGAGTGGTGTGCCGACACCCATTTGATGAATCCGCCATGGCTAGTAAGCTAAGAATTTAGATATGGAAATTAATGTGACGTGCTTGTCTTTGAGGAGCTTGGAAATTAAATCCGTACACCTCCAGATCTTGATTAATATTGGAATTCCTTCTCTTGCTACCTTTGAAAACCTTCGTCCCTTGTTTTATTCCAGATCTGAGCCACTGTGCTCTGATACCAATTGTGAAGATCGAATAACTCTTCATAAACATAGATCTTTAGGCTCAAGAATAGTTAGTTCTTGATCTGGAATAAGCATATACAAAACATAAAATTGCGGAATTAGTTGAACATAAATGTATAGCTAAACAAGTTTTCATCATTAAAAGCCCCAATTCTATGTATGAATACATAGAACGGTTTTTCATTAAACAGGATCAAACGACCTTGAGGCTTAGGTTTTTACACACAAACACGTTAAAACGTGGGTTCTAAGAACATCTAATTCTATGTCATTAGGTTTCTTTATATACTAGAAAACTCAAGACTTACAAGGAAAAGATAATACTAAATCTTTTAAATTCAAACAAGATATACCATATCTTTTACAATTGTCATTATCTTCTAAATCTTTTTCAAATCTTGTACTTCACATTACCGACTTAGGTCCTTGTAGTTTAATAGTTTTGACATAATCAAATCTTATATGAATATTAATAATAATATTCCTAACAGATAGTTTTTAAAGCGGTCAATAAAATATTTGGATAAAGTTATGCATTATTAATATCGCCTCCTACGTTAAAGAATTCAGAATTCTCCTTTTATTATTTCGTAATAGTTTTATGAAACTTTTTTTTTTGTTTAATGCCAAAATCCATCCTATATTTCCTAAGTTTTTCCACATGGCAAAATAATATACTGTATTCATTATTAGTTGAGTAGCAGATTCAAGTTTGTTAATGTAGGTATGTATTATTTTTATGATTGCTTTGATATAGATTATTAGGCGTAGTTAGGAATTAATTTTTGGACGGGTCAATTAACTTTTTGCATGTCTAAATAAATGTCGCGAACTATGGTTTATTTAAATTTCCAGCCTATGGTTTATTTTAATACGAGCACGATATTTGAAGTAAACGTAATTAGATATTATTTACTATATAGACAAACTCCGTGGTAAGTACGCATGATATGTAAGAAATCCATTTTTGTATGATTTTTTATATTATTTGCTGCTTGTTGCTTAAGTTTTGGGAAGTTCCCTATTGTAACTCCTAATAAGTTCCTACCCAATCCTGATAGCTTGAATGCGTTGATAATTTAAATGTTGTGGGTTCGTATTGTCTATGCTAATTAAAACATTAAATATAATACTCGTTCCGTCCCAAATTTATTGTCTACTAAAAAAAGCACATAGTTTAAGAAAAATACATTAATTATACAATATCACCAATCAAATTTTCTCTTTCACACTTAAATATTTTTTGATTGGTTGAAATTTTGGAAAAATTAAAATAGTATACTAGACAATAAAAATGGGACGGAGGGAGTATTATTATTGTATGTTATTTTCCAATATATGTCATTTTAAGACTTATATTCAAGATTCTAAAAAAATATAAGACGCGGCGAACCTCAAGTTCATAAAAATTTATAGATCTTATGATTTATATCATAATTTATACATCAAGTTAACAAAAATTGTTATATCTAAATTTAAAATTATAAATGTCATCATTTTTTTTAAAAAAAAAAAACAATTTTCATAACCCGTTACATAAAAAAAAAACGTTTTAAGGCGTCTTATCACACCTAATTTTATGTCATGCCTTACATCGTCCATGTTGGTTGTTTCGTAACATGGAGATCACGCTTTAACGCCGCCTTGACGTAATCATGACACGCATTTTAGAATCCTGATTAATAGAAGTAAAATTCTAAATTATAAAAGAGTTGCGCTTGTCTTATGAATTGAGAGAAAGTGGACAGGTAGAATGTCTTTTTTTCTGGCCACCAGCTTCTCTTCCTCAACCATCTCTTGATTCCTTCTTGACTATGTCAAATTACATATATGACCTTCTTATTTTACCGTATACTAACTTTGGAACTACATTTCACATACAAAATATTCTATCCCATATTAATATTTGATTATTTTCACAAATGTCGTTCGATGAATGAAGACATCTTGAAAACATGGAAACGAATTGGATATCATGATAGGTAGTTCATGGGCATATAATTTGTTTTTGTAAATGCTTTATTTATTTTTTACAATGGTAAATATTCATACACATATATAACTTAGTATCTTACTCATATTTCTGGGGGGATTTGAACACAAGACCTCTTAATTAGTGGATAACTCACATATTATTAAGCTAAACATCATTTGATAAATGCTTTGTTTTTGTAATTAATAAGGTTTAACAAATGAACAAATAGTGATAACGATTACTTGTTTCTCCGTATAATCATTTTTTTTTTTACCATTTATGCAATTTACCCAATACTATGTTTGCTTCCTCTAGGCAATAGAGTTATACCCAAGGTTTTAAATAACATGAAACGTGACGAGCCTTTTAGAACCATGATTGCACCTAATTTATAAGACCAGTAATGATGATGCTATAATCAAAATACCATCAAAAGAGACAAGTGATAGAATGCCAATTAATAAATTTTATGACAACGTTTGCAAAATAAATAACACAATGTGTAATATTGTATAATATTTAGTGTGTGGGGAAGAAATGTATATTTTAAAATGCAAGAAAAATGTCATGTGGAATTGCATTTGGATTCTATTGATTAGGTAAACGAGGGAGATAATGTGCATTATTGATTTATTGGTAGGCATTTGTTGAAATGAGGGCCTTGAGAAACAAACAGAAATATAAAACAAACATATGTAAAAACGCATATGGTGGTTAGGATTTTCAAATGGTTTAAGTTTTGGTGACAACTAAAATAGTAAAAGTATATATAAGTTTGAGTCTCTTTTTAGCATGTATTTTAAGTTAAACGATTTCATAACAGACCAATAAACAAAAGTTTATCCTTTGGAGCATATTAAAAAAAATGCATGTGGTTTGCAAAATTACAAAAAGAAAATAAAATAGCTTTTTGATGCCCCCCCCCCCCCCCCCCCCAAAAATGTATCCATACAATAACTTACTTCCTTCTTACACTGTGTTCCAGAGGAAAGATTTACAGGGAAGAGAAAAGAATTGGAAAGAAGAGAATACATTTTTTGTGTTCCAGAATATTTTTTTTAAAAGAAAAGAAGAGGAAAGAAATTTTTGATATTTTTTCTCTCACAATCTTCCTCCCAAAAGTGGGAAGATTTAGAGAGAAGAGAAAATTTAATTAATTAAGATTATTTGCAATTACTAAATTACCCTTGATATTAACTAATTTATTCATATTATAAGGATAAAATGGTAAATGTGTTAATTTTTTTCCTTTCTCCCCAACTCGGGAACACAAAGATTGATGATTTTCTTTTCTTTTCTATCTAATTCGGGAACACGAGAAAGAAAAATATTTTCTTCTTAATATCTCTTCTTTTCTCTTCTATTCTCTTAATTTCTTTTCTTTTCTCTCATTTAAATATTCTGGAACACAGCGTTAAAGTATTTAGGTATTTTAAGTGTAGAAGGTCTTAATCTTAAATTTCTATTTTGGGAAACATCTTAAACACCACAAAATAAAAATATATTGCTTAGGGGATTCGAACCCAAGACCTTTTGCGAGTACGAACTGTGTGTTAACCAATTGATCTACTTGATACTTTGCTTTATCCCAACAACTAATATATATATATAACCTTTAACTTCAACATAGTTAAAACGGCCCATATTTAAAAAAACGCCAATTTCGAATTTAAGAAAACTCATGAGATATTCAACATAGCTAAAACAGCCCATATTTAAAAAAAACACCAATTTCAGATTTAAGGAAACTTATGAGATATCTTTATTAATCTTTACAAAATTAAAATTAACATCACCCACCATCCGCACGACCACAACCAGCAGCCACTATCACTACCGTCGTCGCCACTAACTACTTGATCGTCGTCAAATTTAGTCACAGGGTACCCGTCGTCGTATTGCGCAGGTAACCTGCTAGTTTACCTTAATATAGATAGAATATCATGATTTTAACGCCACATCTAATTTTCTTAGTAACTAAATGGAAAATATATATTCTATTTATTTATATTAAATAATACTCCCTCCGTCCCACAAAAAAGTTTCCATTTCCTTTGGGCACAAGTATTTAGGAGATAGTTGATAGTGAGGTCTTTGGTACTATTTTTGATTAAAATATAAGGTTAATTGGAGAGAGAAAGTGTTTTTAAGAGATAGTTGGTGGTGGGGTCCATAATAATAATATTATTTAATAGAAATGAGAACTTTTTTGGGGGACAAAATTTATGATAGAAATGGGAACTTTTTTGTGGGACGAAGGGAGTATATAGTTATTTGTTTGAGTAATTATATAGACAAAACCCTACTTTTTTTATGTTTCTATTGAGCTTTTAGTCTTTTACTAACTTCCCTGACTAACAAATACTCCCCCGTCACATAAAAAACTTCTCATTTCATTTTTACACAAGTTTTAAGATGATAATTAATAGTGGGATCATTAGTAATAATTTTGATTAAAATATAAGATTGTTTTGGAGAGAGAAAAATAGTTATTGGATAGTTAGTGGTGAGGTCCTTAATAATAATAATATTTTAAGAAATTGGAAGTTTTTTGTAGGACAAAAATTTAAGGTGAAATGAGAAGTTTTTTGTGGGACGGAGGGAGTAACATTTGTGTATTATAAACCAAACCAAACATCGTATTTGTGATATTTATTGCAAACGTTGAACCATTATTTTTTCTGAAAAAATTATACTTCGTATTCGGAAAAATACAAAAGTGTATTTAAGATTTATAAGTGGAAATAAAAAATTAACTGAAAATAGAACAGCATTAATACAAGTACTTGAGTGACTTTGACTTTGCTCCAACTTTTAAATGTTTATTCCTTCTTTCAATAAGATGGCACTTTAATGTTCTTCGTAATATGAGAATTCATTGATTTTAATACATTCTTATGTTGAATAACAAATAATTTTTGTACGACTTCAACCATTCTTCAGCCAATGCTATTGACTTTTCATACATAGACAGCTTAAAAGTACGGAGTATTATCTAGCAATAGTAATAGTAATTGTTTGCAATTATTTTCTTTTAACTAGTAAGTTTTTACATCTGAAATAGTAAGAGTCTGTGCGAGAAATATTTTTTATATGATATATAAAAGATTATTTATTAACATTTATATAATATTCAAAAAAATTATTTTATATTTAAAAAAATATGGATTTTAATATATTTTTAATAACATAACTCCTAAATAAATATATAAAATTTATATTTGATGTTATTTTATAATAAAAAACAAAACATAGATTTAAAATATTTTCTATGGGAAAAACCCTTTAAGGCTACAAAGGTTCACGCGTGTGGACTTCGAGCTACTTGCAAATCGTGTTGTTGCACTGTGATTAGTTGGTTTGCGGTACCAACATTGCCAAAAAAGGGGGAAAAAAAAAGAAAACAAAAAAGATGTCAAAATTTTAAAAAAATTACTGTTTATATATTGTGTCTATAATGAATTTCAAACAAGATCGTCAAATAAATCTTGATAATGGTTCACTTAATTTATGGCTTTAAAAATCTAACAGAAGCTTCCCTTTTTCAGTATTTCATAATTGGTCCTCAAATCCCTTTTTATTATATTAATTGTGATGAATGAAGCCACACCATTTAATAAGTTCTTCCTTTCCAACAAACTGTAGATGCACAAATACTTTAATTTATTTATTCTGAGAGACAGAGAAAGAAGACCCCTTTTTTTCTTTATAGATCTGCTGTGTTTGCTTTAAGCTCATTCTTAAACACATTCACGAGTTCTTCAATCTTCTGACTCAAAATATCCCCAATCTTCACTCCGTTGGACTTGCATTGTCTCAATTCGGTTCTTATTAAGTCTCGTTGCTGTAATTTTATCTTCCACAAGCTTCAAATTCATAAATTCAATTGGGTTTTTTGGATGTATAATTAAGAACTGATCTTCCGGTGAGTTGATCGGTGTTAATTTTAAAGATGAGTGTGTTGTAACATAAAGTTTGACATTTTTCCGGCAACTGTGCCGGAGCTCCGATGATGTTGCAGAAATTTCCTGAATTATCCCTGGAAACTCTCACAATTGTAATTTACAAATGCGGAATTTGAGCATTTTATTTACATAAGGAGAAAAAATGTTTAAATCGGGGATATGGAGGAGCGACAAGAACAAGATCAAAGCTGAATTTAAATTGCAGTTTCATGCAACTCAGGTGATGTCATCTCCATCATAGGAAATTATGTTTTTTTTTAAGTGAACTAGTATGCACATAATGTGTTTGATGAATTGCTTAAGAGGAGAACTTTTGAGGTTATGTTTCACTAAGCATTCTTTTTCTCCAAAAATAAATTTATATAATTAAAAAATAAGCAGAAAACGGAATATTTCAGCATTTTTTTTAATCTTATATCCTCAAAGAAATTAAACAAAAAAAGAAATTGATGGGTGCTCATTTCCTGCTTTATATAGGGTTTTATTACATTACAGTGTGTGTAAACTGGACTAGTAGTGTGTGTACTTCCTCATTCTATTTTGACTATTAGTGATCTAGTTGACTGGTTCATAATTAATGAAATTTACAAAACTGTAATTAATGTTTATGTTTATGCAGCTAACACAAATTGGGGGAGATGGTTTAACAATAACTGTAATTCCTAATGACTCTGGAAAACCAACAGCAAGATTAGAGAAAGCAAAAATTAAAGATGGAAATTGCTACTGGGAAAAACCACATTATGAAACTGTAAAGTTCACTCAAGATCAAAAAACCGGAAAATTCAATGAGAAAATATATCGTTTTGTTGTCGCAACGGTACAAAATTGTTGCATAATCAAGAAACTTGTATAAAAATTAATTTTAATTTTAAACATATTTTTAGGGTTCATCGGTTTTTGGAGTTGTTGGTGAAGTTTCAATTGATTTTTCAAGTTATGTTGAAGCTACAAAGCTTTCTTCTCTTTCTCTACCTCTCAAATATGCAAGATCCGCGAGTTTATTACATGTTAGTCCCTTTTATTTACTGTTTTTTACTTTAAATGTTTAAATATTTTTTTTAAAGTTTGATGGTTGTGAATGCTTGGTTTAGGTATCAATTCGGAGGGTGCAGGATCAAAGGTAAACACAGTGTTTATAATGTTTTACCTTGTTGGACTTTTTTTAATTTTTTATTTAATTTCCAAAATGTTGAACATGTTATAAAATTTTATAGGGAGGTCGATAAAAGTGAAGATGTGAATATTGAAGAAAATAAGAGTTTAAAGCCACAAATTAGTATTGGTGATGTAGAAGGAAGCATTCGAAGCGATCCTTCTGAAGTAAGCAACTTTTTTCACCTTGGGGTTATTAGCTGTAAATACTAGCTGGCAATTAGGTGTAAAATTTGCTAGCTAGTATTTACAGCTAATAGGGTTATCTTCTATCTTTAGCTGGTCAAACGGGTAAAATAATATAATAGCTTTCAAAGATATATGTCAAATGGATCAATAAGATAAAAAATGTATTTTTAACATTAGAAAGAGGTATTATTATTGAAACATTATAGTTTTTCGTAATCATATCTAACACGCTAATATTATTATAGAAAAAAATAAAAAGTATTTTGGGTCAACCCAACCTGTACAAAATTACTTGTTTTCACCTGAACCCGTTTCGACTTGTTATCTAGCCTGCACGACCCGCCCATTTTGACATGAAAAATCATGGGTTCACAGAAATCATTTAATATAAAAAAAAAACAATATAAATGGGAATTCTATCTTTATTCAGGATCATGCGGTTTTGGTTGACAACATTAAAAGAAACCGTGGGACATCGAGTGGGTCTGATATCACACTTTCATGTTCTGATAGCAGTTCTGGGCTCGATACCCCAATTGAGCCCGAACCAAAAAACAATAAATTAACTCAAGAATCCTCAACAACAACAACAATCTATGAAGAACAACATGAAAAATCATCACAATGGGATTGGTTAGATGGTTCAGTTAATGAATTAAGTACAGATGAGACCCATACATCAGAAGATGGTTCTCCAGATGATGTCATCAGAAAGCTCAAGGACGAAATCGTAATTTTAGCAAGACAAGCTGAGGTGTCAGAGATGGAATTACAAACCCTTCGAAAGCAAGTTGTGAAAGAGAGCAAAAAAAGTCAAGATCTTTCAAGGGAGGTGGTTGCTCTTAAAGAAGAGAGAAACGAATTGAAGAAGGAATGTGAAAAAGTCAAAGTCAAAGGTGGTTTGTTGACTGAAGGAAGTGATCCGTGGAGACTTGTTGATGAACTGAAACAAGAACTGAATTATGAAAAGGATTTGAATTTAAATCTCCGATTACAACTTCAGAAAACGCAAGAATCAAATGCAGAGTTGATTCTTGCGGTTCGGGATTTAGATGAGCTGCTCGAGTCAAAGTCAAAGTCAAAGTTGGAAGAAGTCAAAGTCAACTCCAAACCCGAGACAGATGATGATGAAGATCAAAAGGCTTTAGAAGAGATTGTTAGAGAGCATAGTGGCATGAAGGATGCATATTTACAAGAGCAAAAAATAACCGATCTTTATAACGAAATAGAGTTATATAAAAGAGATAAAGACGAACTTGAAATGCAAATGGAACAAATTGCTCTTGATTATGAGATTTTAAAGCAGGAAAACCATGATATTTCATATAAATTGGAACAAAGTCAACTTCAAGAACAGTTAAAAATGCAGTATGAATGTTCAACGTCTTATGAAAGTGTAAACGAACTTGAATCGCATATAGAATTTTTAGAAAACGAGCTGAAAACAAAATCGGAACAATTATCGGAATCGGTCCTTGAAATTAAAAAGCTTGAAACTTTAATCAAGAATCTTGAGGAAGATTTGGATAATCAAGCTCATGGATTTGAGGAAGATATGGAAGATCTGATTCGGGCAAAAGTTGAGCAGGAAAAAAGAGCAATTCTTGCAGAAGAAAATTTAAGAAGAGTGAAATTACAAAATGCAAATACAGCTGGAAAACTTCAAGAGGAATTTAGAAAACTATCTTCAGAAATGTCGTCTGCTTTTCAAGAAAATGAAAATGTAGCCATGAAAGCAATGGATGAAGCTAATCAGCTCAGGGTAGAAAAATGGCATCTTGAAGAAACGGTCAAGAAAGTCAAAGAAGAGTTTGACTATCTTGGAGAACAGTATGAAGACAAATTGGTTCATCTTACAAACCAAATAGAGGAAATGGAAAAACAGATTGAGAAATTGTATCATGAACTTGAAGATCAAAAAACTAGTTACAATTCCAAGATTGAGAATCTTGATCGTGAAAAAATGGATCTTGAAAATGAGATACGGTTGGTGAAAATGGAATTGGAAAATTCAAAGAAGGAATTGAGAAATGTTGAAAATGATAAGAATAATTTAAAATCGCGGTGTAATGATATGAAACAGTTTTTTAAAGAGTGTGAATTGGAGAAAGAAAATATGAAAAAACAGGTATTTCAGTTGAAAGGTGATATTAAGAAGAAAGATGAAACAATTAGTAGTATTGAAAAAAAGCTTAAAGAAGGGAGTAAAATAATTCCTAGAAATAATAATAATAATAATAAATATGTTCCTGTTACTCGCAGCCCGAAAGAAGTCAACAATTTGAAGGACAAGATCATGCTACTTGAGGTGAGTTTTCTAGCTGGTCAAAACGGGTTTGGGTCAAAATAAGTAATTTTTTATCCAGAAAATTTTAAATTTTTTGTTAAATAATTAGTGTTTCAAGTATGATTACAAAGAATAATATCTCTCAACAAAAAACTATTTTTTTTAATAAAATAATTAGGAGCTAACTTTTTTGTTTTTTTTTAATTTATTGATGATAATCAGGGTCAAATAAAGGTCAAAGAAACTGCATTAGAATGCTCTGAAGCTTCATTTCTGGAGAAAGAACAAGATCTTCAACTTAAAATCAAAGAATTAGAAAGACGATTAGAGGTTCTTGATCAAAACATCCAAATTCCACAGGTAACTTCAAAAAAACACAATATTTTTTAGGGAAAATATTTAAAGATTGGATTTTTATTTTACCATTTTATATAAAGTAAGCGATTATACATCTTCGATCACAGGTCTCAAACGAAATGGAATTATTGAACAAGAACAAGTTAATGGAAATAGAATTAAAAGAAATGCAAGAACGATATTCAGAAATAAGTCTAAAATTTGCAGAAGTAGAAGGTGAAAGACAACAGCTTGTAATGACCTTACGAAACCTTAAAAACACAAAGAAATGCTAGTAACAAAATATGTAAATTGGTATAAATGTTTGTTTTTTAATTGTTTTAAAAAAAAACATATATATATACAACATCTACCATGTAGATTACAATGCTAAGGCTCTTAATAATCAATCCATGATTTTGTTGTGAATTTTACATAGTATAAGTTTATGACAAATATTGAATGAAATGATTGTATATGCCAGCCTGTGTTATCTTTCTATACTTTTATGAAGAAGGGGTGATGTTTCTTGATGTAGTGACAATATGATAAGGCATGGAGCTATAAAGTATGTACATGCTTCTATTTATCACTCATTTTCTCTCTCTAAAAATGGCAATTTTGTAATATCTGATTTTCCTAAATTGAATTCTGAAATAAAAGTTATTTTCCACACTGAACTGTAAAGTGACCGTTTTCCTATGAGTGAGCGTTGGTCTGTTTGAGAAGGTTATGAAAGGAGGTAATGATTTTTACATCACATTTTTTAATCTATGCATCACAATTAGGGCTGTCAAAACTTGACATGACACGATAAAAATACACGAAACGAAATTGAGACGAAATTGAAATTTGAATTCGTGTTTGTGTCGTATTCGTGTTGTGTAAAACAAACACGAAGTCGTGTTGTGTCGTGTTCAGAGATTAACACGAACTTAACAAGATAGTTATGATTTTCGAAACATTTTGAAATTAATGTTATATTTTTGTCGTGTTTGTTGGGTTTTTAGCATGTAATAAGTAAGAAATCTATTATTATTGTTATTTATTTTGTGTTGTCATGTTTATCGTGTTTATCGTTTTTTTAATTGGGCCGTGTTCGTGTTAGCAAAATAAAACACGACTTCGTGTCGTGTTGTTTTCGTATTGAACGAATTCGTGTCGTGTCGTGTCATGTTACCCAAAAACACGAAACAATAACACGATTTGACAACCACAATCATTACATTATTTTTATGTACAGTATGCAAAAATATTTGTACAATGTGATATAGACATTAAAATTTGTTAAAAGAGAATTCAATTCTACACCACAATTTTTAATATTTATGTCACACAGCAAAAATTTGATAGTTAACTGTACAATTAAATTAAGCAATAATTATGATACATGAATAAAATTCACCACTTTTATGAAAACCGGCGATCCATATGAAAACCGAAACTGAAATTTTTGTTGAATAAAAGAACAAAGCCGGACCATATGTTAAATAATTGGGCCGGTTTATTCGGATAATTATCTTGTTATATCTGGCCAAGGATGTGTCTATGGACGGAGTTTTCAGAGTTTAAAAGTTTTTTTTTCTTTACTTTTTAAAAGTAAGTTTCTATTAAAATAAAATTATTGTTTAAATGTGAGACTGTGAGAGATGTAGCTTCCATTTAAATATTTTGCTTAGATGATCTTTTTTCCGTTCATTATGTTATATTATCATGTGAGTGTGTGACATTATCAATTGATAAGTTTGATCATTTAAATAAGTTCAACCTAATAACATTATCGCATGTTCAATTGTTATATTGGATAATGGCAGATTAATTAGTATGTTAAATCTACCATTTTGGTGAATTTAATAATACTGATTTTGTTTTCTTTTCGAGTTGATCATATTTTCCTTATTTTGCATTTATTGAAACATATCTAATTATACATTAGTAAGTGTTACTAAATAGCTTGTAAACTATCATTGTATGATTTCTTACAATCTAAAAGTTGTGGGTTCTAATTTCGTTGGAGATATGTATGGTATTTAGTTGTTTGTATATTTTGCATTTAAAAAAATTATATTAGCAAGTCTTAATAACAATTTCTTCAATTCTTTTTTACTGAGAAAGACAAAAATAATACAAAACGACGTCTAGCTTATCAGTACGTGAGTGACCTTCCACCAATAGGTTCAATTTCCATAAAAAAACATGTAAGATGTAAATATTACTATGTGAATAAGTTTTGCCTTTTAAAATCATTTATCAAAATATTTATTCACAAAACAATTGGAAAAAGACAAACGACATATCCAAACAAGGAGGTGCACCCCACGTCGTGTCATCTTAATAGTTGTTGTCTCAACGCACTTTTGATTATTTAATCCATAACATATAAATATAAAGTTCAAACTAAACATAACGAATATAATTGGCTCATTGATCCTATGTTTGGTGATTGATGACGACAAACTAAAAGAGATCAATTAAACGCACAAGTTTTTAATGTTTCTAAAATTAGTCAAAAACAAAATTACAAGAGATAAAACGTTTACATATGATGGGGAAAAAATGAGTCGCTAAATTCTGTTTTTATACAGATAACCAAAACAGAAAGCATAATACATGCACACAATTGACAGAAAAAGGACCCGGGAGCATCTTTCGGGGTCACGAATCCATGTCGAAATGCTTTTTGGAATAAAACGTAGGTGCAACTAATTGTTATTTTCTACAAATTAAAGAATAAAAATAACTCCTCTTGATTTGATACCCGTTGGCCGTAAGACCAATGGTAAAAAAAAATCGTTTTATCTCTACAAAAACAGTCCTTTCATTTGTGTGAGTGTAACACATATGTATACATTTTTTCTTCTTATAAACACCAAAAATGCAAGGAGTATATATCTACATTTTGTGACGTATCAATCCATGTATCGCGACTAGAGCCATAACAAAGATATGATCCACATGAGGCTCGACAGTCAGACACATTACGTCTTCACCCAACACGACCCCTGCAGATGACCGTTTTCTTTGAACCTATATCACCAAAGAAAAACCATTTATTACTCATAAAATCAAAATGAATATAATTAAAAATGAAATCTTTAATTAACAAAAACTCACCTCAGCCACTACTCTCCCTTCACCATCAATAATCTTGAACTCTAAATTGTGAATCGATCCTGCCATTTTATGGTTCAAGTGGCTTAAACTTCGTGCTTCGTTGCTTACACCTAAAACATTGTAAATTGATTCTTCATTGAAAAAATTGAACTTTTTTCCAACTTTAAACCATGGTCTACGAGAATCTTTATCATTATAACAATCCCAAAGCCCAGATGTCAATAGTTTCTGCACAATCATTTAGAACAAAGTAACTTAGTCTAGATACCATTTAAAGCACCACAAAAATGCAAAATCTTAATGAAATAATGCATCATGATAGTGAACATTAATCATGTACAAATTTACCTTTCGGATAATCGTGCATATAACGTTTCCACGAAGATCCATTAAATAAACTTCATTGCTACACTTGCTATCGTAATTATCTATACGAAAAACGACTTCTCCGTTAGAATCATATATTGTATACCCGTTTGAGTTTAACACAAGTGATTTCATCCATATTGTGTATGTTTCACGTTGGGTAGAAGAGAATGATGAGGGAGAAGAAGATGAAGGAATACAAGGGTGTATTTTTGCCATTTTGGGAAAGAACTTTATTATTGTATGTATGCATCAAGTTGCATCCATTTATATATGACTTCCCAATAACACTTGGGGATAGGCTTCAATCTTTTGTATATAATAATAATAATAATAATAGTAATAAATATAATAATAAAAAATTAACACTTTTTGCTACGAAATGAACTTAAATGGTTTTGATTATTAAACTCTGGACCTAATCAAATGATGTACAGTTTTAAATTTCAATGTAAAGTGTCAACTATATTTTTTATAAATTTTTTAGTATTTATTGTTTAAATCACATGTGATATAACTAATTTATTGTTTTAATTCCCACCATGTAAGTTCTTTTTACTCCCAACTGATCAATTTTTTTTATAGAAGTATAAATGTAATAACATATATTCAGTTTCACTCATCGAATGAGAAAAAGGGCAAAGACAATTTTCAGATTGCATATTTCATGAGTAAAACTTAACTATCTCGAGTGTCATAAACAAAACACTTTTTTAGTAGATAGTCAAATGCCTTGGTCACCTTGATAATCAAAGTTGACCAATTTGATGGCCCTTGCTTACATGTAAGTGTGTTTTGAGGGGTTTTTTCTCACGTTTAAAGCATTCATTTTACTAAGTATATTTGAAAGTAGATGTTTGTTGTTTGTATACATTAATAATTGCATTTTTTAATACCTTGAAGATAAATGATGATTCTAATTAATTGTTTATTTATATCTGAAGAGTGATTGCTTGCATCATCTTCAATTTAATTTATTTCTGGTCTGAAGCTTATCCCTCCACTTATTTTCTTGAAGACATCTAATGGTATCAAATTATTATAGTTATTAAATTAAAGAGTAATAGTATTTAGACCTACCATTTAGACCTACTCATAGGCCTACTCATTAGATGAAGACACATGTCAAAATCAAAGGATAATATTAGGAGAGAGAATTAGAGGAATACACATGTCATCTTATCAAATGGGTAGACCTATGAGTAGGTCTAAATGGTATGACTAAATATCATATGTTGATTTTATACATTTTCAAAGATAGATGTAGGTTTTAGTCGGTTTCTCATTTATATAGCTGATGTAGATATTCTATAAAACCATCATGTACATAACTAATAGTGATAAAATATTGGAATTGTCATTTATAAATTAAAATTTAGTAATTATAAAAATGAGAATGTTAATATTTTATATAATAATTGAGAAAAACACGGAAATATGCACGATTTTTGTGTTTGAGTAGATAAATTTTAAATACATGTGATCCAACGTACAATTTCAAGAGTTTTCTTTTTTGACCAATACCAAATAATTTAGTTGACTTTCAACTCTATTATGATGATGATTATTATTATATTTTTTTCTGTGATCATTTCCAATATACAACATGGTAAATCCATTGTATTCTAAACTATGTTAAAGATGATAACTATTTATATTTAACAAAATGATTTATGAACATATTAACGGCACTAGAAAACAAGTATTCCAATTTAGAAAAAAACTTGTGTCGGTTTTGAATTAGAAAGATACCTAACTTGGAGTTTTAATATTGAGATTAAACTATTCTTTATCAAGTTCTAAAGGAGTATGATGTCAATCCAGTTAAACGTTTAAGTACATAACATACGACTTCTATTTACATAATTATCAAGATAAAAGCAGGAGCCAGAGAAATGAAATTGCCCGAAATAAAAGGCAACCTAAAATATTGAGTGCATTCAACTATAATTTTCTTTTGCCAAATATATATAGTAGCTCGTAACTTCCGCATAAAGGTTAGTAATATTAAGCCCACCTCACATGTGGGCATAATAAAGGTTAAGGCCCAAACTATCGAATGTGTAATGTAAGCTTATGGATCTTAACCCTCAAGCGTATTAGTGTATTTTAATATAATTTTTTATAAGATGAAAGTAATATAACATATAATTGTACCGATTCATATAAATGTAAAATTTATGAGTAGTTTAATAGTATAAAAGAACAAACTGCTCTATTCACTCTAGAAAATGCATATTTTTTATATTGAAGTGTCCACAATTACAGAAATACAGAAATACTTTTTAGTGTATTTGAATGTATGAGTTGTGTCACCTTAATTTTTTTTAAAGGCTTATTAATTAAAAGTTACTTAAAGTACCTTTTAAAAAATTAAAATTACAGAAATACACATAAAGAAACACAAACATTTGACCTTCTTATCTGTTCATTTATGTCATATTACATTCTCTAGCTTTCGATCTCCTCAACTCTACAAGGTGGATTCTTATCGTTACCGGCTCACCTTAGCATATTATATGTGTGAAAAATATTTTTTTAGTATAAATAAACTAAAGAAAACTGATAGTAAAAACTAAAAAGTAAAAACTATCAAAATAGTGATTGTACCCTTGATTATAATGGCTAATGACTAGCATGGACTTTTAATAATCATATTTTGAATATTGTGGCAATAGATTGTTTTACTCCCTCCGTCCCACAAAAAACTTCCCATTTCATTTGGACACAAGATTTAAGATGATAGTTAGTGGTGGGGTCATTGGTAATAATTTTGATTAAAATATAAGATTTGTTTGGAGAGATAAAGATAGTTATTGGATAGTTAGTGGTGGGGTTATTAATAATAATAGTATTTTATTATGTGGAGCCCATCAAATGTGAAATGAGAAGTTTTTTGTGGGACAAAAATATGTGGTGAAATGGGAAGTTTTTTATGGGACGGAGGGAGTAAAACATAACTTTTTAACTAAAAAACAAAAGAGATCTAACCACTCCCACTAACAATTCTTTCCTTTCCTTCTAAGACGACCTTTCAAAATTTTACGCTCCCCACTTTTTTTTATAGTATTACATAAACATCATAAATTAATTTAAAATTGAGTAAATCCAAACACATTGTTTTCACAAATAAAACATAACCTTTTAACCAAAAACAATGAATAAAATTGTATGTTTTTTACATTTTTGTTACAATATTTGACAGATAATCCACCCAAATTCTCACACACTCCAACATTACTTTCCGCAGGGAACTAATCCACCCAAAAAATTAAAATTAAATTATAAATTATAAAAAACCGCCAAATTGTTAATTTTCTCATCAGTCGGAAAACAGAAACCAAACATTCTCACTTTACAAATTTCATTCTCTAAGTCCACATTTTTCCCATTTTCTGATACTCTCTACTTTTCTTGAAAACCCTATTTCCACCAAATCACTCTTCGACTACAAGTGTTATTCAACTGGGTTTTACCTTAAGCTTCTTAATCTCAATTTACTTATTCAGTTAAGTTGGTTGCTGTAAAAAGATTCACTGATTCGAATCTTTAGGCCCTGTTCTAATGTTCTTGATTTTGTTTTTATGAAAGATTCTATCTTTCGATCAAATTTTCTACTATTTTTTCTGGGTTTTTGAGCGATTTCTTATTTGATGTCTTTTTAGAAAGAGAAAATGAAACTATTGATCATGTTTCAATTAATATGTGTTACTCTGGCACTGTTTCTTGCTGCTAGTGATGCTGTTCTACAAACAGAGGGTATGTAAATTTCACTTAATTTGTACTTTTGAAGGTAATAATAATTAATCTTGATTAAAGAAATTCTGAGCAATGTAGGGTTTTTTTTGTGAAATTTAATTACTGGAAGTTCTTGATTATGTAGGGTTTATCAAGAAACCCCTAAATTTATACAGTTTCTTGATTTTTTTTAATTATTTTTGCAGTTCATGCTCTTACTGTGTTTAAAGAAGGTATATTTGATGACCCATTACTGGTTCTAGCAAATTGGAGTTTCATAGATTCAGATCCCTGTAGTTGGTCTGGTGTTTCTTGTTCCGATGATCATATTAAAAAAATGTAATTTCTATTTTTTATATTGATCGCCATTTATAAAAATATATGTAATGAAAGTAATTCAGGTTTATAAACTTTTTTGTGCAGTAACATTTCGGGCAGTTCCATAAAGGGATTCATTGCTGAAGAACTGTTTCAGCTCTCATTCTTGCACGAACTGTACTTTTTTTTTCAACAACTTACTTTACCTTCAAGAAGACGATTAAAATAAAAAATTCACATAAAAAAATGGTCATACTTGCAGGATTTTACATGGTAACAACCTCATTGGCTCAATACCTAAAGAAGTTGGATTACTAAAACGCTTAAAAGTCTTAGATTTGGGGAAGAATCAGTTATCTGGACCGATCCCGCATGAAATTGGCGGTCTTCTTAGCATTGTTAGAATGTAAGTTAATTTCCACTTTTTACATTCGATTTTTGTCATTTCAATAAACCTATATCTGAAAATAATTTGTATATTTTTTTTTATAGAAATTTACAATCGAATGCGTTAACGGGCCAATTGCCTTCTGAGCTTGGAAACCTTAAGTATCTTCAAGAACTTCGTTTGGACAGAAATAAACTGCAAGGACCTGTTCCGGGCTCTAACGTTACAGATTTTGCTAATACTATGAGAGGAATGTAAGTTAATGATGTTTTTATTTTATTTTATTTTATTATAAGGGTAAAAGTGGAAAAAAATGTCATTTTAATATTTATATTTTTTTGGTCCAGGTATGCCTCAAATGCAAATGCACTAGGTTTTTGTCGCGCATTGCCATTAAAAATTGCTGATTTTTCTTTTAACTACCTTGTTGGGAGTATACCTAAATGCTTAGAATATCTTCCCAGGTATTTTTCTTTCTGCTTCATACATTTGTGGAAACTTTTGACCCGTTGACTCGTTTGACCCATTTGACCAAGTCAACTCATTCTAAGTAAATGAGTCAAAATGGCCACTAAGAATGCTCTGTTTTTGATCCCCTGTTTTGCAGGGCCAGCTTTCAGGGGAACTGCATACAGTACAAAGATATCATACCTCGGGCTCCTGAACAATGTGGTATGTTTTAGTACCAAACAAATTATCCTTATCCTATATATATTTATGTTATATAAAATATGCAACCCGAAACTAAAACGGGCCCACTTTCTAAATGTAGATACGTCTCCACCAATTAATAAGCCCGTTAAGCCAGCAGATATGAAAAACCATACCGATGCTGTAAACAAACAAAAGCCCGAATCTCATGGTTCAAAGCCCGCATGGCTTTTAGCTCTAGAAGTAGTTACTGGAGTGACAGTGGGGTCCATCTTTGTTGCAGCCCTTTTGATAGGTGCTCACAGGTATAAAGGAAAACCATCAATTATCATTCCATGGAAGAAACCCAGAACTGAAAAAGACCATTTGGAAATCTTTATTGGTAAGGAAGCCCGACTCGTTTTCAAGAATTCTATTTTATGATGACATTTTGTATAAAGTTTGAATTTTTATTTTGTGGGTATGTAGATACTGATATGCTAAAGGATGTAACTAGATATAACAGACAAGAACTTGAAGCTGCATGTGAAGATTTTAGCAATATTATCGGGTCATCATCGGATAGTGTAGTTTACAAAGGGAATATGAAAGGTGGGCCCGAGATCGCGGTTATCTCTCTTTGTAACCAGGAAGAACATTGGACGAGCTATCTTGAGCTCTATTTTCAAAAGGAGGTAACTTGAAAAGCCGAAAATCTTGTTTTTATTGGTGTTTTCAAGATTTTTTTTTTGCTAATATATTTTGATTAGGTTGCGGATTTGGCAAGGTTAAACCATGAAAATACAGGCAAATTGTTGGGATATTGTATTGAAAGTATCCCGTTTACAAGGATGTTAGTCTTTGAATATGCATCAAATGGGACATTATCTGAGCACCTTCATTGTAAGTCTTCCTCACTAAGTTTACTTATGAATGGGTCAATTTGGAAGATGTTTTATCTCAAACGGGTCAAACCCATTTGTTGTAGAGAATTGCTATAAAATTCCTTTTCTTGAATTTAGATGAAGAAGGGTGTCAACTAAGTTGGACACGAAGAATGGCGATTGTTATAGGAATTGCAAAAGGTTTAAAATATCTTCACACGGAAATTGAACCGCCATTCACTATATCCGAATTAAACTCAAGTGCAATTTATCTCAAAGAAGATTTCTCACCAAAGGTACCACCTTTATCCAAATCCTTTTTCTGAATTTTGCATAAATAGTTAGTTGGTTTTCTTGATTCTTGTAGTTAGTTGATTTTGAAAGCTGGAAATCGATTCTGACAAGATCTGAAAACAGTTCCACTTGTGTCAGCAATGAAGGTGCCATGTCAGCAATAAATAGTTCATTACAAGAAAGGCGTTTGGATATTAAGGGTAACATTTATGCGTTTGGTGTTCTTTTGTTGGAAATCGTTAGTGGACGGCCTCCAATTTGCAAAGATAAGGGATTCCTGGTAGATTGGGTAAGAATCATGTTATATAGTATATAGGTGGCAAAACGGGCGGGTCAGACGGGTTGGGTAACGGGTCAAAAGTCAATACAAGTACTTTTCTCTACTCTCCTAATCGACCCATTTAAAGTAAATGGGTTGAAACTTGAAGTGCCATTTAATGAATTGATTGGTGATTTGTTTATCAGGCTAAAGATTATCTTGAAGATTCAGAAAAGATGAAATTGGTTGTGGATCCTGCACTGAAACATTTTAGAGATGAAGATCTTGAAGCAATACGTGAAGTGGTTACAATATGCATTCAAATAAGAGCAACAGATAAAGTAAGCATGCAGGAATTGTGTGAAATGTTGGAAACCAAACTTGATACAACGGGCTCATCAGAGCTTAAGGCCTCCTCGTTGTCTTGGGCTGAGCTGGCGATTTCATCTTGACCCGCCTAGTAAAATGTAACAAATATTGTAAATTTGATCAAAGGCTGCTCTTGCTTTCTTGATCTATTGATGAGTTTTTGTAAATTTCGGCATGCGAAACAAGTATAATGAGTTGATAATAAAATTCTTGTTTTTGTGTAGCCAATTATGGAATCTTGAAATGAATAGTGTAACTCTTTTAAACCCAAAAGCAACAATATTGCAAGCACTGAATTAGTGTGGATTCATGCTGGAAAATTTGTCAAGAAATGTAAGAAAAGATCCTAAATTTAATAACATTATGTATAATTTACTAAATTGCTTTTTCGAAAAAGAAATTCCCTATATTGTCTAAAATTGAACTTAAAGTTATTTTAACAAAAATGATAATACACACATACAAGAATTGGCAAATTAAGTGGTGGGTAAGGTAATATGTCAGAAACAATTTCTTGATACATATACTTAATTTCTTCAAAAGAGAGGTATGATGAAGATAAGATGTAGATAATCATACTTCTTCCGATTCAAAATAAGTGATACACTTTCTTTTTAGGGGTGATTCAAAATAAGTGATACACTTTGAAAAATTACCTTATTTGGCAAAAAATAATGGGATCCACACCCACTAACTATCTACTTTAACAAAGTGAAATGACTCCTTTACCCTTACTTTTTACTTTTAAATATCATTAACCCAACTTTATTCAAAAGCTGTAGGACTCATTCCCCACTAACCACCTAATTAAACTAATTTAACCATCATTATAATCTTTTGGCTAAAAAACCGTGAAACACAAAGTGCATCACTTATTTTGAATCGGAAGAAGTATAAGATTTAAAAATTATATGGAAACTCGTGGGAAGAATATATTATTCACCACCAAATATAGTATATCTAAAATGTCTAATGCTCTATTGTTAATGACAAGAAATATATTGTAAGAAACCGACCCCTAAACAACCTACATTTAAAAATCAGCCGCGGATGATTCATGAGCCACGTACGTAGATTCGTTAGCAAGATGTTGGTTTCTTCTAGATGATCAAATTTATGTGGTTGAAATGTTTTTATTGTTAGCAATAAATAAGAGGTTGGTTTCTTCTTCTTAATTCATGTGAGCCAATGGATGATCAGAAAAGGTATATTTCATCTTTTTTAATAAATATTTCTTTTCAAAAATCCCACAAACTAATTTAATTATTTTTAAAAATCCCAGATGTGCAGTGGTTACCGGAGGAAACAAAGGGATTGGATTTGAGATATGCCGCCAGCTTGCTCTAAACGGGATCGATGTCATATTAACGGCTAGAAACGAGAGTCGAGGGGTTGAAGCTGTTGAAAAGCTTAAAGTTTCTGGAATTTCAAATGTCGTTTTTCATCAGCTTGACATCAACGATCCAACTACCATACCAAATTTGATCAAATTCATTGAAATTCACTTCAAAAAACTCGATATTTTAGTAAGATTAAGAATATTGGATCTCTATGCTATTTTTTATAATTGTTTTTTGTTCCTTTTTTATTTAAAATTTAAATCTTTTTTGTAGGTCAACAATGCAGCAGAAGGTGGAGTTATTTATGTTAACGATGAGAAATTTAAAGATGGAGGAGGATATGTAAGTATTCCTCTCTGCGTAGCTATTAATATGTTTTGATAATGACAGCCATAGGGCTATCAAAAGACATGTATAAAAAAGTTATACATCCATCTATAACCGACTTCTGAATTTTAAGAAATACTATTTCGTACCACTTCTAATGCATTTAGACAGCCCTTAGGGCTGTCATAATCAAAAACCTTAATAATACTCCCTCCGTCCCTAAATAAAGTTCTCATTTCTCTTGGGCACAAGTTTTAAGGAGAAAGTTAGTGGTGTGGTCATTGGTAATAAATTTGATTAAAATATAAAATTGGTTTAGAGAGAGAGAGATAGTTAGTGCATAGTTAGTAGTGGGGTCCTTGATAATAATATTATTTACTTTTGAAATGAGAACTTTATTTATGGACAAAAAATTAAGGAGAAATGAGAACTTTATTTAGGGACGCAGTGAGTATATATTTCAATAACAGTTCATGAAATTATTCTTATTAATTTTTAGAAAAAAATATTTTTCAACATGTACATTAATTAACGATCTATTGCCAAACTTATCAACAAAAAATTGTCACGACCTCATGAAGGGCCCGTCGCAATAGCCTTTTTTGTGTCAGATTTGCGACGTGATTTTTTGGAATATTTTTATAGTTAACGACGAATTAATTTAAGTTCGGCTATTTATTTATTTTAAATTAATTTTTTATTTCAACATTTTGCATCGGATTTGCAATGGCATGGGTCAGCATTTGTCGCTATAGACAAATCTGATGCTAAATCGTCGCAAATACTAGTATACGGGTTAACTTTTTCTCCAACGCTAATATGTCACAAATTAATCCAAATTTGCGAAAATCCTTCACGAATGCCCCTTTCTCGTCTTTTTTCATGTTGGTTTCCCAATAAGGCAAACCTACTTAACACCAAATTAATCATGAATTAATGTTAATAAGGTTGGTGTAACATTTGGTATTAATTATAATTAGGTGCAAGTGAGCGATGAGAATGTAGACGTTGTACGTGACTTGATGGAGGAACCTTATGAAGTGGGAGTAGCATGTCTGAATTCAAATTATTATGGAACTAAACGAATTACAGAAGCACTCATTCCTCTTCTCCACCTCTCTAAATCACCAAGAATTGTCAATGTTACCTCTGCTTATGGAGACTTACATGTAATTAACTAGTCACTTTTCACATAATTAAAAGATTAACAAAATCTTACTAATTATAACGAATGATATTTACTTTATTTTCTTGTTAATTAATTCCAGTGGTTTCACAATGAGAAGATTAAGGAAGAGCTGCATGATATCGATAACTTAACTGAAGAGAGAATTGACGAGATTATTCAATGGTTTTTGAGGGACTTTAAGGCTGCTAAGTTGCAAGAAAATGGATGGCCATTGACAGTCTCTGCTTATAAAGTTTCGAAAGCAGCTGTTAATGCTTACACAAGATTAATGGCAACAACATTTAAAAATATTCTTGTGAATTGTGTGCATCCTGGATATGTTGTAACCGATATGACGTCTCGTACTGGATTTAATACTGCAGAGGAAGGTGCTAAAGGTCCGGTAATAGCTGCTTTGTTGCCGGATGATGGACCTTCTGGTGCATACTTCGACAAAACCAATATAGCTCCATTTATATTAACGGAAAGGGAAATATGATATAAACATGTTAATTATTGTTTGCAGGATGCATGCTCTCTTTTTTACCTATATATTTTTTATGAGTTTGTCCTTTCGCCTTTGGAGTTAATGTATTTTTTGGATCTTATAAGAAGCGGATCGACTTAATAGCAAAAAATGAAGTTAACATGTGTATTGCAATTTGCAAATGGCCAGCCTTTCATGGTCTCTTGCATTGTATATACGTTTGTGTATATATTTTGTGATAATATATCCAAAGGCATGTTTGAAAAAAACTTATCAAAAATGCTTATAAGTTTATAATTAATATAGGGTAAATGTCAGAAATTGTCCCTGTGGTCTTGCATTTTCCGCTTTTTTGTCCTTAAACTTTTTTTTTCGGGATTTTTGTCCTTGTACTCTTTAAAATTCTGTTTTTATGTCCTTCCGTCCAATTTGGCTGTTAACTAAGAGCATCTCTGTAACACCTCAATTTTCAAAACAACATTCAAATATCATTTAATTCAAAAATACATAATATTGCATCAACATCAAATGCCGGTTTTACAAAAACGAAAAGGTTTCTTGTTCGAGATTATCAGAGTTTACAAAAACGGTGTTACAAATTATATCTTAACCATAGGATAAGGACTCTAATCATCAACACCGAGCTAATCTCAACAAGTCCTCTTCTAAACGGGCCTCCTAGATCTTCGATCCCGAACCTGAGTACATAGCAAAAATACAAACATAGTACGTGAGACAAAATTGCCTCGTGAGATACATGGGTTTTAGACCCGTTAAACAATTAGTCAAATAATATCATTTAATCTTAAAATAATATTACTAAGTTTGTTTTGGGTCACTTTATCACTTTCATCATTGGCCAATGTCAAGATAATCGGAATGCCTCCAATCTATCAAGACCATCATATCCACGGTAATCGGAATGCCTCCAATCTACCGGGACTCATAGGTATTGGGTAATCGGAATGCCTCCAATCTACCACTAACCTTAAGGTACCGTAGTAACCGGAATGCCTCCAATCTACTACGGCCCTAGGGACATCATCATCATCATTACTTATCTTTTATCGGTATGAGCTTATAGCTCCATCATTTCTCAATCAATCAATCATTTCGTTATCAAACAAGCAATTCATCATAAAACACATAAATGACTAAATTACTTAAAGACTCGACAAAATCTTTAGGTCATAAAAACATTTACTAGCTATGTACCCAGTTTTGAAAGTCCACATGTACTCACCTTAGCCAAGCTTATCCAAATGTTGTGTTCCTTGAACACCAATATCACTTCTCAAGATTTGAATGCCTCAAATCCTTCAACCAACAACCTATTATCAAACCAATACAATGGTTTGCATCAATCATCAATACTAACTATATAATCCATGGCTAGTCAACTACTAGCACCATTTTCCCCAAAGTTACCAAACCCTAATTTCATAAATCACCATATTTTCGTGTATCCATAATATGACCACGTTTTCCTTGTTAAAATACCATATATCTAAGTTATATTACTTCCATTTAACCATTCATGAACAAATCCAAAACTAGGGTTTGAGATTCAAGCTTTCCCCACTTGAATCTATGGTTAAAAACTCAAGAGATATGAAGATTTACCTTTGTTCTTCAACAAGGAGCAAGAATCACCAAGATTTGATGAAGATTGAGCTCCAAACGACCCTTATACTCCAGAAATCGCACACACCAAAGAGAGGAGAAAACTAGGGTTTAATGTGTGTAATAAATGAGAATTCCCGTCTTAAATGCTGGTATCGTCCAAAGTTCGCGATCGCTACCAGAGTTCGCGCGCGACGTGAACTTTTTCACGTACGCATAGTTCGCGATCGTTACTAGGTCGGGAAGTTCTTCGCGACAGATAGCCCAAATAGCTGGATCGAGTTCACGATCGCGAATATTAGTTCGCGTCGTGAACTCTCTGAACGGCCTAGGCTGCACTTTTTAATCTTTGGCTCGACTCGGTTTCGCCCATAACTTTCTCGTACGGTGTCCAAACTACACGAAACCAATTCCTACGTTCTTTAAACGATTTATCCTTATTTAACATATTTTTGTACAATTTATTTATTTACAAAATTCGGGTCGTTACAACTATCCACCCCTTAAGGAGATTCCGTCCTCGGAATCTCATCATAATTCACGAAGTTCGGGTATCTTTTCCGAATCTCGTCCTTGACTTCCCAAGTCAAGTTCGGCCCAAGTGAATGCTTCCACTTGACCAACACCAATTCACTTTCTTTATTCCGAAGTTTCTTGGTTTTTGACTCTAGTATGGCTTCGGGTTCCTCAATCAATCGGTTCGGGGCATCAACCCGCAACTCTTGTAACGGAATTATATTTTCAACCTCACCTACGAACTTCTTCAAATAACTTACATGAAACGTATCGTGAACACCTTGAAGTTCGGGTGGGAGTTCTAACTTGAAAGCTTGCAACCCGACCCGTTTCAAAATCTTAAACGGGCCAACATACCTTGGGCTCAACTTGCCTTTCTTACCAAACCGCATTACGCCTTTCCAAGGCGATACTTTCAACATCACCATGTCTCCAACATTCAAATCATATGGTCTCTTTTTCAAACCCGAGTAGCTTCTTTGTCGATCTTGAGCGATTTTCATATTGGTTTGGATTATCCCAATCTTTTCATTGGTCAACCTCACAATCTCGGGACCCGTGAGTTTCGTCTCACCCGCCTCGAGCCAACACGATGGAGTCCTACATTTCCTTCCATACAACGCCTCATAAGGCGGCATCTTAACGGTCGATTGATAACTATTATTGTAGGAGAACTCAACTAACGGTAAATGTTCATCCCATTTACCTCCAAAATCTAGCACACACGATCTTAGCATATCTTCAACCGTTTGAATGGTTCTCTCGCTTTGACCATCGGTTTGCGGGTGGTAAGCCGTACTCAACCGCAATTTCGTTCCCAACTCCTCTTGCAACGATCTCCAAAATCTCGAGGTAAACCTCGCGTCTCTATCGGACACAATCGACAACGGGACTCCATGAAGTCTCACCACTTCATCCACATACAACTTTGCCAACTTCTCAAGTGGCATGGTTTCCCGAATTGCCAAGAATAATGCACTTTTGGTCAACCGATCAACTATGACCCAAATGGCGTCGTGGTTCTTGCTCGTCTTTGGCAATCCAACAATAAAATCCATTGTTATATCATCCCATTTTCCGGCCGGGATTTGTAACGATTGAGCTACCCCGTAAGGTACTTGATGCTCGGCTTTTAGTTGTGCACACGTGGCACACTTAGAAATATACTTTGCCACTCTTGCCTTCATCCCGGGCCACCAATACATCTTCTTCATATCTTGATACGTTTTTGTACTTCCCGGGTGGATCAAATACTTAGACTTATGAACATCGTTTAGTAACTCCTTACGGGTACCCCCGAACTTGGGAACCCAAATTCGACCACCCACAGTTTTCAACCCTTGCTTATTTTCCACAAAATGTTGGTTCTTTCCCAAACGTTCTTGCCTTAACTCATCTTTTTCCATCACTTCCCGTTGGGCATTCTTGATTCGTTCTACTATACTCGAGACTACTTCAATACGTGTTAGCTTTCCTTTAATCGGCTTTTCATGCACCTTTCGGCTTAAGGCGTCGGCTACCACGTTGGCCTTCCCCGCATGGTAGACAATTTCACAATCATAATCTTGTATCAATTCGATCCATCTTCTTTGCCTCATATTTAGGTCTTTTTGAGTGAAAACGTATTGAAGGCTTTTGTGATCCGTATACAACGTACACCTCGTACCGTATAAGTAGTGTCTCCATAACTTCAAAGCAAACACTATCGCCGCCAATTCCAAATCGTGAGTCGTGTACCTTTCTTCCGCATTCTTTAGTTGTCTCGAGGCGTAAGCAATCACTTTCCCCCGTTGCATCAAAACACAACCCAAACCTTTGTGTGAAGCATCACTATACACGACGAAGTCTTCCATCCCTTCGGGTAACGTGAGAATCGGGGCGTTACACAATTTTTCCTTTAATGTGGCAAATGCATTTTCTTGTTTTTCTCCCCACACAAACTCACTACTCTTTCGGGTCAACAATGTGAGTGGTGTCGCCACTCGAGAAAAGTCTTGAATAAATCGACGGTAATATCCGGCAAGGCCGAGAAAACTTCTCACTTCGGTTGGAGTTCGTGGCGGTTCCCACTTCATAACCGCTTCAATCTTCGACGGGTCAACTTTGATTCCTTCTCGGGACACGACATGACCAAGGAATTGGACTTCTCGAATCCAAAATTCACACTTAGAAAATTTAGCATACAATTTCTCTCGTTGTAGTACTTCTAACGTTTGCCTTAGGTGGCTCTCGTGTTCTTCTTCGGTTTTTGAATAAATAAGAATATCGTCAATAAATACGATAAGGAACTTGTCGAGGAATGGTTTGCAAACCCGATTCATAAGGTCCATAAAAATGGCCGGTGCATTAGTCAACCCGAATGGCATTACCAAAAACTCGTAATGTCCATAACGTGTACGAAACGCCGTCTTTTCGGTATCTCCTTCTTTCACTCGAACTTGATGGTAACCCGATCTCAAATCGATCTTCGAGAAATAGTCGGCACCTTGAAGTTGATCAAACAAGTCGTCGATTCTAGGCAATGGGTACCGGTTCTTAATAGTCATCTTGTTCAACTCTCGGTAGTCGATGCACATTCTCATCGAACCGTCTTTCTTCCTAACAAACAATACGGGCGCACCCCATGGAGATGAGCTAGGACGAATAAATCCTTTGTCAAGTAACTCTTACAATTGGGACATCAATTCCCGCATTTCGGTGGGAGCCAAACGGTATGGAGCACGAGCTATCGGCGTCGCTCTCGGGACTAAATCAATACGGAATTCTACTTGCCTCTCCGGTGGCAACCCCGGTAAATCGTCGGGAAATACCTCGGGAAAATCCCGAATCACCTTTACATTTTCCACCGTCTTCTTCTCTTTCCTCCCATCTAATACATATGCTAAAAAGGACGAACATCCTTTGGCTAAACATTTCTAAGCTTTAACCACGGTCATAAGACATGGCAAATGGTGTCGTCTCTCACCATACACATAAACGTTTTCATTGTCGGGAGTCCTAATCGAGACTATCTTCTTCCCACATAAAGTCTTTGCTTGATTCTCACCCAACCAATCCATACCTATAACTATATCAAAACCCGCAATTTCCATGGGTAATAAATTCACCTTAAACTTTCTCCCATCTATTTCCAATTCACAATTTCGACACATATGTTGAATTATGGAGGTTTTACCATCCGCAATTTCTATTTCATAAATTTCATCAAGGAGTTCTAACGGCACATTCAACACCACAACAAAATCATGCGACACAAACGAATAAGTAGCACCCGAGTCAAATAAGATCCGGGCGGGAATAGAATTTACGAGTAGGGTACCTGAAACGACATCGTGGACTTCTTTGGCTTCATCTCGGGTAAGTTGGAAGGACCGTCCCTTGACCTTCGTCGGCTCCGCTTTCTTTTGAGCGGTCGACACCATGGTCTCACTTCCCTTCTTCGGGCATGCATTGCTATAATGCCCTTTTTCATGGCACGAATAGCACTCAATTTCATCCAACGGTTTGACCCGGCAATCCCTTGCCATATGCCCCGGTCTTCCACATTTGAAACACGACTTCGTATCCACCAAACATTCCCCTTTGTGGTCTTTGCCACACTTCTTACAAGCACCCACACTTGTTTGTTTAGAGAAGGTCGGGGTGAACTTTCCTCTCTTCACCGAACTCGAGCTCCCCTCAAACTTCCTCTTTTCAAACTTTTCAAACTTTGGCCTCTCATTGATTCTCCTTTGGCCCACTTCCTCCACATTCCTTGCTGCACTAATAGCCTCATCTAGTGTGGCGGCCCTCTTTACTTCCAACTCATACTCCCACGGGAGTCCATTGGCATACCGAACAATCCGTGATCTCTCATCCGGATACAATTTGATCACAAACGGGATTAATCCCGTGAACTTCTTAGTGTACTCATCGACACTAAAACCACCTTTCTTCAAATGAACAAACTCTTCTTGAAGTTTCTCCAAATTTCTCTCGGGGCAAAACTTTGCCTTCAACCGTTTCACAAACTCATCCCACGTCATCTTGTACACCGCCCTCTTTCCCAACGTTTCATACAAGGTATCCCACCACACGAGGGCCTCATCTTTCAGTAACCGAGAAGCATAGATCACCATATCTCCTTCCTTGCATTTACTAGCTTCAAGGACTTGTTCGGTTTCACGGATCCAACGGATCGTGACCTTTGGTTCGGAGCTACCATAGTAGTTATCGGGCTTAAAAGCCATAAAATTTTTGTACGTGCACCCTTTCCTTTCCCTCGGCTCGGGGTCACTCTCTCCTTCTTCCGTTGAAGACCTCTCGGTTTGAGCAACACTACTTGACTTGCTTTTCGTGCGGGGTGGAGATTCCTCCCGCCTTTCACGTGCCTTATGCTCATTGAGGATTCGGTTCACATCCTCGTTCACTATGTCCCTCATTTGATTGAACATAGTTTGGAGGTGTTCCACGGTGACCGGGGTGTGAGTGTTCCTTTCAACACCCGAATTCTCCACTTCGTCACGAGGTGGAGGACCAAATACCGGTTCAACAATGTTATTCGAATCTTGCCCTTGATCAAGTGGGCCTCTTGCACTTCTAGTTCTCACCATTTTGCTATAATAAGACATCAATCATTTAGAAGTCAATTTATCAAAGTAACGGTGGCATTGACCGTTCCACAACCAACATGACCTATTCCCTTAAGGTCAACCCTATCGAACCTACACTTAAGGTCTCAATAGCCATTTCATAAGTATCCTATGGAACCTACGGTCCTACTAGCTCAGTTTAAGTCTAGGATGGTCAACTCAACCTAGTTCACTTAAACTATAGCTCTGATACCAAGTTGTAACACCTCAATTTTCAAAACAACATTTAAATATCATTTAATTCAAAAATACATAATATTGCATGAACATCAAATGCCGGTTTTACAAAAACGAAAAGGTTTCTTGTTCAAGATTATCAGAGTTTACAAAAACGGTGTTACAAATTATATCTTAACCATAGGATAAGGACTCTAATCATCAACACCGAGCTAATCTCAACAAGGCCTCTTCTAAACGGGCCTCCTAGATCTTCGATCCCGAACCTGAGTACATAGCAAAAATACAAACATAGTACGTGAGACAAAATTGCCTTGTGAGATACATGGGTTTTAGACCCGTTAAACAATTAGTCAAATAATATCATTTAATCTTAAAATAATATTACTAAGTTTGTTTTGGGTCACTTTATCACTTTCATCATTGGCCAATGTCAAGATAATCGGAATGCCTCCAATCTATCAAGACCATCATATCCACGGTAATCGGAATGCCTCCAATCTACCGGGACTCATAGGTATTGGGTAATCGGAATGCCTCCAATTTACCACTAACCTTAAGGTACCGTAGTAACCGGAATGCCTCCAATCTACTACGGCCCTAGGGACATCATCATCATCATCATCATCATTACTTATCTTTTATCGGTATGAGCTTATAGCTCCATCATTTCTCAATCAATCAATCATTTCGTTATCAAACAAGCAATTCATCATAAAACACATAAATGACTAAATTACTTAAAGACTCGACAAAATCTTTAGGTCATAAAAACATTTACTAGCTATGTACCCAGTTTTGAAAGTCCACATGTACTCACCTTAGCCAAGCTTATCCAAATGTTGTGTTCCTTGAACACCAATATCACTTCTCAAGATTTGAATGCCTCAAATCCTTCAACCAACAACCTATTATCAAACCAATACAATGGTTTGCATCAATAATCAATACTAACTATATAATCCATGGCTAGTCAACTACTAGCACCATTTTCCCCAAAGTTACCAAACCCTAATTTCACAAATCACCATATTTTCGTGTATCCATAATATGACCACGTTTTTCTTGTTAAAATACCATAGATCTAAGTTATATTACTTCCATTTAACCATTCATGAACAAATCCAAAACTAGGGTTTGAGATTCAAGCTTTCCCCACTTGAATCTATGGTTAAAAACTCAAGAGATATGAAGATTTACCTTTGTTCTTCAACAAGGAGCAAGAATCACCAAGATTTGATGAAGATTGAGCTCCAAACGACCCTTATACTCCAGAAATCGCACACACCAAAGAGAGGAGAAAACTAGGGTTTAATGTGTGTAATAAATGAGAATTCCCGTCTTAAATGCTGGTATCGTCCAAAGTTCGCGATCGCTACCAGAGTTCGCGACGTGAACTTTTTCACGTACGCATAGTTCGCGATCGTTACTAGGTCGGGAAGTTCTTCGCGACAGATAGCCCAAATAGCTGGATCGAGTTCACGATCGCGAACATTAGTTCGCGCCGTGAACTCTCTGAACGGCCTAGGCTGCACTTTTTAATCTTTGGCTCGACCGGTTTCGCCCATAACTTTCTCGTACGGTGTCCAAACTACACGAAACCAATTCCTACGTTCTTTAAACGATTTATCCTTATTTAACATATTTTTGTACAATTTATTTATTTACAAAATTCGGGTCGTTACAATCTCCAACCATAAACTCTATCCAAGCCACTCTATCTCTATATTTTGTGGGCCCATTAACTCTAAACCAAACTTAAACTCCAATCATAAACTCTATCCATCCCTTTAAAACTAGTGGGACCCATAACAATTATATTTTTACTTAATTTATTTTACATTACAAAGAAATACATTAATTTAAATGACATAAATTAAAAACATAATAACTAAAATACACTAATTTTCTGAATTATTACGAAAGAGAACACAAGAAGATGTTCATGATCAAGCCGGAGGATCTCAAAACACACCAACAAGCTTTACCGAATATATGAATAGCGGGAACTCACACTTGTTTTAATTTATGTCTAATCTATATGTTTACCGTTTATGAAATTATGTCTAATGTATTTTAAAGTGTATGTATTTAAGTGTATGTTAAGTTAAGTTTATGTATAATGTATTTTAAAGTTTATGTATTAATTTAAGTTTTTGGAAGTTCAATTACAAAAGAACTCAATTGGATGGATTGTTGGTTGGCAAGAGTAGAAACTTTTATTAAAAGGAATGAAAATCAATTAAATAGAAAAATATTAGATAGTTAAAAAGAAATGGTGGGGTCCATTGATAGAGTGGGCATTTCTCTCACTTCAAATATAGAGTGAGCTTTTCTCTCACTCTATATTTAGAGTGGAAGATAGAGGTGGATTGGAGGAGGAAAAACTTCAAACTTAGAGATAGAGGGGATGATAGAGGTTGGTTGGAGATGCTCTAACGGAATATGCCAAAAAAATGAGGGCATTTTCGTCCTCTACATTTTTCCCTTAATTTTTTTTCTTTTTTCATCTTCTTCATCTTTCATCACTCCTAAAAAAACCCTAAATTATCTCCTTCAATAAAATTGGAGATCCCTCAATACGTCTAGATCTGGAAAACCACATGTGCTCAATCCTAAAACATCCCCTTTCTTAAAACTTTTCCAGTCAGCTCTCGAAAATGAAGCCCGACAGCTACATCACATTCGTTTACAAAAACAAAATATCGAACATGAAATCGAAGAACCAGCGTCCTCCGTCAGATCTGGAGAAGATGGAGATCTAGGTGGTCTACGGATTTGGATTTGTAACCGGTTCCGGCAGACGTATGTAATTTGCTTTGCGGGATTAGGTTTAAAAAGTTTTGATTTTTGTTCCGGCAAATCAATGGTTCATCAGTCGAGGAAATCAATGGTTCGCGCAAACGCAATGGTTCATCAATCGAAGAAATTTATGCTTCCGATCTGAAAGAAGAAAGACGATGACCGGAGTTCAGATCTGAAAGAAGACGTCATCGAGTTTCTTCTTTGACCCAAGTTTCAACTCATTTTTTCACCAGTGCAGCGGTGGAGGATTTGTTGGTGTTTTCTTCGTTGCTTGTGATGTCTCCACCGCCGGCCCGAGCCAGTGCAGTGGCGGAGGATTTGTTGGTGTTTTCACGTTCATTTCAATTGTTTGTTGTTGTTGTGGGTAGAAATTGATTGCTTGAGGTTTTGCAGGTATAAACATTTGGGGATCTAATAGGGTTTATGACTTGAATCTGGAAGAAACCCACATTATTGGGGGTTTTACTGATTCTCTCGATCTTTGCTTTGATTTGGGACATGAAGTTTTTGATTTTTGTAAGGAATTTACACACCAGAGAAAAAGAGTGTTAAAATGTCCAAAATGCCCTCACATGTTTGGCATGCGAGGTCACTTAACGGCTTAATTTGGACAGAAGGACATAAAAACAGAATTTTAAAGAGTACGAGGACAAAAATCCTGAAAAAAAAAGTTTAGGGACAAAAAAACAGAAAATGCAAGACCACAAGGACAATTTATGACATTTACCCATTAATATATATTAATAAAGCTTATATCAAGTAATAAACTTATAAGTTTGGTCCTTAATACTACTCCCTCTGTCTCAATTTTATTGTCCATTTTCTTTTTTAGTATGTCACATAATTATTATCCACTTGAAAATCCAACCAATCCCAAAATAGTTTGGTGGTATAGATAAAATTCAATTGATTGTGCAGTGTCATAAATACATTTTTCTCAAATTATGTGATTCTTATCTGTGAACAATAATTTTGGGACGGATGGAGTAATGATTAGTCAGGAGTCAAAACACCGAAGCTTTTTCAAGGGTGATTCTATTTACACCTGGAAATTATGCAATTTGAACCAAACGATATGACAATTTAGATCAAATACTTTTATATATTTTACATATATGTTTATTTTCTTTAATAATTTTTAATCTATAATGTCTGGAAAAAATATGAATATATCGTTAACATGTTTATTTTATCTTATTTTGACACATTGTCACAATCTGAGATGTATCTATAGTGCATTTTTCACTCTAATAAACGCACTTTTATATATATCATACCCTATATATGAGGCCTAAATTTACAGCATACCCGCCCATCGGGCGTGTTTTGTAGCTAGTATATATATATATACTAGGTGCCCACATAAAGTAGTAGAACCGTTCCATTTCGGTATATATAAGCGTTTAGATGTTTTCCGATTCGCATCGCACTTCCTTCGGAGTTATTGGTTCGTGTAATATATAAGAGCATCCCAATGGTTAACCTCATAAAAGCTTATTAGTTTTGTCACCTCAACATTCTAATAACAAAAAACCTTTTCATAAATGACATCTTCAATAGTTAACCTCTTCAAAAGCTTATTCTTTTATAATATTTCTAATCTACCTTTATCAATCTCAAATGTTTTATAAATACCCTTATATATAATTTGACAATTTTTTTGACATCTTACTAAATATTATATCTTTTAAAATGTCTAATACAAAAATATTATACTAATTGACATTAAATATTATATAATTTATTTATTAAGTAATAAAAATATAATAAAGAATTTATATATAACAAATCTAAGGTTTCAATTGAAATGTTATTAAATATAAAGGGCTAAAAATGACAAACATTAAAAGATGGTTAAAAGGTTAGTAGAGAATAAGTCTTTGCAATAAGTTTTTCAAAAAGCTAGGCATTCCAACGGTAAAAAGTCTTTCAAAGACTTATTAGAATAGTAATAAGCTTTTGAAAAAGCTACCATTGGAGATGCTCTAAGTGATTAAAATAAAAAAGTTTGATTATACGGTCGATTTAAAAAGTTGTGTTTGAATGAGATTAATTTTTTTTCCTTTTAATGTGCTATTTAATATTATTCTATTATAAAAATTTAATTTGAGTTTACATGCAATTTATTAAAGAGATTTTCTAATATGTGATCCAGGACACATCATAATAATGTTAAATGTGTTTTATGCTTCTGTATTTAATTCATCAAATTAAACCCTTCATTTTTATATACGCTAAGGGTAAAATTAGTATTACACAAAAATATTGATGGCTAATAAATATCATTTTACTCTAATTAAGAAAATTTTAATTCATTAAATATATGTTATTGTATACCATGATACACGCTCTAGGCAAAACCCTTTATTAAAAGCTCTTTTTGTTTATGGAAGACGCATTTATGGATGAAAACTTTTGACTAATTTAATACGAGTATTAAATAGTTTAGGGATTATGTATATTGTATAGGTTAAAAGTAAAAGAATAAGATGATAGCTATAAATAAGGGGTTGGTTTCTTCTTCTTTTAACTCACTTTAATTCATTTGAGACAATGGATGAGAAAAGGTAAATTTCATATATTTTCATCATTCTTTCATTTCAAATTAATTTAGAATAGTCCTTGTGATTTATTAGAAGTTTTAGATTTAATCCTTAAATTTTATTATGGTGGTTGGTCCGCTTTTGGTCCTTAAGTGGATGTCCATTAAGAATGTTTGGTTTAAATTGGGGAATAGGAAAGGGAAAGATAAAGGGAATATAATGCAATGAACATTCATTAGTCCCAACTAGCAGGGTACCCGCGCAATGCGGCGGAGGGTACCCTGTGACTAAATTTGAGGCGATCAAGTAGTGGGTGGTGACGACGGTAGTGATATTGGTTGTTGGTTGAATCGATAGTTAATATATATACGCTTTTAAACGGACGTCTTACCTTAACACCGGAGCATATGTCATGGGTAGTATATCGTTGGAAGTCGCAGGCGGGTAAACGTCGCCTTATTTGTAGCATCGTGTTTATTTTACGGTTGTGGTGGAGGCGTTGCAGAATCCAAGTAAGACGTTTTGTAGATATGCGTTATGTTGAAAGATGAACAAAATCATCAATTTAGGAAGTAAATTAATGTAGAGTTTTGTAATGTAGTGTTTATTTTAGTAAATTAAATGGGTGGTAAGACGTTTCCGAAAAATTAGTATTGAATAAGTGTTGAATAGTCAAGACGTTTTCGAAAAATTAAATTGTATCGGATATAATAGTTTTGTACTTTGAGGGTTTGGAGTGTTATGTAGAATTTTTTTTGGGATAAAATAAAGGGTCATTTAGAGCAATTGGTTAACACACAGTCACTACTTACAAGAGGTCTTGTGTTCGACTCCTGTAAGCAACACTTTTATATTTTCTTTTAGTTGAAGAAGTTATTAAAAGTGGAAAACTCCTTAAACTTAAAATTAATGAGCTCCTTAAACTTCCTTAAATTAGTAATCCTAAATGCATTAGTAAGTAGTAAGATTTGTTGAGTAATGAGTTATTACCCACTAATGGGTAATGGAGAATTACATTATATCCAACCAAACATCTATTTTCATTACCTTTGTCATTACTTACCCTTAAATACCCACTTTAAAAGTGTCTGTTAAATACCAGTCATGACTCATGTGCAAAGCATACAAGGGTAATTTGGTCATTTGACTTCTTTCTCTCTCCTTTTAACCTTCATTTCTCTTTCTCTCTCCTTCTCTACCATTTATTCACCCTTTCTCTATGATTTCTTCACCATGTAAATAAAATCGACCATCGCAACCACCATCAGACAGAAAATCGACCATCACCATCGTTGTTACTGGCATAAATAGACCATCACCATCTCTGTTTCTGGTTATGACGGAAACCAAAATTGACAAACATAAATTGAAACCCAGATGGCGTTTCATCAGCTTCAATGGTGTAAGATGGCGTCGGATCCGGAGACAGAGGCGCGATTGCACCGCTTTTAGTGCCCGCGGTGACCATTTATCAATTTCGTTTCAGGAAGATGTTTCAATCTTGTTTCAATTTTGTGAATCATCGACCATTTATCACTTCAATCTGATTTTTTTTTCTAGTGTTTTTCTGAAGACGAAGATGCTTTTTTTGTATCTGCATTTACATTTCTACGTCAAGAACAAAGTGTATCACTTGAATCTGTTTTTTGACGAAGATCTGTGACCGATTTGTAAAGATTTGTATTGGTGGTGGATTTTTATTTGATTCTAAAGTGTATCACTTTAATTCACAGTCAAAATGATGGAAAAATGAAGAAGAAAGCTAATACTCCCTCCCGTCCCTAAATAAAGTTCTCTTGGGTACAAGTTTTAAGGAGAAAGTTAGTGATGGGTCATTGGTAATAAATTTGATTAAAATATAAAGTTGGTTTGAAGAGAGAAAGATAGTTTGTGGATAGTTAGTAGTGGGATCTTTGATAATTATATTATTTTATTAAGTGGATCCCATCAACTTGTGAAATGAGAACTTTATTTAGGGATAAAAAATTAAGGAGAAATGAGAACTTTATTAAGGGACGGAGAGAGTATAAAAAATAATAAAAATAAAGGATATGTTAGTCATTTAATATAATTAAAGAGTTTATTTTAACTGATGTTTGCCTTAGGGACCAAAAGCGTGACCAACTACCGTACTTAAGGACTATTGGTGTAACTTTTAGAACTTGGGATCAAATTCAAAACTTTTAGTAAACTAGATGGACTATCAATGTAATTTACTCATTAATTTAATTATTTCAAAAATCCCAGATGCGCAGTGGTTACTGGAGGAAACAAAGGGATTGGATTTGAGATATGCCGCCAGCTTGCTCTTAACGGGATCCAAGTCATATTAACGGCTAGAAACGAGAGTCGAGGGGTTGAAGCTGTTGAAAAGCTCAAAGTTTGTGGCATTTCAAATGTCGTTTTTCATCAGCTTGACATCAACGATCCAACTACCATACCAAATTTGATCAAATTCATTGAAATTCACTTCAAAAAACTCGATATTTTAGTAAGATTAAGAATATTGGATCTCTATGCTATTTTTATAATTGTTTTTTGTTCCTTTTTTATTACATAAATTTAAACTGGCCTTTTATGCAGGTCAATAATGCAGCAGAAGGTGAAGTTGTTTTTGTTAATGATGAGAAATTTAAAGATGGAGGAGGATATGTAAGTATTCCTCTATGCGTAGTATGGAAATTGGTGAATAAAAGTGCATTTATTATACTGTCCGACCAATAAAATTATATCTTTACAATCAAACTATTTTTTGATTGGTGAAATTGTTAAGTTGATAATGATTTTAGGACAAATTATAAATGAAATATAAACAATAAAATTAAGATGGAGGGAGTAATATTTTAGTAACAATTCATGAAATTGTTTTAATTTTTAGAAATATGTATTTTTTAAAATGTACATCAACGATTGATTGCCAAAACTTATGCATGAAAAAATTGTCACCACATAGGAATGTATAATTTCTTTAGCAATAGATTGTGATGGATTTACTTATCAACATTCTATGACGAAATTGGTGTCGGAAGTTTTCCAATTGATTTGCAGACTTATTTAGAAACTTTTTATATATAGTTCACGTCGAGTTTACATTGAGTTATTTACCATTTATAAATCAATTTTTTCTTTCAACATTTTGCGTTGGATTTGCAATGGGTTGCTTATTTGTCGCTAAACACAAATCTGATGCTAAACCGTCACAACCGGTTGACTTTTTCTCACACACTAATATGTCACAAATCCATCTAAATTTGAACTACACTTTGTTAAACAGCTTCTTAGACTAATCATGAACCGTTATTAAGCTTGGCCGGTGGCACATTTGATATATTTAGGTGCAAGTGAGCGATGAGAATGTAGACGTTGTACGTGATATGATGGTGGAACCTTATGAAGTGGGAGAATCATGTCTGAAAACAAATTATTATGGAACCAAACGAATTACAGAAGCACTTATTCCTCTTCTCCACCTCTCTAAGAATTGTCAATCTTACCTCTATTTATGGAGACTTACAACTCATCACTTTTCACATAATTAAAGATTGACGGAATTTAATTTACTTATAATGAATTAATATAGTATATACTTTTATTATTTTCTTGTTAATTAATTCCAGTGGTTTCACAATGAGAAGATTAACTGAATGATACTGAGAACTTAACTGAAGAAAGAATTGATGAGATTATTCAATGGTTTTTGACGGATTTTAAGTTGCGGGAAAATGGATGGCCATTGACAGTCTCTGCTTATAAAGTTTCGAAAGCAGCTGTTAATGCTGATTAATGGCAACAAAATTTAAAAATATTCTTGTGAATTGTGTGAATCCAGGATATGTTGTAACAGATATGACGTCTCATACTGGGTTCAATACTGTAGAAGAAGGTGCAAAAGGTCCGGTAATGGCGGCTACTTCGACAAACCAATCTAGCTCCATTAATATTAACAGAAAGGGCTATATAATATAATAAAAACATGCATGTTATTGTTATTGTTTGCAAGGATGCTCTTTTTATCTAATTTTTTATCAGTTTGTTCTTTTGCATATGTTATAAATACGATAAACACATGTTTCTCGTTACTAGTAAAGTACTAAAACGTTTAATAAGTTGCAAAGAGTGCATACATTATAACTCAGAATATATTAACAAAGTGCAACTATAACATATGCCCTTTTATGGATCAGAAAGGTTCTATGTTCATTTGCCTAAAGTAGACCGACCGTAAACCCCGACAACAAATTTGATTTTGATAATATGGTAAATCAAATTACAGTTTGTTTCGATTTGATTGAGTGGGAGAAAACAATGAAGAAAACCTCAAAACGAATTTCTTATTTTCTTACATACGAAATAAATGTTTTACTTTAAGGATCAAAATGGAGATATTTCCATTTGACTAAAGTAAACTCCCGAAGGCCCATCATCCGGCAACAAAGCAACCATTACCGGACTCTTAGCGCCTTCTTCCGCTGTAATGAGTCCCATATTGTGTGTCAGATCGGTTACAACATAACCAGGATACACACAATTGACAAGAATATTTGGAAACTTTTTTGCCATTATTCTTGTGTAAGCATTAACAACAATTTTTGAAATTTTATAAGCACAAAGTGTTAGAGCCCATCCATTATCCCGCAACTTAGAAGCCTTAAAGTCCCTCAAAAACCATTGCACAATCTCGTCAATCCGATATGTTCTCAATATCTAATAATTCTCTTTTCAATTCTTCATTGTGAATCCACTGAAGTATATATAAAAATAATATATATAAAATATGAAGTGAAATGCATGTAGTACGTTTTCATGTAAGTATGATTTACTTTTACTTACACGTAGTTCTCCAAAAACGGAGCTAACGTTCACGATTCTTGGCGATTTGGAGAGATTGAGAAGAGGAATAAGCGCTTCTGTAACTCTTTTGTTAGCATAAAAGTTTGTTTTTAAACACTCTTCTGCCAATTCATATGGTTCTTCAATAATACCGGTCAATAAATGCACGTTTTCATCCATCACTTGCAACTAATTGAAAAATACATATTTATCGCATCATGCTTAGTTTATAGTGCCGCGTTGAAATAATTTATAACACTATATATGCACTTAATTTCTTAGGATTAAGAATACAAATGTACGAGCCTATATATAGAACATATTATGTTCAAATTCGTATACTTACCATTACATACCAGTGTTTTAAAAATCCAGTTAAACCAGCCAGTCAGACCGGAAAAAGATAATGTAATCGGTTAGAATGAGCCGGTTTACTAAATAAAATAGATATATGAATTTTATATTATAAGTTTTAGAACTAAAATGATAAACTTAATTGAAAAATAGGATTTGGAAAATCTCATTTTTTTACATAATTAGTGCATCATAAATACTTAATCTTATTGTCAATCGGTTCAACCGGCGGAATCCAGTTCTACCGATTTAATTGTATTTAAGACATTTGTCGATTCAATATAAAAATCGGTTTTTAAAATATTGCTATATACTTATAATGGAATATAAACACATGCAAGCTTCACTCTCTCTCTCTTAAATTAAAAATATATATATACATATACCATGTTTCTTATTTCATAAACTCTAACTTAGAACTCTTCATATTCAAAATTAACATAATTTTTAGCTTACATCTACAAACTTCAAGTTTAACACTTCCTTGTCATTTTTATACTATTAAATATCGTTGCCGTCTTTATCTCAAAGTTATTGTGTGATCAAACAAAGAAGATTACAGACAATTTGTTAATTTTATAAAAAAATCAGGCCGAATGCTAATGCTAGATGTTAAAAATGCATATACTTTCCTAATTAATTATAACTATACTTGAAGGGAGCTGATTTTCTCAAGAACCAACTTAATCCGTACAAGGAAAAGTATATGCAGTGACGATTATGCCCTCATTCATTATATTTACCCTTACACAAAAGTACAAAACAAAGCTCCTTCGAAAGTCAGTCCCGTCTGTATTGTTTCAAATCGTGAATTAGGGATACTGCCACCATTATTAGAGGGGAGAGATTCACCATATGGAAGAATCAACATATCCTTCGATTGGATTGTCGTTGATTTGTTCCACATTGATGGTCGGAAGACTCTTCTGTGAAAACGCGGAATGGAGGTTAGTTGGGGTTCTGATTTTGGATGAATATAGACCACGAATATACGATGGTGATTCTGGCATCAACAGATCCTTTGAATCGGTATCATCAGATATTATGGCATCAACAAATCCTTTTAGTGTCTCATCAAAAAAATCTCTTATACATGGCTTCAAATCAACGTACTTGAAATCAAAATAATTTATTATTATGACTTTTATCAAGAAAAATAGATATATTGATTATGATCACCGAAAATCTCTTAGTCCTCACATAATGACGGCAGTATCCCTAATTCACGATTTGAAATAAAATAGACGGACTGAGTTTGAAGGAGCTTTGTACTTTTGTGTAAGGGTAAATTAGAATGAGGGCGTAATCGTCATTACATATACTTGTCCTTGTACGGATTACGTTGATCCTTGAGCTCCCATACTTGAATGGTTTTCAAATGGTAATTAAGACTTTAAAAATAGAGAAATGATATTTAGTCCTACCATTTAGACCTACTCATATGTCTATCCACTTGATAGGATGACATGTGTATTCCACTAATTCTCTCTCCTAATATTATCCCTTGATTTTGACACATGTCTTCATCTAATGAGTAGGTCTATTAGTAGGTCTAAATGGTAGACCTAAATACCATTACTCTTAAAAATAAGTAAATAACCATGATTCAAAATTCGTATAGATAAAAACTTACCAACCCTCCTCCATCTCTGAATTTTTTACCATCAGTTACAGCAATTCCAAGCTCTCCTGCATTATTTATCTGCGTACAAATTTTAGTTAGATTAATATTTTCTTATTAATAAAAACAAAAAAATTACTTGAAGATCTCTTTCTTTTTTCGTAATTCATACACTTCTAGCAAATTATACTGTATATGATGTCGACGATGGATTGACTATACAAGCATACATATACAGGTGTGATAAAAAAAGTCAACTCCTAGCATATATATAACAATATTAATTAGCCATGGATCTTAATTCTAGTTACCAAGATGTCGAGTTTTTTGAAGTGGGTTTCGATGAATTTGACCAAATCTGATACACTATTTGGGTCTTTAATGTCTAGTTGATGAAAACAAACGTTTACAAGGCCAGAAGCTTTGAGTTTTTCAACGGCTTCTAACCCTCGACTTTTATTTCTAGCCGTTAATATGACTTCAATTCCGTTTGCAGCAAGTTGACGACATATTTCGAATCCAATCCCTTTGTTTCCTCCTGTGACAACTGCGTATCTGAAAGTTCAAAAACAAAAATTAACTTTATAGGAGATTTATCAAGAATTTGAGTATATACGTTCATGAAACTAAATGAAATTTTGATTGTAAAAGATGTACCTTTTTTCCTCCATTCGCGGATATGAAGTGAGAAAAGAAAATGAAGAGATCAGAGTCTCTTTTATATTTGTGTTTAACATCTAATTATGTGGTATTAATTAATAATATTCTTAACCACTTCAATTTTTCAATCTCGCCAATTAGCTTACTATTTTTTCAACGGCGAAAATTTTATAATTTATTTCTCAATGGATTGACTGTACCTACCCGCTGCTCGGCCTACACCGACCTGTGTCATACCGAGTTGACTCGGTACGTACCAAGTTTACCAACTCAGTATATATATACTGAGTAGATGGAAGCGGTTACGGATTTTGGTATTTAATTCCTGATTTCGGTTACGATTTCTTATTTAATAATATGAAAAATGATAATAACGTACATCCCTAAGGGCCGACAATAAGATGTCAAGACAAACATAAAAAACTTGTACAATAATTAATAACCACCCCTGCATTTTAGGAATTAACCTCCATTAATAAAAGTACAAACGATTTATGCACGCAACTACCTCTTAATGGCTCTCATTAACAAAACCCTAATAATATTGAATGAGTTTAATATTTTCAGTAACACATGATTCTATAAATTGAGACTTTGGGCTCATTTGTACACACTTGAAATACTTGATTACACTTGGATATACCCAAACACATATTATCACAAGTTTTTCTCTCTTGTTCAAAACGACTCAATCTCGGTAAGTGTTCAGACTTGAATTACATCCCGTAGTACAAACAACTCGTTTGTCGTATCATGAGAAATAGACGATGAATTTATTAAAATGTCGAATCTTGCATCATCTTATTAAATTGTCGAATCTTGCATCAAAGTATTGAATTATCATATTAAAATGTCGAATCTTGCATCATCTTAAAATGTCGAATCTTGAATTACATAAAATGTTCCATTGACTGATCATATTAAAATGTCGAATCTTGCATCATCTTAAAGTATTGACCCGTGGGCCCTCCATCGGGCATCAAAGCTAGTCTCACGGGCCCTCTAGCACCTTCTTCAGGGGTGTTAGTACCCTTATAAAATGTCATGTCGGTTGCAACATAACCAAGACTAACTGCATTTGCAGATATAGACGGGTAATTCTTGGCAACAACCCTTGTGTAGGCATTAAGAGCCGCTTTAGAGACAATATAGCCAGAAACATTACTAGACCACCCTTTCTTTTCCAACAAGTCTTGATCTTTCGCATCTTTCAGATACTCGCTTACGACCTCATCCACGACTTCCTCTGTTAGTCCATCAAAATCACTCAAATTCTTCTTTGCATTTTCGTCTTGAACGTTCTTTAAGAACAAAAACATAACCATAAACATTTAAATAATCAAACAATAACACACAAAAAGGTTATATTGCCTCTAGCTAGTTGCCCGAATCTGGATGAGAGGTTGACTATTCTAGGAGAGTTAGATTTAAGAAGATGTGGTAGCAAGGCTTGAGTGACATGTTTAGCTCCATAATAATTGGTTTCCATGCACTTTTGAATTCCTTCAAAAGTTTGAGTTATGGCTTTCTTGGCCTTCTTAGCCTTTTGATCAAATACCTATATGTTCGTGGTGCAAAAGGACAATATCAACAATCATTTCGTTAAAATCTCCTTCTTTTACACGTTAGTTGGTATTTTGATATTGTGGTGCAAAAGGATAATATCAACAATCATTTCGTTAATATCTCCTTTTACACGTTAGTTGGTATTTTGATATTAATCAAGGCTTAATTACCTGATCACTTGGAAAATCTATACCCAAATACGACTCCTCATCATCAACAATAGTACTTGGTGTTAAAAAGTAAACTAAACTTTAGGGTATGTTTTGTAATTATACAAAGTATAAGGAGTCAATTGTAATTAGTGGATAATTGTTAGAATGTGTCGGTTAGAAATAGAGGATGCATCGGTTCATAAATACCGATTGATATGTATAAATATGTATGTGTATTGTCAGTTACATTTTGTTGAATAAGAAAGATTATTTTACAGAAATCTTTTGTGTGTTTATCTTCTTATTCTTCCAACAAATGGTATCAGAGCCATGATTGGCCCCTTTGGGATTTTATGATTGATCGATTGCAAGAAACAACACAGGAAGAAGATCGAATGATGCAAAGGTGTTGATCACCGAAAGACCAGAAGCAAGATCTTTGGAGATACGTTTCTCTTAAAAGAAGATGAATAACAATTATTTGTGGGTGACACGATTGCACAGAGATATCGGAGGAGACCCGTACGGATGTTGAAGGAGACCGTAGACGTCCAACATGACTACATGATTAATCGGTGATGATGTTACCTTCTTCGCCGTAAGAGTAGTTTTCCGTCATCCGAATCAGAGGGATCGACAACTTGGATTAGGGGTGTTCGTTTGGATAATCCGGATATATTCGAACCAAATAGGTGAATCCAAATGGATTTTGGATTTTAAATGTTCAAACCGAACCATCCAAACTAATTTAAATCCAAACTGATCCGAACCAAATTACAATTTGGATGGTTTGGATATATCCGAACCAAACCATTTTTTTCGTAATATACTTCACAATACTACACAACTATATAACATAACTAATATTAAGTTTAATATGCACAATTTCAAAATGATAAACTACTTTATACATTTAAACAAGTCTAATTTATAGCTTGTGACATTTACAATAACATATGCAAAAGTCTTGACATTAACTTCCTCAAAAGCTCCAAAAAGATTGGTCCATTGCCAACTAATACAATATAAATGAACAAATATTAGCATATCAATTCACTATAAGAAATGTAAAGAAAATGAGTACCTTAATTGCTTACCATGCAAAAAGAAGTAGTTTATCACAAAAGATATCCCGTTGTTGATTAATTAATCGATCACAAATCAAGAATGCTAAAGTCTCCTCCTAGTTGAGATAATTCTAAGAAAAAAAAAAATACAAATATTAGTTCTGAAACTAAAACAAAATATCATAAACGTGAATTTTTTGTAAGCTATAAAAGTTATACCTTCGTCAAGTTTATCAATGTCATGTATATCTTCTTCAATATTAAGAGGTTGGCGAGAGTTTCGAATCCAATCTTGGGAGCATAAAAGTGCCTGAACCATTTTTGGGCTTAAAGAGGTTCTAAATGAATCAAGAACCCGCCCTCCGGTGCTAAATGACGATTCAGATGCAACACTTGAAATGGGGATAGCCAATACATCTCTAGCAAGTTGGGAAAGAACAGGGAATCGATTGCTATTTAACATCCACCAAGTCAAGATACAAAAATCATTTACATCTTCCTCATTTTCTTCATCTAGATACTTTTGCAATGCAGATTTCTTCTCCACACTCCCTGATGACTTCTTGAACTTTTTATACCTCTCCTTCATGTCACTTATAAGAGGTTCTTGCACATGAGTTTTTTCCTTCGATTTGCATGATTTAACTTTTTTACGATATGCATCAAAGAGTTCAACAGTTGCCACTTTTACAAGCTTAGTCATAGGACTCTCATTTTCTTCATTTTCCTCATTTTCATTTTCATTTTCACTTTCACTTTCCATATCTTCACTTTGTAATTCAGAGAAAACAAAATTAACATACCTTAGCTTATGACGAGGATCAAGGACAACTGAAACATAAATCAACATGTTCATTTTTCCAATGTCCCCCCAATACTTGTCATACTTTAACTTCATCATATTTGCCATTGAAGCAAAATTAGTGTTAGTACTTTGATTCCATTCAATCAAACGAGCATCAACATCAACGATTTCATGAAAAAAGTTGTTAGAAGTGACATATAAAGATCCTGAAATTCGTAGGGTGAGGTCATAAAAACTTTTAAGCACTTTGACAAACATCTCAATCTTTTCCCAATCTTCCTCAAGTGGAAGACCAGGAAGTGGTTCTAATTCAGACTTGAAATAAGGATATGCACTTTCATATCTCATAAATGCTCTTTTAAACTTCAAAGCACTACGCAACATTAAGTATGTTGAGTTCCATCTGGTGCAAACATCTAAGCATAAAGAAGATTTAGTTTGTATTTTCTCAAATTTAATGCAAGACTTGAACTTTGCCAACCTAGAAGGAGAATTTCTGATAAATTTCACAGCAGCCCTAACCCTATCAATTGATACACTTCCTTCTTTCAAGCCATCAGTCACTACCAAATTGATGATATGTGCAATGCATCGCATGTGAAGATGCTTTCCTTTTAAAATATCAGTACCCCATTGCTCTATTCTTTTTTTCATGTGTGCTATTGCAGTGTCATTAGAGCTTGCATTATCAACAGTGATGGTTAAAAGTTTATCAATTCCCCAATCTAACAAGCATTTTTCAATCATTTCACCAATTTGACTCCCTTTATGACTTAGTATGGGACAAAAGTTCAAAATCTTCTTATGTATATTCCAATTAGAGTCAATAAAGTGTGCTGTAAGACACATATAATTGACTCTTTGCAATGAAGTCCAAGTATCAGTGGTGAGAGAAACACGTTGTCCAGATTTAACAAACCATTCTTTTAGTTTCTTCCTTTCATCTAGGTAAAGTTGATAAATATCTCTAGCAATAGTAATTCGAGAAGGAAATAGAAACCTGGGGCAGGCGACTGACATGAAATTTCGAAAAGCCTCATTCTCAACAAATCTGAATGGAAGCTCGTCAATGATTAACATACGCACCAAACCACTTCTAATAGCATCCTGATCAAATCTCCAAAATGAAATTGTACCCTCACCCTCTTTGTTAGATTGAAGATTCAATATAGACTGTTTATTAGTAGAGTGAGCAGGGTTATTGGGACATGTTTTAACATGTTTAAGAAGATTGCTAGTTCCATTGATAGCACATGTCTTGTTAGGACAATATTTACATCTTGCCCGATTGGAACCGTCTTTGTCAACATACTTGTTAAAATGATCCCAACTTATAGATCTTTGTTGCATTTGTTTTCTTTTTAGGGTAGAGTTATGTTGAGGTATTGTTGAGGGAGGTTCATCTTCCATTATGGTAAGTTGCTGCAAGTGATCAAATAACAATAATAAAAAAACCATAATCAAATATTGAGCAGGAAATTAAACGTGGACATCACTGATTAAAAAAATGCAAATTATTAAAAAAAAAAGGAACCACATCTTTGTGACGATTTTTGGTAAGCATGGACATCACAGACTTATAAAAAAAACTACATCATTGTGACATTTTTTTTCCAACAAACCTAAGTTAACAAAATGCAAATTAAGAAAAAAACTAAACATCACAAATCAAACGTGGACTAATGATCAACTAAACAAAAAAATTTGATTTTTAAATTCTTCTTACATGACCAACGAACCCTATGTACGGAGGGAGAAGTAGCGACAATCGTGTGATTGAATACGAACCATATTTATACGAACATAATGAGAACATGTACCTTACTGGCCGGAGAAGAACGTTGACCGTCGGAGATGATGGGTGTGGTTGCAATGTCGTAGGTCGCAGGCTGGAGAGCAAGAAAAAGCCCTAGACGAAACGTCTATTGACGGGGTAGACACAAGTGGGGGATATGGAAAGATTTTAATTAGGGGGGAGAGAAAACGAATCTTCCTTATATTTAGAATAGGTTATATTTCATTTTTTAATTTTATTTCCACATAAAGAGTAATATATATTATATAATATATAATATATATAATTATAATTATATATATATATATATATATATATATATATATATATATATATATATATATATATATATATATATATATATATATATATATATATATATATATAGTGAAGGATTATATTGAGAACCCTAATTTTAAAAAGAACTCTGAGAACTCTCTATTAACCAATCACAGTTTAGTATTATATTTTTCATTTATTTTATTGAAATAAATTCGGTAGGGGTACAATTGGCATATCAAGTTTACAATTAGATTTTTTAAATATGGAAGTTATTTAAATTCCCTACAATCATGGATCTAGGAGATTTCTCTACAATATGCAAATTAGAAACCGTATGGCGGCTCATCTTTTCAATTTATAACTCATCTCTCTCTCTCTATACGATATCCCCAAAAAATCAAATCACTTCTCTAACGATCTGACGATGGGTGCGGTGGTGGTTGGACTGGGTGAGACGCCGGTTAGATATGGGTGCGTCGGCGGTGGTGCTTTGATCTGGGTGGGTCGGCGGTGGCGGTTGGATCTGGGTCTGTCGGCGGCGGCAGTTAGATCTTGGTGCATCGGCGGTTGGATCTGGGTGCGTCGGCAACGGTAATGGTGTTTGGATCTTCTAGCATCTGCTCATTCTTTTCCTTGCTTTATTTTATTTACTTACAAGAACCAAATGTAAGCTTGTATATTTTTTTACGTAATTTTATATAAGTTAAACATATATTTTGTTGGGTTTACTCATCATTTGTATTGTGTAAAAGTCTTATTAAAAGATTTTTAATTCCATCTTTGTGAACCAGATCCAAGTTATCTTGAAAGTTACAAATCCCCCTTATTATTCTTCATCACGCCCATCTTGGCTGGAAAACTCACCGCATCGTCAACCCTCACGGCATCATCACTGTTAAACATGGGTGACATTTGTTACTTTACATCTTTATCAAGTTTCTGCCTTTATTAATTTTAAAAGTAGAGTTTACATTTATGTATTATTTATTCAATTTGTTTGCTCACTAATATAACTAATACTCTAAATACTCGTATTATATTATGTATTGTTGTGTTATTATTCTTCTATTTTGACGCAAATTTTGTTTCATGTTTACACAGCTAAATACTTCCTTAAACATAATTTTTTATATGTTGGAGTGGGTGGATAAGGAAAATTGACAAGTTATACAAGTGAAAAAAAAGAAATGGGCAATTTGTGGTAGAGTATATAAAAAAGGAAGTTGCTTCAAAAGGAGACACAATTGTATGCCAGCAACTATTACGATGCATATATGTTATTGTTTAAATGCATATATATATATATATATATATATATATATATATATATATATATATATATATATATATATATATATATATATATGCGTGTTTTGAATATTTTGTATGAATAAGTTCAACATGTATGTATTTTATTTGTTCTATCAATTTTGTAAATTTTTGTTATAGATTTTGCTTGTTAAACATGGTTGTTTTATGTTATATATATGTTCAATATATATATGCAAACCCGCAAAATAACATATATGCAAAACCGTCTCGACATATATGCACAACTTACATGTAACACTAATTACAAAAAGAAAACATATATGCACAATTGGCTCGACAAAAATGCCAAAATAAAAATAAATATTTGAATATATTTCCTAAATTATAGGAAATTTAAAAAAAGGAAATAATTTTTGTTTGGGTAAAATGTCGTAAATACCCCTAAATAATTAATATGAATTAAATTAATCAAAATCAATTTACTAATTTCTGATTGGTTAATAAGAGTTCTCAGAGTTCTTTTTGAAATCAGGGTTCTCAATATAACTCGACCCTATATATATATATATATATTACTATTTGGATTATTTGGATAATCCGGATTTAATAATAAAAATCAAATCCAATCCGAAGACCAAACTATTAATTTGGGTCAAGTCCAAACCGATCCAAAAAACCAAAAAACCAATCCAAACGATCCAATCCAAATTGTCCGTTCGGATAATCCGGTTTTATCCGAATAGTGAACACCCCTAACTTGGATACATGAAAGTTGATTGATTCGAAGGCATCCCTGGTCAACGATGAAGCAAAAATCATGGATTTGTTCACTATTTCGATCCTCTGCTTGAAAAACGATGGTTAAAAATCAACGGCTGATATTGGATTTTGAAGGTATGCTTATTGTGTAAACTTGTATGCTGAGTGTTTATTTTAGCCCTGGGACATCACGTACATGGGGTGGTGATTGTTGCCAATGAATTAGGAGATGAAATATTGGTTGCACACCAACCGTTCGATAAAAGTCCTGTGAGAAAACGGTTACTTTATGCAATTGGATTTTGATGTTTTCATCATATTAATGATGGTATGTTTGCCAATAAGATTGATTTTCTTGTGTTACCGTCTCAATGAAAAGATTTGAGATGATGGTTATGATAATTTCGTGAGTGTGTTCCCACCATGAAAAGATTGGTGGATGGTTGATTCCAAAATATTGGAATGTGTTTATGTGTATCTCCTTCTATCAAGAAGATGAAGAGATGATGATTTTCAAAGATTGATAAAGCATCAACATGATGATATGTGATCCAAATGAAAAGATTTTGGACAAAGCTTTAAGAGTGAGTGATGAATCCAAGTGAAAAGCTCTTGGATTGAAAGAAGATGATTTCTTGATGATTGCTCAAAGTTTGGTGATTGCTTAAAGTTTAGTTTAAGGGGGAATGTTAAAAAGTAAACTAAACTTTAGGGTATGTTTTGTAATTATACAAAGTATAAGGAGTCAATTGTAATTAGTGGATAATTGTTAGAATGTGTCGGTTAGAAATAGAGGATGCATCGGTTCATAAATACCGATTGATATGTATAAATATGTATGTGTATTGTCAGTTACATTTTGTTGAATAAGAAAGATTATTTTACAGAAATCTTTTGTGTGTTTATCTTCTTATTCTTCCAACACTTGGAACTACATCATTATTCACCTGTTACAAAAGTTGTACGACTGACTATATTATAAAGCTGGTGATTTTTACACCACATTTTTTAATCTAGAGTAAATTAAACGAATGATCCTTTAAGTTTATAGCAAATTTCACAAATGCTCCTTTAGTTTCAAAAATTACACCGATGGTCTTTAATTCTGAAAAGTTTTTCACCGATGGTCCTTTATACTAACTGACGTTAATTTTTACTGTTAACTTACCCCATGTGCAATGCACATGAGGGTAAAAAAGTCATTTTTCATTTCTTTTCATTCTTAAATTAATTTTTTTATCTTAAATAAACGTTTTTAGTTTTAGAATAAAAAGAAAAGAAATGAAAAATGACTTTTTTACCCTCTTGTGCATTGCACATGGGGTAAGTTAACAGAAAAAATTAACGTCAGTTAGTGTAAAGGACCATCGGTGAAACAACCTTTCGGAATTAAGGACCATCGGTGTAATTTTTGAAACTAAAGGATAATTTGTGAAATTTGTTATAAACTTAAAGGACCATCCGTGTAATTTACTCTTTAATCTATGTACCATAATAGTTGCATTATATATTTGTATAATATGCATGAATATTTGTACAGTATAGTATAGGAAAAAAAAAAAACTGTGGTACACAAATTAATTCCCATATTATGACTTAAAACTCAAAATAATTGTTACCAATATATCGAGTTTTCCGAACCGAGACTCAATAAAATTCGCCATGCGATACTAGCCGAATCTTTGACATCGAGTTGATGAAAAACGACGTCTCGGAACCCGGAAGAGTGCAATTTAGCGACGGCGGCTTCTCCCATCTTCTCGTTCCGGGCAGTCAACACTACAACCACTTGATCAGCCAATTGCTTGGATATTTCAAAACCAACACCTTTGTTTCCACCGGTAACAACAGCAACCCTAAACAATTGAAGAACAAAAATGGAGTTCAAACACCAGATTGTTTTTAGACTTGAAGCATGAGATGATTCATGAGTACCTTTTAGACACCATTTTCTTAATTTATGCGGGCTTGATTCGAGTCTTTTTTACTGCTTTCGGTATAATGTTTGTGACGTTATATATAGGATTGTGTGAATTTCTTCAAGTTAAAAATTTGGCCCTTGAACGATACTAATTAGTCCACGGTCAATACTTTTGTGATTCTATTTACACACCGGAAATTCCTCTTTTTGAATGTGATGATCTAGATCAATACTTTTATTTATTTTACATATAAATTTATTTTTTTTGTAAATTTTAATCTATAATGTGGAGAAAATATAAATATATAGTTGCAACACGTTTATTTTTTTCTATATTTTGACATACATATTGTCACAATATGAGATATCATCTCCTATATATGAGCCCTAATTTGACTTGGGTTTGACAACTAGGCAACTCCGAGCTCTCTCATTGGCCGGTTTTGCCACGTGTAATTCTCCGATTGGCTCACGCATTTCATGAACAAATCCGTTTTGTGTTAAAATCAAAACTCCTGCATTTATGGTAACAAACTATAATCACGTCAAAAGATACCCGAAATTATTCTATCATATAAATTCCATGCAAATACAATAACTAATACAGCTGTATTATTTCGGATATATTATTCTATCATATAAAAAAACTAATCAACCTAAATTTCGGTCATATATACGGTATAATTTAAAATCCTTAAATCCCGTGATTTGGTTAATCTCTTTACCATATTTGAATTTAGGTTAACCATCTACCTCTATATACGAGGCCTAATTTTGATTTGAATTTGACAACTTGTCCATTTAGAGCTCTCTCATTGGCTGCTAATACTGACATGTAATCCTCAATAATTGCCACCTGTCAATCCCAATATCACTGCAATATCAATATTCTCAAATCATTCACGATGTTTCAGCAAGATATTTTAAATGCTTTTTTTTTTTAAATTATCACCTTAAATGCTTTATTTCTATTTTTGAAAATAAACCATTCACGATGTTCAGCAAGATATTTAAACAAATATTTTAATTCTTTTTTTGAACTATAAATCGGCACAGTATAATTAAAGTTTACTTTTTATATATTCGTACTAAATTATATTTCGCATACTATTAATTACCATCCTCACAGCTTTATTTGCTTTCTTGAAATATATTTCACTAATTTAAGGTGACTAAAATATATACGTAGAATATCTCATGCGAGAGCTACATAGCCGATTCTGAATATTCTGCAATTAATACCCGATTAATTGCAGCCAAATTAATACCTGATTATGATTTTCACATCTCCTAATATATAGCTGCGATTTAGGAACAATAATTTGACTTCTTTAAATATATCACTAATTTCAAAATTAAGATATGCGATATTTATGTAAACAAATAAATTCATTCAAAAGATTAGCATTTATCTCTTTTTTAAAATTAGAATAAAACAGGGAAAGTTTGTTGATTTTTCGAATATTTTACATACTTAATTTGCGGGTTTTTATATTTAACAAGCTTGAAGAATTCTATATAAAGTATAAACACGATTACGGTTTAGGATTCAGTCACAAAATATCAACACTCTTTAGCAACTTTTGCTTTTTTAAAGCTTCATTATGTTCTATAAACAGGTATAAACCACTAACTTTTATATTATATTTGATTCCTCTTATTTTTTTCATAATAGATGAACGCATATATGGAGTTTTGGTATTTAGGGTGACAAATTATTGAATTTTTTTTGCTGTAGAGATCCTATTTTTATTATATGTTGCTATGTTGCAGCTGTAACGACCCGAAATTTGTGAATAAATAAATTATTTAAAAATATGATAAATAAGGATTAATCAATTAAAAGACGTAGAAATTGGTTTCGTGTCATTAGGACACCGTATGAGAAAGTTATGGTCGAAACCGGGTCGAGACAAAGGTTGAAAAATGCAGCCTGGCTGCATAGGGTAGTTCGCGGCGCGAACTGGAGTTCGCGATCGCGAACTTGGAACAGAGAGTTGGGGTTTTTGGTGATCGAGTTCACGGCTGGCTCACGATCGGGAAGAAGTTCGCGACAAGGGTAGTTCGCGGCGCGAACTGCCTGTTCGCGGCGCGAACTCGTCCGACCAGGCATTAAAGACGGGATATTGCTCATTTATTGCATATCAAAACCCTAGTTTCTCTCTTTTGCGATTTTCGAGCATAACATCTGATTTTGGGTGATTTCTTCACAAATCCTTGGTAGATTTCACTCCTAGTGGAAGATTAAAGGTATATCTTCACTCTTTTATCCTTGTAGCTCAAGATCTATGGATCTTAAAGCTAGGGTTTGAAATCCTAGTTCTTGGGTTAGTGATTTATGGTGAAATAAATGATGTATACACCTAGTAGATGGTATATTAACAAGGGAATCAAGTGTATGGTTATGATTTGTAAGAATCTTAAGGGTTGGTTAAACCTAGGGTTTGATAAATCACCATAATTGGGGGAAAGTGGTTAGTAAGTGTTATCTAGAGATGGATGAACACATTAGTAGTAATGAGTGATGTTGATCATGTTGTTATAATTGTATTAGGCTTTTGGTGAAGCCTTGGGAAGTCGATTGAATTGTGAAGCAAGAGATTGGGTGTCAAGAACACGGTTGGAGCATCATATTGCTAAGGTGAGTACGTGTGGACTTTACTGAGTACATAGCCATAGAAATGTATTTTAACTACTTGTGATATGTCTAATTAAATATGTATTTAGACTTATTGTGTGTGAATTTAGCTATATATTAATGTTAATATGTAACTAACTTGTTTAATTATGGGTGTGATAGTCGAATGCTTTACTTGGCATAACGATTAGGTTATGATGAGAGATAGATGGTGGTGATGCGGGGGATCCCCGATCATTGAGACGAGTGTATATATGTTTATACACTAGGCACGATGGTGCTTCTAGTATGCATATGTTTGCATACTAGGTTTGTTTGGATCCTGATACATATATGTTTATGTATTGGATATGCTTGTGTATTGGTGCATATATGTTTATGTACTAGATATGGATGCTAGAGATTGATAGAGTTACCACAGGGTGACTAGACTGTGTTGTTAAGATGTATATGTATAAAATATTATCTATATATATATATATATATATAAATATATATATATATATATATATATATATATATATATATATATATATATATATATATATATATATATATATATATATATATATATATATATATATATATATATATATATATATATGTGTGTGTGTGTGTGGGTGGTGATGTACGGTTTATCGGGAATAAAACCCATGTATCTCACGAGACTTTATTGTCTCACGTACTCCTTGTTTGTTTTGCTATGTACTCAGGTTCGGGATCGAAGGTATAGGTGCGCATGGATAGAGATGCGGGGCCTAGAGTAGAAGAACACTAGAACGAATTTAGACTTAACTTTGGTTTTGATCTATTTTGTAACACCAACTTTATACTCTGATTTTCATACCAAAGGTTTTTGTAAATCCGTATTTTGGGATAGTTCTCCTCTATATTAAATGATTATTTTGGCCAAATGTTTTGTTATAAAATTCGAGGTGTTACAACTTGGTATCAGAGCTATAGTTTAAGTGAATTAGGTTGGATGTCCATCCTAGTCTTAGACTGTAGCATTAGGAATGTAAGATTCCTTGAGATTATAGGTTAACCTTGAGACTTTATGTTAAGTTTAGGGTTGAACCTAGGGGACCTATGAAAGTTGATATGATTTTGAATGTTGAGTCTTATAAGACTAATGGGTTGTACACGAGATACTAAATGTTTAATGTCTTTCGTATAGTCTTGATTGAAAGAAATGGTGAATACCCGTCGAAGTGGGAAAGCCCCGGAGAACCGGGAGGAAGAAATACCTCATGTCGAGGTTGTGGTTGAGCAAGAGAGCCAACCGTCGATGCATCGAGTTGATGAATCGGAGGTCGGAGCTAATAAGACTCCGGTAACTATGGCGGACCTCCAAACTATTATTGATCAAATCAAAGGGACGGTGGCCGAGGAAGTGCACCGTATAATGGGGAACCGTGAAAAGAAGGAGGATGACCGTGAGTCCGAGGATGAGAGGACCGGGGGTAGTGACACCGGTGAAAGAAAATCATCTACGGGTGGTCAAAGTGATGCTAGGGCGAGGCCCGATGAGAAAGAAGGTTGTTCGTTTAAATCCTTCATGGCTTGTAAGCCAAATGTGTATACGGGTAGTTCGGACCCGAAAGTGACTATGAGGTGGATCCGAGAGACCGAGCGGGTCATCGGAAGTAGCAAGTGTAAGAAGGCCGATATGGTGACGTATGCGTCACAATTGTTGAAAGAAGATGCTATGGTTTGGTGGGACATAGTTTATGAAACCCTCGGAAGGGAGGTTGTTGAGAAAATGTCGTGGGATGAGTTTACCACGAGATTGAAAAAGAAGTTTTGTCCCGAAAGGGATTTGGAGAAAATGCATGAGAAATTTGTGACACTCAAGAAGGGTGATATGTCGGTTGATGTAACACCCTAAAATTTACAAGATTTTTAAAATTTTTAAATTCAAAATTATAATCAAAAAGGTCCCATAAATAATCCCCAAAATAATTGTTTGATTTAAAAATGTATTTAATACGGAAATGTCTTAAATAAAATTCAGAGTTTTGAAATAATAAAAACGTTTCACATCAGCACTAAGAAGTAATACAGTAGTCAACCGTCCACCTTCTCCTTTCCTTTGCTAGTACCTGAAAATGGGAGGGAGTTTTTGGGTCAGCGGGGAAGCTGAGTGAATAAACTCAAAATGCAAACAACTGCAACATACAATACATGAGGGCACACAGGTGAACTCCTAATCATTTACCACTAAGTTAATTTCTCAGTTTTTGTATCTTTTAAATTTATATAGCGCGCTTGTGTAACTCGAGTCGAGAGATCAACCTCGCCTCTCCTTACACTAAAATGCCACAAGGGCCCACACAGAATTTGCCACAAGGGCCCACACAGAATTTTGCCACAAGGGCCCACACAGAATTTGCCACAAGGGCCCACACAGAATTTGCCACAAGGGCCCACACAGAATTTGCCACAAGGGCCCACACAGAATTTGGCACTCAGGCCACCACACAGAACTTCCACTGAGATTTATTAATTATTTTTATGTTTTCAACTCCTAACATAAACCACACAGATAGCCCTATCACTTAGTAGCACAAAATGAATTGGTACCGGCTCAGATACTCGGCACGTCCGTCTCAGATCAGTAGTATGCAAAAACAGTCACTCAGATAACAGATCAACACACAGAAAGTACAACAGATCAAAATAGTTAACCATATGAGTCATGCACGTAACGTTATAACTGAATACACGGTGAGAATACTCACCTCGAAAAGCGTAAGCTCCAAAGATACCTCAGCACTCTATACTACTGTCCAGCTAGTGTCTAGATGGTCCTAAAGCACGAAATATAACCCTGATTAGACTAACTCGAAACTTGTTTAGAATATAAAAGTTTCTCCAATTGGAATTAGTTTAATGCTTTGAAAAGAATGATTCTTTTACATCATAGCCCAAACCATACTTAAAACATTTAATCCACCATTTGTTTAAAAAATGTTTCTCTTTTGATTAAATACCAAGAGTTTCTCTTGATTTAGATAATAACTAGCCATAACTTTAATTTGCTAAAAAAAAAAAGAAGTCCAAAACCCTCGTGCAAAACCCAACTCAAAACTCGTTTAAATGTAAAAGTTTGTTGTTTTAACAAAAGATGCAAAAATAAATCCCTCGATTTAATTATTCAAGCTTGGCTATACAATTTAAAATAAACATTCTCATTTCTTTTCCGAAAACGACCAAAACTTCGAATCTGCCAAGTCAACTCATAATAACTAATAAAGAAAAAGAGTGAAAACAGCGATTTGAATAACCGGAGAAAAAGAAAACGGTAACGAGGTTTACTACCGACGAAGGTTGCTCACTTGAATCATTTTCCAACCCGGCTGAGCTAGCTATTCCACGCAGATTTCTCAGCTGCTCAAGACTACTTAACCAGAAACGGAAATGGTAATTTTCCGGCGAAAACGAGAGTTCACGGCGGAACAGAAACTCTTGGCGGAAACAGGAACTCACCGGCGGCCCGGAAATCCTCCGGCAAAACGGGAACACAATTGGTGGAGGTGGAAATCAGAAATCGGAATGGGTTCATGGTGGCGACGGAAATGAAACATGCGGTGGTGGAGTCTTAGAAATAACGGTGATGCTTTTTAAACGGAAGCACACGGAGGTGAAACGGCGACGTTTACCGGTCGGCGAAGAATCACGGAAAGAGAAGTTCACGGTGGTGCTCGGGATTTATGGTGGAGCAGAATCACGAAGGTGGTGAAAACATAATATGGCAACGGAAATAGGACTAGAAGCTCACGGTGGTGGTTTCCAACGGAAAACAGAAGCAATGAGAAGTTGTTGACGTGGCTCACGGCGGAGCAAGAAGTCTGAAACGCTCGCCGGAACAGAACGAGGAGAGTTCACCGGAATATGATCGTCTTCATGGTACGACGGAATAGAAACGGAAGGGGTTTTGCGGTGGTGGAGCTTATCTCTTGGAAATGGAGACTGTAGCCACAAAAGTGGAAAAAGGGGACAAGGTTAGGTTCTCGGCTAGGGTGGAAAGGAAAACAAAAGAACACGACTAAGGCTTGTGTCTTCCATTTAGCAGGCCACAAAGCTTTGGGCCTGACTCTCCACTTGCTGGGCTCACTCATCATGGGCTCTCTTATCTTTTGCTCGACCGAACCAACATGATCAATTGCTCCACCAGACTCAAACATCGAAGACAAAAGTTACGGGATTTAAAACGACATACACAACATTTAATTGGACATGATAATTTAAATAATACTCGTATACTTTATTAAAACGTCACACATTAATACGCATAACCACCGAACGTCACATAATTATTGTATTGCAAACTCATAGACCCACAAAAACGTAAGTTAAATTTTAATTTTAATTATTATTTAATTTCTGAATTTTCAGGGCGCTACAGTTGAAGAGTATTCGAGGGAGTTCACGGGATTGCTCCCGTTTGTTGCTAAAACCTATTCGGAGGAGAGGTTGAGGGTGGTCCGTTATGCTAGTGGGCTACCTTGGGATTATCAGTTGGAAGTTAAGAGGGCGATCACCCTTGATGAGGCTATTAGTGCCACCCGGGGTGTGGAAGAGGTGAACGTGGCAAGGATTGCCGAGAGGGCCCATGGGGGCGAAAAGAGAAAAGCCGAGAGTGGCTCGGGTACTTATAAAAAGGGGAAGTTCACATCGAGCTTCTCAAGGCAAGGGAGTGTTGCCTTATGCAAGAAGTGTGGGAGAAGTCATACCGGCGAATGCCGAGGAGAGCCGAGGACTTGTCATAGTTGTGGCAAGACGGGGCATTTGGCCCGGGATTGTAGGTCCAAGTCGGCGGCCGAGGTCGAGTGCTACTCATGTCATGAGAAGGGGCATTATAGTCATTTGTGCCCGAAAAAGAAGACCGAATCACTTGTGTCCACGGCTCAAATGAAAGTGGAGCCGGCAAAGGTGAAGGGGCGATCCTTCCAACTTACTCGGGAGGAGGCGAAGGAGGCACACGATGTGGTGTCAGGTACTTTATTCATTAACTCCTTGCCAACTTATATCTTGTTTGATTCGGGTTCCAATTATTCGTTTGTGTCTCATGAGTTTGGTTGTAAGTTGAATGTACCGTCCGAAAAGTTAGATGAAATGTATGAGATAGAGGTAGCCGATGGAAAAACCTCAATGGTTGAACGTATATATAGAAATTGTGAATTAGAAGTAGACGGGAAAAAGTTTAAGGTCGATTTGTTGCCAATGGGAATAAAGGCTTTCGACGTGGTTATTGGTATGGATTGGTTGGGTTTGCACCGAGCCAAGATATTGTGTGATAAGAAGATAGTGTCGATCAAGACACCCGAGAACGAAAAAGTGTATGTATATGGGGAAAAACGACATCACATGCCTAATGTGATTACCGCCATCAAGGCGAGGAAATTTTTATCGAAGGGTTGTACATCGTTTATTGCATATGTGTTAGATGGCCGAAAAGAAAAGAAGGCGGTGGGTGATGTTAAAATTATTCGGGATTTTCCCGAGGTGTTCCCCGTAGATTTACCCGGTTTGCCACCGGAGAGACAAGTTGAGTTCAAGATTGATTTAGTGTCGGGGGCGACGCCGATTGCTCGTGCTCCATATCGTTTAGCTCCCACCGAGATGCGGGAATTGATGACTCAATTGCAAGAATTGCTAGACAAAGGTTTTATTCGTCCGAGTTCGTCACCGTGGGGTGCCCCGGTGTTGTTTGTCAAGAAGAAAGACGGTTCGATGAGAATGTGTATCGACTACCGTGAGTTGAATAAGGTAACCATAAAGAACCGTTACCCGTTGCCGAGGATCGACGATTTGTTTGATCAATTGCAAGGTGCTAGTTACTTCTCAAAGATTGATTTGAGGTCGGGTTATCACCAAGTTCGGGTGAAGGAAGGTGACACCGAGAAGACGGCCTTTCGTACACGGTATGGTCATTATGAGTTTCTAGTGATGCCGTTTGATCTTACGAATGCGCCGGCTATTTTTATGGATTTGATGAATCGGGTTTGTAAACCGTTTCTTGATAAGTTCTTGATTGTATTTATTGACGATATCTTGATTTACTCGAAGACCGAGGAAGAACACGAGCATCATTTGAGACTCGTGTTGGATGTGTTGAAACGGGAGAAGTTGTATGCCAAATTTTCGAAGTGTGAGTTTTGGTTGCGGGAGGTGCAATTTCTAGGTCACGTGGTATCACGGGATGGTATTAAAGTTGATCCTTCGAATATTGAGGCGGTGTCTAATTGGGAGGCTCCGAGAACTCCTACCGAGGTTAGAAGTTTTCTCGGATTGGCCGGGTATTACCGGAGATTTATACAAGATTTCTCGAGAATTGCGGTCCCACTCACAAAGTTGACTAGAAAAAGTGAGAAGTTCGTGTGGGATAAGAAGCAAGAGGAGGCGGTCGGTTTATTGAAGGGAAAGTTGTGTAACGCGCCGATTCTCACGTTACCGGATGGTATGGAAGATTTTGTGGCGTATAGTGACGCTTCGAATCAAGGGCTCGGTTGTGTGTTGATGCAAAGGGGTAAGGTAATCGCGTATGCCCCGCGACAATTGAAGGATGCGGAAACGAGGTACACGACACACGACTTGGAGTTGGCGGCGATCGTGTTTGCCTTGAAATTGTGGAGGCACTATTTATATGGTACTCGGTGTACATTATATACGGATCATAAGAGTTTGCAATATGTGTTTACTCAAAAAGACCTTAATATGCGACAAAGAAGGTGGATCGAGTTGATCAACGACTATGATTGTGAGATTGTGTACCATGCGGGAAAGGCGAATGTTGTAGCCAACGCCTTGAGCAGAAAGGTCTACGAGAAGCCGATCAAAGGAAGGTCAATGCGTATCGAAGTCGTCTCGAGTATCATCGAAAGAATCAAGAATGCTCAGCGAGAGGTTATGGGAAAAGAAGAGTTGAGACAAGAACGGTTGGGTAAGAACCAACATTTTGTGGAAAATGTGCAAGGGTTGAAAACCGTAGGCGGTCGAATTTGGGTTCCTAAGTTCGGGGGTGTCCGAAAGGAGTTATTGCATGATATGCACAAGTCAAAGTATTCTATTCACCCTGGGAGTACAAAGACGTATCAAGATTTGAAACGGGTTTATTGGTGGCCCGGAATGAAGACGAGAGTAGCCAAGTACATCTCGAAGTGTGCCACGTGTGCTCAAGTGAAAGCCGAGCATCAAGTACTGTATGGGGTAGCTCAATCATTGCAAGTACCGGCCGGAAAGTGGGAAGACATAACTATGGATTTCATAGTTGGGTTACCAAAGACGAGTAGGGGTCACGATGCCATTTGGGTCATAGTTGACCGGTTGACCAAGAGTGCCTTATTTTTAGCCATTCGGGAGACTTTGCCACTTGAGAAGTTGGCTAAGTTGTATGTTGATGAGGTGGTTCGACTCCACGGGGTTCCATTGTCAATTGTATCCGATCGAGACGCGAGGTTTACCTCGAGATTTTGGAGATCGTTACAAGATGAATTGGGTACAAAATTGCGGTTGAGCACGGCTTATCACCCGCACACCGACGGTCAAAGTGAAAGAACAATTCCAACGGTTGAAGACTTGTTAAGATCGTGTGTGTTAGATTTCGGGGGTAAATGGGATGAGCATTTACCGTTGGTCGAATTCTCATATAATAACAGTTATCATTCGAGCATCCAGATGCCACCTTACGAGGCGTTGTATGGGAGAAAATGTAGGACTCCATCGTGTTGGCTTGAAGCGAGAGAAACCAAGCTCACGGGTCCCGAGATCGTGAGGGTGACAAATGAAAAGATTGGTGTAATACGAGCCAACATGAAGGCCGCCCAAGATAGGCAAAGAAGTTATTCGGGTTTGAAGAAGAGACCATATGACTTGGATGTCGGGGATATGGTAATGTTGAAGGTGTCACCTTGGAAAGGTGTGATGCGGTTTGGAAAGAAAGGGAAGTTAAGTCCAAGGTATATTGGACCGTTTAAAATATTAAAACGAATCGGGCTTCAAGCATTTAAGTTGGAACTTCCACCCGAGCTTCAAGGTGTGCATGACACCTTCCATGTGAGTTATTTGAAGAAGTTCATTGGTGAAGTTGAGAATATTATTCCATTGCAAGAGTTGCGGGTTGATGCCTCGAACCGGTTGATTGAAGAGCCCGAGGCTATTCTAGAGACAAAGACAAAGAAGCTTCGGAATAAAGAGATCGAGTTGGTGTTGGTCAAGTGGAAGCATTCTCTTGGACCAAATTTGACTTGGGAAGTCAAAGACGAGATTCGGAAACGGTACCCGGATTTCGTGAACTATGATGAGATTCCGAGGACGGAATCTTCTTAAGGGGTAGATAGTTGTAACGACCCGAAATTTGTGAATAAATAAATTATTTAAAAATATGATAAATAAGGATAAATCAATTAAAAGACGTAGAAATTGGTTTCGTGTCATTTGGACACCGTATGAGAAAGTTATGGTCGAAACCGGGTCGAGACAAAGGTTGAAAAATGCAGCCTTGCTGCATAGGGTAGTTAGCGGCGCGAACTGGAGTTCGCGATCGCGAACTTGGAACAGAGAGTTGGGGTTTTTGGTGATCGAGTTCACGGCTGGCTCACGATCGGGAAGAAGTTCGCGACAAGGGTAGTTCGCGGCGCGAACTGCCTGTTCGCGGCGCGAACTCGTCCGACCAGGCATTAAAGACGGGATTTTGCTCATTTATTGCATATCAAAACCCTAGTTTCTCTCTTTTGCGATTTTCGAGCATAGCATCTGATTTTGGGTGATTTCTTCACAAATCCTTGGTAGATTTCACTCCTAGTGGAAGATTAAAGTTATATCTTCACTCTTTTATCCTTGTAGCTCAAGATCTATGGATCTTAAAGCTAGGGTTTGAAACCCTAGTTCTTGGGTTAGTGATTTATGGTGAAATAAATGATGTATACACCTAGTAGATGGTATATTAACAAGGGAATCAAGTGTATGGTTAAGATTTGTAAGAATCTTAAGGGTTGGTTAAACCTAGGGTTTGGTAAATCACCATAATTGGGGGAAGTGGTTAGTAAGTGTTATCTAGAGATGGATGAACACATTAGTAGTAATGAGTGATGTTGATCATGTTGTTATAATTGTATTAGGCTTTTGGTGAAGCCTTGGGAAGTCGATTGAATTGTGAAGCAAGAGATTGGGTGTCAAGAACACGGTTGGAGCATCATATTGCTAAGATTACTGAGTACATAGCCATAGAAATGTATTTTAACTACTTGTGATATGTCTAATTAAATATGTATTTAGACTTATTGTGTGTGAATTTAGCTATATATTAATGTTAATATGTAACTAACTTGTTTAATTATGGGTGTGATAGTCGAATGCTTTACTTGGCATAACGATTAGGTTATGATGAGAGATAGATGGTGGTGATGCGGGGGATCCCCGATCATTGAGACGAGTGTATATATGTTTATACACTAGGCACGATGGTGCTTCTAGTATGCATATGTTTGCATACTAGGTTTGTTAGGATCCTGATACATATATGTTTATGTATTGGATATGCTTGTGTATTGGTACATATATGTTTATGTACTAGATATGGATGCTAGAGATTGATAGAGTTACCACAGGGTGACTAGACTGTGTTGTTAAGATGTATATGTATAAAATATTATCTATATATATATATATATATATATATATGTGTGTGTGTGTGTGTGTGTGGTGATGTACGGTTTATCGGGAATAAAACCCATGTATCTCACGAGACTTTATTGTCTCACGCACTCCTTGTTTGTTTTGCTATGTACTCAGGTTCGGGATCGAAGGTATAGGTGCGCATGGATAGAGATGCGGGGCCTAGAGTAGAAGAACACTAGAACGAATTTAGACTTAGCTTTGGTTTTGATCTATTTTGTAACACCAACTTTATACTCTGATTTTCATACCAAAGGTTTTTGTAAATCCATATTTTGGGATAGTTCTCCTCTATATTAAATGATTATTTTGGCCAAATGTTTTGTTATAAAATTCGAGGTGTTACAGCAGCAGACTCGTGTTTTAATTAGCATTAGGTTTATGATTGGTAATGCATAAACAAAATGTTCATCTTATATACATTCAACCAGGTAATTATTATCATTTTTTTGAAATTTTATTTATGTGATTGCTTCACATGTCGAAATTTAACAACGATTTAGAATATACCTTCAACATGTTGAAATTTATTTGTTAAATACTGCAAACTGCAGGAATTTTCTTACGTGATTTATAATATTTTTTAGTGTTTTAGATTAAATGTTTGACTAGAAAATCCAATCGAGCTTAACATATAAAATTTTGATATGTTATTTCATTTGTTTTGAACTGTGTTATATAATGTTAGGATATAGTAGGGCAGACCATATGTATGAAACAGATTGGACTTAGGAATTGTTATTTCCAAGGTTGTAGAACTCGCTACTCGCTACCCGTTCGTTCGACGACCTTGTAGTGAGTACCCGGTTACTCGGTGAGTACTCGGCGAGTACTCGAATCTGGAATTTTTATGTATATAGTTATATAAATATATAATATACATGCAATTTACCTAATTTTTAAAATAAATACATATTAAATGATAAATTTTAAGTAAAATTATGCCCCCATGTATAGATTAATAACACAGAGCAAGTAACATAGATTCATTTCCTTGTGGTCCTAACACTGCATTCCCTTTAAATCTATGAACTTAAAATTTTAAAACTCAATTGGCCCTAAATACCCGTTGTTGGCTGATTTTGATCACCTAAACCGATTTTCACCACCATTGAGTGCCATTGACCGAGTAATTAACCGGTTAGGACCAACCCGACTCAGTAGAACAGCGGGTAGCGGTTACCCGGTGAGTACTCGGGCGGGTAGACCGGGTTTTACAACATTGGTTATTTCAATAACATAATTCATAACAAGTAGGGCAAAAACAGATTTTACGATATAGATTGAAAAACTGCAAATTAGATTAACAATTGATAAGTTTAACAAGTCAAGTAGGGGATTAACAATTCCTAAGTTTAGGGCAAGGGCATTACAATAAACAAATAAGATATTCTAATCCCATCCAGATAAGGGCATTAACAATTCATAAACTTTAACAAGTCAAGTAGGGCAAAAATAAATTTTGGTTATGCAATGTTTTTCATATGTTAATTTTGAGGTGTCTTCATTCTTCAACAGATTTTGGTTATACAATAACTAAATCAATACTTTTAGCCATCGATGTAATGTAGGAAAGTATCAATAATTCGTTTTATGGTTGTAACCAAACACTAAAAGAATTGTAAAATGATAAATTCACTAACAAATTTACATCTGGAGTTGAACAGTACCTTCTTGTGTACTATCGAAAATTTCTGAAATTTTCAGGTTGACATAATTTTTGTGATTCCGTAATCTTGCGATCGAAGGAGGAAGTTTTTGTGATTCCATCTCTGATTCAAGGTATTCATTGCCCTAATTCGAAATTAGTCTAAAAATCCTAGCCTATGCGGATGATTCTCTAGCACTAGGAGGATGGATGCAAACGATGGTTCCTAGCCCTAGGCGTACGCTGTAGCCTGTGTTATACTGCATCCGTCTCAAAAAAAATAATTTCATTTCTCTTGGGCACAAGATTTTAGAAGATAGTTAGTGGTGAGTCTTTGGTAATACTTTTGATTAAAATATAAGGTTAGATTGGAGAAAGAAAATATTTTATGAGATAGTGAGTGGTTGAATTATTATTATTAATATTATTTTATTAAGTGGACCCATATTTGAAAAATGAGAACTTTTTTATGAGACAAAATTTGAAGGAGAAATGAGAAATTTTTTATGGGACTGAGGAAGTATGCTTTTGTGAAATGCAAATATGGTTGTTCATGTCAGCAAGAAGGTTTTTACCAAAAGGCTATTGATCTAGCGGTAAAGTGTTTGCCTCCATCCATAAGGTTGAGGGTTCAAATCACATAGTGAACATAGGTGCCCACAATTCGTTTAAACAATCCCATAGAGCACTAGGAATCAAATCGGCCCAATGCAATTTATCTATCTATACCTATATCTTCTATACACGAATTTTAAAAATGTTATATTTTTAGTGTTATAATTTTTTATTTGTTACAATAAGTTACAACAAATGTCGTTTATAAAGAAGTCTTATTTCGTCTCAAAATTTTCTATAACATTTATTTATATATCAAAATTTTGTACCAACTTATCATTACAATTATGGATTATTAAGTCACTTAAAATGTATCAATATTTTTGTTATTTTTCTACATATCTCTTGAAGTATGCCCGCCCAGTCGGGCGGGCTTTGAAGCTAGTATCTAATATATAGTGCATTTTTCGTTATAATAACTGGTTTAACTAGCTAAGTATCTGCACAAAGTAGTAGAATCGTTTCATTTCGGTGTATAAGCATTTAGATGTTTATCTATTCACATCACACTTTCTTCAGATTTATCCGTTCGTGTAATTTATAACTAATTAAAATATAAAAATAGATTAGATAGTCAATTCAAAATGTTATGTTTAAATTAGTAAATTTCTATTTCCTTTTATGAAAATTTAATTTACCGGCAATTTATTTAAAGCTCTTTTGTTTATGAATAAAGTAACTTTTAATCTAATTTAATGAGAAATTATTTTGTGGGACAAAAATTTAGAATGAAATGAAAAGTTTTTTATAGGACGATGAAAATATTAAATAATTTAGGGATTAATGTAGGGTTATATTAGTAAAATTAATTTTTGTAAAAATAAGAGACTAAAGATGTTAGCTAAATACTTTATTATATAGTATAGATATTTAGAAAATTAATTTTTCGTAAGTACATTTGTTTAAATATGGATTTTTTTTATATAAATTTAATCGAAGATCAGAATCAATGGTGACAACCGAAGGTTTCATGCAAACGGTGTCATTAAATCGACATCGGTTAGTTGCAAACTGACGAAGCTGTTGACATCCTGCTTATATATCTAGTATATTTAGCTTATATTTTTATGTTGTTAATAAAATTTAATATATGATTTCAGTAATTGTATGAATACATATAGTTACGAATTTAATTGTCAAATAATGTTTATATAAGCTAATTTTTATATGATCTCCTATTATGATATAATTTATATTGAAACATAGTTAAAAAATGAACCGAGCATAAATATATACTCAAATTTTTATTATATATATATATATATATGTATTAAAAGTTATAAAAGAAAAATTATATTTTATAAAAAATTGAACGGCAATTATATTTTATTTGAAACAATTTTTTGTATTACAAAATTAAAAAAAATTGTCTACACCCTTTAGTGCAAATAATAGGACCCTTTTTTCAACAAGTAACACATGAATAGGTTTCACAAGTAATATGATTATACTTCACAAGTAACGCATAACTAAGTCTTGAGAAGTAACACATGACTAAGTTTCCACAAGTAACACATGAGTAAGTTTTATCCTAATATATGAAAATTCGAAAAATATTTGAAAAATATATGTAGAATTTTTTTTTCTGGATACCTGATATCTGGATTTTGGATATCTGAAGTTCTGATACCGAATTCGGATAGTAAAAATGACTATATGAAAATTTGGATATCTTAAAACCGGGTATATGGTTTTGAACACCTATTACTACCAACATTCTAACATTTATCGTGTGACTTTTTTTATTCTAGTTAAAATAATAATGGGTTGACATAACTAACTCGTTTAATAAATTAATGAATGATAGAATTTTTTGAAATGATTAATCAAATAGGTCAGTTAAGATTGAGACATCTCAATTTGTCGATACACGAACCGCATACGTAAACTCAAATACTACACCAATTTTCTATCGGAAGAAATATGGTGACTTAATTTGAAGGCAGTGTGGCTTGGCCATAAAATGACTGAAGAACATGTAGACCAAGAATTCTTTGAGAACAACTACATACATGTATAGTCTAGTAAATAAAATAGAGATTTTGCATTTGGGTTGTTCTTTCCTGTCTCAAACTAATTAATCATTTTTATTTTATTTTTAAGTTGTTGAGAAAATAAGTATTTATTTTAACCAACCAAATTTTTTTAATTACAACGTATTAGTCTCAATTTTTTTAAATCGTGTATAATTTAAAAATACGTAATTAATTTAAGCGGAGAGAGTAGCACATTATATTTATATTTTAATAAATAATATATATTTATTAAATAATATATTTTTATTTTAAATATATATTAACTTAAATTTTTAATTAAATAATACTTCCTCCGATTCAAAATAAGTGCTACACTTTGGGTTTCACGGTATTCGAGGCAAAAGATTATAATGGTGGTTAAAATAGATTAATTGAATGGTTAGTGGATATTGAGTTCCACACTTTTTGAATAAAGTGGGATTAATGATGTTTAAAAGTAAAAAGTAAGGGTAAATGAGTTATTTCACTTTGTTAAAGTAGATAGTTAGTGGGTGTGGGTCCTACTATTTTTTGCCAAATAAGGTAATTTATCAAAGTATAACACTTATTTTGAATCACCCATATAAGGAAAGTGTAGCACTTATTTTGAACTGGAAGAAGTAGTATTTATTAAAAAAAAATTAAAATTATCAATGTTAACATACTAGAATTCCAAAAGAGGAAGGACTGTAAATGTAAATATTACAAAATGAGCAACCTGCAAAACCCTCAAGAATCTTAGACTAGGGGTGGCAATAATGCGGGTTGGGTCATAAATGGGTTGACCCGTTTGGGTTCGCGGGTTGAAAATCACAACCCAACCCAACCTTTTTGTAACGACCCGAAATTTGTAAATAAATAAAATATGTAAAAATATGATAATTATGGATAAATCATATAAAACACGTAGGAATTGGTTTCGTGTCGTTTGGAGTCCGTATGAGAAAGTTATGGACGAAACCGTGTTGAAACCTAGACCGAAAAGTGCAGCCCTGCTGCACAGGTAGGCTCGCGGCGCGAGCCAGGCGCGAGCAAAACGCGAGGTTGAGCAGAGGGACCAGAGCTGAAACGCGAGAAGGTCGCGTTGACTTCGCGACGCGATCTCGACGCGAGCTGGGCGCGAAGTCTGGTATAAAGCGGCGACCAGCGGGAAGACCCGCGTCCTTTCGCGGCGCGAGCTCGGCGCGAGCTCGGCGCGAGCCAGTCCGACCAGTGCAATAAATTCGGGTTTTTAGCCATAAATGCATATTGAAAACCCTAGTTTCTTCCAAAGACGATTTTCGAGTGCAAGGGCTGTTTTGGGTTGATTTCTTCATCAAAGCTTGGTAGATTTCACTTCTAAGTGAAGATTTAAGGTATATCTTCACTCCTTGATCTTTGTAGCTTTAGATCTATGAATTTTAATGGTTGGGTTTGAAACCCTAGTTCTTGGGGTTATGGATTATGGTGATTTAAATGGTGTATACCCTTAATAGATGGTATATTAACAAAGGAAACAAGTGTATGATTATGATTTGTAAGAATCTTAAGGGTTGGTTAAACCTAGGGTTGGTAAATCACCATATTTGGGGAAAATGGATTGATGGGTGTTATCTAGAGGTAGATGAACACATTGGTAGTAGTAATTGATGTTGATCATATTGTGATAATTGTATTAGGCTTTTGGTGAAGCCTTGGAAAGTTGATTGGATTGAGAAACAAGAGATTGGGTGTCAAGAACACGGTTTGAGCATCATATTGCTAAGGTGAGTACGTGTGGACTTTACTGAGTACATAGCCTATGAAATACATTTTATTACTTGTGTTGTGGTCTATTTGCTTATTTGTGTAGACTAGTAGTTTATAGTTAGTTATACCGATAGTTGTATCGAACTAACTTGTTTGATGATAGACGTGAAAGCCGAGAGCTAGATTGACATAACCATCGAGTTATGATATGGTGAGATGATGTGATGATTCGGGGGATCCCCGGTCATGAGGTATGGAATGGGGAGCATTTGGGCGGATCCCCATCGGCCCATTCCATGATAGTAGTCTTGCTAACTGGAAGTAGTCCGGCGAGTAAGGCAGGTATTGGTAGATTGGGCGATTCCCTCTTGCCTTTACCTTGAAGCTTGTTAATGCGGGGGATCCCCGGTTAATAAGTTAATGTGGTTCTAGTTGGTTGGGGATGTCCCGACAACTAGGTATGATTGCTAGGAAAGCAAGGTATTAGAGTCACAATAGGGTGACTAGATAGATGGGTGATTGCTTACGTGTTTGTTGTTTGTCGTTCGGTTATTATTATTAACTTTGGGGTCTAAACCCATGTAGCTCACGAGACGTTTTTGTCTCACGTACTCCTTGTTTGTTTTGCTATGTACTCAGGTTCGGGATCGAAGGTTTAGGTACGCATGGATAGAGATGCGGGACCTAGAATAGAAGAACTCTAGATTGGATTTAGTCTTAGCTTGGTTATGATATATTTTGTAACACCTACTTTTATACTCTGATTTCATACCAAGGTTTTTGTAAATCCGAATTGAGGGTGTTCTTCTATTTATAAAATGTTTTATTTTGGCCGAATTTTGGTATTAAAATTTGAGGTGTTACAACTTGGTATCAGAGCTATAGTTTAAGTGAATTAGGTTGGATGACCATCCTAGTCTTAGACTGTAGCATTAGGAATGTAAGATTCCTTGAGATCATAGGTTGACCTTGAGACTTTATATTAAGTTTAGGGTTGAACCTAGGGGACCGATGAAATTGATATGGTTTGGATATTGAGTCTTATAAGACTAATGGGTTGTACACAAGGTACTAAATGTTTAATGTCTTTCGTATAGTCTTGATTGAAAGAAATGGTGAACACTCGTAGAAGTGGGAAAGCCCCGGAGAACCGGGAGGAGGAAGTACCTCCTGTTGAGAGGGTGGATGAGCAAGAAAGTCAACCATCAATGCATCGGGTTGACGAATCGGAGGTCGGAGCTAATAGAACTCCGGTGACAATGGCGGATCTCCAAACTATTATCGACCAAATCAAGGGAACGGTGGCCGAGGAAGTGCACCGAATTATTGGAGACCGTGAAAGGTCGGGTGGAGACCGGGAATCCGAGGCTAGGTCGGATGAGAAAACCGGAGGTAGTGGCACCGGGGAGGGGAAATCCTCCACGGGTGGCCAAAGTGATGCTAGGGCTAGGCCCGTTGTGAAAGAAGGTTGTTCGTTTAAATCCTTCATGGCATGTAAGCCAAATGTGTATACGGGTAGTTCGGACCCGAAGGTAACCATGAGATGGATCCGGGAAACTGAGAGGGTGATCGGAAGTAGCAAATGTAAGGATGTTGATATGGTGACGTATGCGTCACAATTGTTAAAAGAGGATGCGATGGTTTGGTGGGACATCGTGTATGAGACCCTCGGGAAGGAGGTGGTTGAGAAGATGTCGTGGGATGAGTTCACCACGAGATTGAAAAAGAAATTTTGTCCCGAAAGGGATTTGGAAAAGATGCACGAGAAGTTCGTGACCCTCAAAAAGGGTGATATGTCAATTGAAGAATATTCGAGGGAGTTCACGGGATTGCTCCCGTTTGTTGCTAAAACCTACTCGGATGAGAGGTTGAGGGTGGTCCGGTATGCTAGTGGGTTACCGTGGGACTACCAATTGGAAGTAAAGAGGGCGGTTTCACTTGATGAAGCTATTAGTGCCGCCCGGAGTGTCGAGGAAGTGAATGAGGCACGTGTTGCCGAGAGGGCCCATGTGGGCGAGAAGAGGAAAGCCGAAAGTGGCTCGAGTACGTTTAAGAAAGGGAAGTTCACATCGAACTTCTCTAAACAAGGGAGTGTGGGCTCGTGCAAGAAGTGCGGGAAGACTCATGCCGGCGTGTGCCGAGGGGAGTCGAAAACTTGTTATAATTGTGGGAAGCCGGGACATATGGCCCGAGAATGCAAGTCTAAATCTTTGGCCGAGATCGAGTGTTTTTCGTGCCACGAGAAGGGGCACTATAGCAATGTGTGCCCAAAGAAGGGAACCGAGTCGATGGTGTCCACGGCTCAAAAGAAAGTGGAGCCGGCGAAGGTGAAGGGGCGGTCCTTCCAACTTACTCGGGAGGAGGCGAAGGAGGCACACGATGTGGTGTCAGGTATTCTATTCATTAACTCCTTGCCAACTCATATTTTATTTGATTCGGGTTCTAATTATTCGTTTGTGTCCTATGAGTTCGGTTGTAAATTGAATGTGCCGTCCGAGATGTTAGATGAGGTTTATGAGATAGAAGTAGCCGACGGGAAAACGTCTATGGTTGAATGTATTTATAGAAATTGTGAAATAGAAATAGACGGTAGAAAGTTTAAGGTGGATTTGTTACCCATGGGAATTAGGGCGTTTGATGTGGTTATCGGTATGGATTGGTTGGGAATGCACCAAGCCAAGATTTTGTGTGGAAAGAAAATAGTGTCGATTAGGACACCCGAGAATGAGAAGGTGTATGTGTATGGGGAGAAACGACATCACATGCCTAATGTGATTACCGCTATTAAGGCGAGGAAGAGTATATCGAAAGGTTGTGCATCGTTTATTGCATATGTATTAGATGGCCGAAAAGAAAAGAAGACAATGGATAGTGTAAAAATTATTCGGGAATTCCCCGAGGTATTTCCCGATGATTTGCCCGGTTTGCCACCGGAGAGACAAGTCGAATTTAAAATTGATTTAGTGCCGGGGGCGACGCCGATTGCTCGTGCTCCATACCGTTTAGCTCCCACCGAGATGCGGGAATTGATGACCCAATTGCAAGAATTGTTAGATAAAGGTTTTATTCGTCCGAGTTCGTCACCGTGGGGTGCACCGGTGTTATTTGTTAAAAAGAAAGACGGTTCGATGAGAATGTGTATCGACTACCGAGAGTTGAATAAGGTAACTATTAAGAACCGTTACCCGTTGCCGAGGATTGACGACTTATTTGACCAATTGCAAGGTGCTAGTTATTTCTCAAAGATCGATTTGAGGTCGGGTTATCACCAAGTTCGGGTGAAAGAAGGCGATACCGAGAAGACGGCTTTCCGTACACGTTATGGTCATTATGAATTCCTAGTGATGCCGTTTGGTCTTACCAACGCACCGGCTATTTTTATGGATTTGATGAATCGGGTTTGTAAACCGTTTCTTGATAAGTTTTTGATCGTGTTTATTGACGACATTTTGATTTATTCAAAAACCGAAGAAGAACACGAAGGTCATTTGAGGCTCGTTCTAGACGTGTTGAAATGGGAGAAGTTGTATGCAAAATTTTCAAAGTGTGAATTTTGGTTGCGGGAAGTACAATTCTTAGGTCACGTGGTGACGTGTGATGGTATTAAGGTTGATCCGTCCAAGATTGAAGCGGTGTCAAATTGGGAGCCCCCGAGGACTCCTACCGAGGTTAGAAGTTTTCTTGGATTAGCCGGTTATTACCGAAGATTTATACAAGATTTCTCGAGAATCGCGATTCCACTCACGAAGTTAACGAGAAAAAGTGAGAAGTTTGTATGGGAGAAGAAGCAAGAGGAGGCGTTTAAGTTGTTAAAAGAAAAGTTATGTAACGCGCCGATCCTTACGTTACCGGATGGTATGGAAGATTTTGTGGTTTATAGTGATGCTTCGAATCAAGGGCTCGGTTGTGTGTTGATGCAAAGAGGAAAGGTGATCGCGTATGCCTCGCGACAATTGAAGAATGCGGAATTAAGGTACACGACACACGACTTGGAATTGGCGGCGATTATTTTTGCCTTGAAGTTGTGGAGGCATTATTTGTATGGCACTCGGTGTACATTGTACACGGATCATAAGAGTTTGCAATATGTGTTTACACAAAAAGACCTTAATATGCGACAAAGAAGGTGGATCGAGTTGATTGCCGATTATGATTGTGAGATCGTGTATCATGCGGGGAAGGCGAACGTGGTGGCCGATGCCTTAAGTCGAAAGGTTTATGAAAATCCGAACCGAGGAATCTTATCACGTATAGAAGTTGTCTCGAGTATTATTGAAAGGATCAAGAATGCCCAACGGGAGGTTATGGGGAAAGACGAGTTAAGACAAGAACGGTTAGGTAAGGACAAACATTTTCTTGAAAATGCACAAGGATTGAAGACCGTAGGCGGTCGTATTTGGGTTCCTAAGTTCGGTGGTATCCGAAAAGAGTTGTTGTATGATGTGCACAAATCGAAGTATTCGATTCACCGGGAAGTACAAAGACATACCAAGATATGAAACGGGTTTATTGGTGGCCCGGAATGAAGGCGAGAGTGGCCAAGTATATCTCTAAGTGTGCCACGTGTGCACAAGTGAAAGCCGAGCATCAAGTACCGTATGGGGTAGCTCAATCATTGGTTGTACCGGCCGGGAAGTGGGAAGATATAACTATGGATTTCATAGTAGGTTTACCGAAGACGAGTAGAGGTCACGATGCCATTTGGGTCATAGTTGACCGGTTGACCAAAAGTGCGTTATTTTTAGCAATTCGGGAAACGTTGCCACTTGAGAAGTTGGCTAAGTTGTATGTTGATGAAGTGGTTCGACTCCACGGGGTTCCGTTATCGATTGTGTCCGATAGAGACGCGAGGTTTACCTCGAGATTTTGGCGATCTTTACAAGAAGAGTTGGGTACAAAGTTGCGGTTGAGCACGGCTTATCACCCGCAAACCGACGGTCAAAGTGAAAGGACAATTCAAACGGTCGAAGATATGTTGAGATCGTGCGTGCTAGACTTCGGTGGTAAATGGGATGAACATTTACCGTTAGTCGAGTTCTCGTATAATAATAGTTATCACTCGACTATCAAGATGCCGCCTTATGAGGCGTTGTATGGTAGAAAATGTAGAACTCCATCTTGTTGGTTGGAAGCGGGAGAGACGAAACTCACGGGTCCCGAGATCGTGAGAGTGACGAATGAAAAGATTGGTATTATTCAAAACAACATGAAAGTCGCCCAAGATAGACAACGAAGTTATTCGGGTTTAAAGAAAAGACCATACGACTTGGATGTCGGTGATATGGTGATGTTGAAAGTGTCACCTTGGAAAGGTGTGATGCGGTTTGGTAAAAAGGGAAAGTTAAGTCCAAGGTATGTTGGACCGTTTAAAATATTGAAACGGGTCGGGCTTCAAGCTTTTAAGTTGGAACTTCCACCCGAACTTCAAGGTGTGCATGACACCTTTCACGTGAGTTATTTGAAGAAGTTTATCGGGGAAGTTGAGAATATTATTCCATTGCAAGAGTTGCGGGTTGACGGCCCGAATCGGTTGATTGAAGAGCCTGAAGCTATATTAGAGACGAAAACAAAGAAGCTTCGGAATAAGGAGATCGAGTTGGTATTGGTCAAGTGGAAGCATTCACTTGGGCCGAATTTGACTTGGGAAGTCAAAGACGAGATTCGGAAGAGGTACCCGGATTTCGTGAACTATGATGAGATTCCGAGGACGGAATCTTCTTAAGGGGTAGATAGTTGTAACGACCCGAAATTTGTAAATAAATAAAATATGTAAAAATATGATAATTATGGATAAATCATATAAAACACGTAGGAATTGGTTTCGTGTCGTTTGGAGTCCGTATGAGAAAGTTATGGACGAAACCGTGTTGAAACCTAGACCGAAAAGTGCAGCCCTGCTGCACAGGTAGGCTCGCGGCGCGAGCCAGGCGCGAGCAAAACGCGAGGTTGAGCAGAGGGACCAGAGCTGAAACGCGAGAAGGTCGCGTTGACTTCGCGTTGACTTCGCGACGCGATCTCGACGCGAGCTGGGCGCGAAGTCTGGTATAAAGCGGCGACCAGCGGGAAGACCCGCGTCCTTTCGCGGCGCGAGCTCGGCGCGAGCTCGGCGCGAGCCAGTCCGACCAGTGCAATAAATTCGGGTTTTTAGCCATAAATGCATATTGAAAACCCTAGTTTCTTCCAAAGACGATTTTCGAGTGCAAGGGCTGTTTTGGGTTGATTTCTTCATCAAAGCTTGGTAGATTTCACTTCTAAGTGAAGATTTAAGGTATATCTTCACTCCTTGATCTTTGTAGCTTTAGATCTATGTATTTTAATGGTTGGGTTTGAAACCCTAGTTCTTGGGGTTATGGATTATGGTGATTTAAATGGTGTATACCCTTAATAGATGGTATATTAACAAAGGAAACAAGTGTATGATTATGATTTGTAAGAATCTTAAGGGTTGGTTAAACCTAGGGTTGGTAAATCACCATATTTGGGGAAAATGGATTGATGGGTGTTATCTAGAGGTAGATGAACACATTGGTAGTAGTAATTGATGTTGATCATATTGTGATAATTGTATTAGGCTTTTGGTGAAGCCTTGGAAAGTTGATTGGATTGAGAAACAAGAGATTGGGTGTCAAGAACACGGTTTGAGCATCATATTGCTAAGGTGAGTACGTGTGGACTTTACTGAGTACATAGCCTATGAAATACATTTTATTACTTGTGTTGTGGTCTATTTGCTTATTTGTGTAGACTAGTAGTTTATAGTTAGTTATACCGATAGTTGTATCGAACTAACTTGTTTGATGATAGACGTGAAAGCCGAGAGCTAGATTGACATAACCATCGAGTTATGATATGGTGAGATGATGTGATGATTCGGGGGATCCCCGGTCATGAGGTATGGAATGGGGAGCATTTGGGCGGATCCCCATCGGCCCATTCCATGATAGTAGTCTTGCTAACTGGAAGTAGTCCGGCGAGTAAGGCAGGTATTGGTAGATTGGGCGATTCCCTCTTGCCTTTACCTTGAAGCTTGTTAATGCGGGGGATCCCCGGTTAATAAGTTAATGTGGTTCTAGTTGGTTGGGGATGTCCCGACAACTAGGTATGATTGCTAGGAAAGCAAGGTATTAGAGTCACAATAGGGTGACTAGATAGATGGGTGATTGCTTACGTGTTTGTTGTTTGTCGTTCGGTTATTATTATTAACTTTGGGGTCTAAACCCATGTAGCTCACGAGACGTTTTTGTCTCACGTACTCCTTGTTTGTTTTGCTATGTACTCAGGTTCGGGATCGAAGGTTTAGGTACGCATGGATAGAGATGCGGGACCTAGAATAGAAGAACTCTAGATTGGATTTAGTCTTAGCTTGGTTATGATATATTTTGTAACACCTACTTTTATACTCTGATTTCATACCAAGGTTTTTGTAAATCCGAATTGAGGGTGTTCTTCTATTTATAAAATGTTTTATTTTGGCCGAATTTTGGTATTAAAATTTGAGGTGTTACACTTTTTATCTAAACGGGTTGAGATCTTCAACCCAAACTATTTATTAAACGGGTTGGGTCATAAACGGGTTGACCCAATAAAACATCAATTTATAAAAAAAATAGAAAAAATACACATCGTTTAAGATTAAAATCCAAAATAAGTTGATTAGTTGTAATTACAAACAAAATTTCTTTTAAGCCTATTGTTCAGTGAAAAGTTATTCTTTAAAAATATTAAATATTAAAATAGTTGTATAACATAAATATCTTATAAGAGATTTAGGCTGTTCATTTTCCAAAAAGATAAATACGTGACTCATATTATGTGTATGCCAGATTTTAAATAATACTCCCTCCGTCCCACAAAAAAGTTCCCATTTCCCTTTGGCACAAGATTTTAGGTGATAGTTAATGGTGGGGTCATTGGTATTATTTTGATTAAAATATAAGGTTGGTTTGGAGAGAGAAAGATAATTAGTGGATGTTATTGATGGAGTTTTTAATAATAATAATATTTTATTGTGTGGAGCCCACCACATGTGAGAAATGAGAACTTTTTTGTGGGACAAAAGCTTTAGGAGAAATGGGAACTTTTTTGTGGGACGGAGGGAGTAATATATATTATATTATGTATTTAAAATAAATAAATAAATAGTAATATATTTTATTATATTATGCATTTAAGATATATATAATATTTAAACGGGTTGACGGGTTTTAAATGGGTTGGAAATTTGAACCCAACCCGACTAGTTTTATGACGGGTTATAAACGGGTTGACCCGTTTACGACCCACTGGTTGAAAGTTATGACCCAACCCGCTAATTTCGGATTCTAAATGGGTCGGGTTGACAGTTCAGGTTAGTTTTTGCCAGCCCCTATCTTAGACCCGTCCGTAGTTCTTAACTTTCATAGTTTAAACCCTAAAAACCCTGAGTCTAGTTCACCACCAAAAATGTACTCATCAATAATCTTCCTAGAACGTTCTAGGATCTCCTACTACAAGACTATCCACAATCTTACCTTCCTCCGCCACATGGGCGGCGGCCCACGGACGTTCCCCGGCGGCCTGAACAAATGGCAATGGAAGCGCCTCCACGAAAAGCAAGCCAGAGAGAAGGAAAAACGTCTTCTCGATCAAGAGAAACAGCTTTACCAGGCGCGAGTTCGATCCGAGATCCGCTCCAAAATCGCGAACCCGGATCCATCAAAACATGAACAGAATGTAAATTCACCCAATTACAAACCATTATCCCCTAAAGAACACATTAAAGCCCTAGCTGATCGTTTCATGAAAGAAGGAGCTGAAGATTTATGGAACGAAGCTGATGGACCAATCAATTCTCCTTCTCCACAACAAATCGCCAGAATTGAATCGAATCACACTCCAATTAATTTACGGAGAGTAATTTCTGGTCAAAATCACATATCGAGTAATCAATCGAGTGAAGTTTCTACACCTTCTGGTTATAATTACAATCAATTGAAATCTAGGCATTACTCGGTGTTTCCATATTCAGCTAACAAGTTTAGTTTTACGAGCCCTAGTAATTATTCAGTTAGGACTTCTAGGTTTAGCTACAGGAAAAACGATATCTCCTCAAGTGAAGATGATGGTACAGACGATGAACAGGGATTTTTAATGATGAAAACGAAGAATGGTGATTTACGAGCTCCACGGTTGAGTTCAATTGAATCATCAGATGATGAAGATGAAGATGAGAAGAAAAATAGGAAAAAAATGATGATGAGTAGTGCTGCATTGGGGAAATATGATATTAAGAAAACAAAACGAATACCATTAAAATTCTTGGAAGAAGAAGATGATTTGTCACTTCATGTACAGGCTATTCGGAATGAGGTCAACAAAAGGCGTAATGCTGAAAAAGACGTTGTAGTCGGTGACGATGACTCGATCCTTAGTATGAAAAGGTTTGCTTTTTTTGTGTTTTTTGAGATTTTTGTGTACACTAATGTGTCGATTTTATTAAAGTTTGGTTTTTTTTTTTTTTTGTTCTATTTTCAGGTTTGATGAGTGCAATGTATCTCCATTGACAATAAAGGCACTTACTTTAGCAGGTTATACACAAATGACTAAAGTTCAAGATGCTACAATATCTACTTGCCTTGAGGGCAAGGATGCTTTAGTCAAAGCTAAAACTGGAACAGGAAAAACTGCTGCTTTTTTGGTACACGAGAAATCCACCCTTCTCTATTACATTCTACATATTACTTTTTTGCCCTTTTTGTTTCTGGTTATACAATGTTGTTAAACACAAACAGCTTCCTGCAATTGAAACAGTTTTAAAGGCTTCAAGTACCAGCGAGGCAAAGCGGTTACGGGTCCCACCAATATGTGTTCTTATTCTTTGCCCAACAAGAGAATTAGCAAGTCAGATAGCTGCAGAAGCCAATGTGCTGCTTAAGTATCATGATGGAATTGGTGTACAGACTCTTGTAGGTGGTACTCGATTTAAAGTTGATCAGAAACGGTTAGAAACAGAACCATGCCAGGTCAGCAAGTCTCTTTGCTCATCGTTGTTACAATCGATTTATTTAATTATTATATTTTAAGTGCAGATTATTATAGCAACTCCTGGTAGATTGATCGATCACATTGAGAACAAATCTGGATTTTCTGCACGTTTGATGAGATTGAAAATGCTTATACTTGATGAAGCAGATCATTTATTAGACCTAGGGTTCAGAAAAGACATGGAGAAAATTGTCGATTGTTTACCTCGTCAAAGACAATCTTTACTCTTTTCGTCAACACTTCCTAAAGAGGTTAGCATCTTGTTTTTAATTCATTTTCTATAAATCTATTAAAACTGAAATTTTGATTTTGTTATCGGAACAATTCTTATTGAATTCAAATTATTGGTACAATTTGCAGGTTCGACGGGTATCTCAACTTGTTTTGAAGAGGGAGCATGAGTATATTAATACAGTTGGGTTAGGTCCAGAAACACATGATAAGGTGTGTAAAATGTTTGACCCATTTGACCATTTGCTGCAAGTTTGAAACTTTATTGGGTTTTTTACTTTCTTACATGTTGTGTCTTTTTTTATTAGGTTAATCAATCTTACCTTATTGCACCACATGAACAACATTTTCAAATAGTCCACCATCTTTTAAATGATCATATTGCTCAGGTCCCGAGTTATAAGGTATGATGCGTTTCTATTTCTACTGCTATAAATGATAAATTATCTAGCAAATGTTGAACTTAAAACGACTTATTATTATTTTATAGGTTATTATTTTCTGTACTACCGCAATGATGACATCACTCTTATTTTCCCTTCTCCGTGAAATGAAAATGAATGTTAGAGAAATTCACTCTAGAAAACCGCAACTTTACCGAACACGTGTTTCTGAAGAATTCAAAGAATCGAAACAACTAATTCTAATCACATCTGAGGTATCGGCTCGTGGAATGAATTATCCTGACGTCAGTTTGGTAATTCAGGTAATTATGATTAAATGATTTATATTTATTTAATTTATGTTTTGATAAATTACAATATGAATCAGATTGGTGTCCCTGTGGACCGAGAACAATATATAAATCATCTAGGAAGAACGGGCCGTGAAGGCAAAGGTGGTGAAGGAATCATGTTACTTGCACCATGGGAAGAATATTTTCTTGAAGAAATTAAAGATCTTCCTCTTCATAAATCATTTTCACCACATTTAGATCCAGATACAAAAATAAAGGTTTGTTCCAACTAAATCTACATAACAAAATATGTGATTATTTGAGTCATTTTTATATTTTTTTAATTGTAGATTGAGAAGTCAATGGAGAGAGTTGACCCGAGTGTGAAAGAAGCAGCATACCATGCTTGGCTCGGGTATTATAACTCGATAAGGGAAATAGGTAGAGATAAAACGACACTTGTGGAGTTATCAAAGGGCTTTTGTGAGTCCATTGGGTTAGAAAAAGCACCTGCACTCTTTAGAAAAACAGTGGTGAAAATGGGGTTAAAAGATATACCGGGTATTCGAGTAAGAAAGTAGGGCTCATGTTTAATAATGAACTCGTTATATAATTATTAAAGTTAAACATTTTTTAGATTCTTAAAGGAAATATTTAAATGTCAACTGATATAATTTATCTGTTAAATTAAACACCAACACCATTCAACCTTTTATGCCTGCATATTAAAAAAGGTAATTCTTATTTTATTTTATTTTTCTTTTGGCTAAAACCTTGTGAAGTAAATGTACATACATGCCCCTAGGGTTGCAAACGTTTCATTGAGCAAAGCTCTTGATTTTGTTCGAGTAAGAAAGTAGGGACCGTGTATAGCATCAAATATGAAGCAAAAATATTTATTCATGTAAGCGAAAATATTTGAGTTCGTGTGACAATAGATTATGAATTTAGTCAGTCAAAGCTCAAAAGTCGGGTCACAAAACAAAGTTAATATATATCAAGAAAATTGGGAACAAATGTTTGGCTTTTTATTATAGCTTCGACATCACCATTATCCAAATATAGAAAACAAAAAGCAAAATTAGGCCGTCACAAAAGAACTAATGTGTGTACACACACAAGTGTACATATATATATTCATTGATTATATATATTGAATGATTAATGCGAATATGCCATTGTTAGGTTTTGTCATGAAACGTAAAATACTGAAGAACTATTATACTATTACTTGCTCCGTAAGTGATACAATTTTGATTTCATGATTTTTGAGGTAAAAACTGTAATGAAGGTTAAATTAGAATAAATTGGATAGTAAGTGTGTGATGGATCCCACATATTATGATTAAATTGAGTTTAATGATGTTTGAGAGTAAAAGTAAGGGTAAATGAGTTATTTCACTTTATTAAAATAGATAATTAGTGGGTATGAGTCCCACTATTTTTTACCAAATAAGAAAATTTTCAAAATGTATAACTTATTGTGAAACATCACAAAATGAAAAGTGTATCACTGATTTTGATTGTGGTGTTTGGTTGAAATTTTATGAGAAATTAAATCATATACTTCGTACCTTTCTTAATTAGATGTTAACTTTCACAATTTAGATGTTGGATTCGGAGGATTTTGGCCAAACCATATGCTAAGATCGTATTTTTACTTATTTATTTTGGTTATTTATGTTCTGATTTAGTTTGCGAGCCGATTAATCTAAGGCAACGTCTTAATTTATAATTTTGTTAACATGAGTTCCGATCGTATTTACTTATATTAGCAGCCTTGATTTTGTTTTTTGGGTTATTTTTCCACTAAACAAACTTCCACTTGCTCACAAAATTATAGTTTTACATAGTGGCTGCTACTCTAGTACTCTTCGATGCTTCTTTTTGCCACTATACTTGATTTTATCTTAATATTGGCCGCCTTAATATTTATATTCATATTATTGTTATCTTGCCCATTATATAAAGAGGCTAATGCTAATAAAGTTTGCATAAACAAATATGTCTTCCATGGCTCCTTTACTTCTTTTATTAGGCATCCTTGCTACACTCCTAGACACAACAGGTTTAGCTCTTGCTTCTCTAAACATAATTAGTGTTACATATAATTTTTGCATTATTTTCTTGATTTTTGCTTACGTTTACGTGACTACTAAGCCATTTGATTCGGTTTGGTTTGGGCTGGTTTGGTTATAATTTTCTTGTTTGGTTGTTCACGTTGTTGCATTTTTTCGTCTCGTGTCATATATTTAACGTTTTATAAATGCGACTTATGAAATAAAATTTTATAAATGATGTAAACAAGTAAGAGTGTACTTTTATCCATGCAGAATCACAAGTTGGAGTATGTTATGGATTGCTTGGAAACAATCTTCCAACACCAGCACAAGTCATAAGTTTATACAATTCCAACAACATCAAGCGGATGAGAATCTATGATCCTAACCAAGCGGTTCTACAAGCATTGAGTGGATCCAACATCGAATTGATGGTCGGGCTCCCAAATTCAGATCTTGCATACGTTGCAGCGAGTCGTGACAACGCGTTTGATTGGGTGTGGAGAAACATCATGGGCTTTCCCGGGGTCAAATTCCGTTACATAGCCGTCGGAAATGAGGTCAAGCCAACCGACGCCACATTGGCCCCATTGGTGCACCCGGCTTTGACCAACATTCATGAAGTCGTTTCGTTTTATGGACTTAAGGATCAAATTAAGGTTTCCACTGCGATCGACACAACTTTGATCGGAGTCAGTTATCCTCCGTCACAAGGTGCATTCGCGAATGAGTTTAGGGCTTATATTGACCCGATCATCGGGTTTCTAGTTTCCACCAATGCACCATTGCTTGCAAATATCTATCCATACTTTAGGTACATTTCTCTAGGGCTTATTACTCATACCAACTTGAGTTATTATATATACCGGTGGGACCCACAAATGTTGGCCCACCCCCATACTTGACATAAAACTATAAAAAATCAAGAGTAACTAAAGTCAAAACCTAAGGCTTCTAGCCTAGTGATATTGGTGAAAAAGATAAAGTATTGTCTTGACCCATAAATCATAGGGTTCAAGTCCCGTCGTGGACAAATAGTGGGGTTTATTCCTCATAGGTGGAGGTTTTGAGGGAAGGCATATTGCCCCTTGTAGATGTCACTTATAGGCTCGAATCACTAACTTACGAACTGACCGTTCAAAAAAAAAAAAAAAAAAAAAAAAAACTAAAGTAAAAGTTAAAAGTGTCTTTGAGGAGGTGTGACCGCATAAGGCCCACGTTTTATAGGGGTCCAATTTTTATACATATCTTATATATATAATCTTAAAATTTTAAGCCGACTTAATAATTTAATAAAAAGTCCATTTTTCATATAAATCTTGTATATAGAGGTTCATTTTCATATATTTTCATAGTGCTTTCATAATCTCGGAGATGTCACTCAAAATGAATTGACCTTGACACATATATTACATATAGCAACCTTGTTATAAGGCTATTTTACATTAAGGTGACCTTGGTTTTTTGTTCATTAGTTATTCAGGAAATCCTTCGGCCATATCGATTGACTATGCGACATTTATGTCTTGGGGAACCGTAGTACAAGATGGAGCTAACAGATACCAAAACCTTTTTGATGCGATGCTAGATGCCACATACTCAGCATTAGAGAGAGCCGGAGGGCCTTCGGTAGAAATTGTGGTGTCGGAAACCGGATGGCCATCCGATGGTGCATTTGGAGCAACATTCGACAATGCACGCAATTACCTCACAAATATGGTTATACATGCACCACAAGGTACTCCTAAGAGGCCCGGGAGAGCCATAGAGACCTACTTGTTCGCCATGTTCAACGAGAACAACAAGGAACCTCAACTCGAGAAAAACTTTGGAGTATTTTACCCTAACCAACAACCAAAGTATAATCTCAATTTCAATTCCATCCAGAAAGGATTCGAATCCATCTAGAGATGGTTTAATTTATCTTGTTTTTAATGGTACGAACAACATGTATTTTGTGTGGTGTTATCATGCTTCTTGTATTTTTGTTTAATAAAGTGTTTTGTTCGATACGTTGTTTTTTTTTCTAATAAATGATCTTGCATATACAAAAACCTACGTAATATCGTAAATGGACAATGTTTCTTTGTTAAAAAGCTTCGTTGGTGTTTATTTATTTAAGAATAAATTACACCAATCATTTTTATGATATATACTAAATTTCACCGATAATTATTTAGTTTAAAGTTCATACTAGTAGTTTTTATTTTACAAAAGTTTAGAACATGTGGAGTGTGGACAAAGTTTTGTTTCTCCTGTTAGGTGGATCACATGTTATGCGTGTGGGGTTAGTTTAGTCATCATACACATTATAGAGGAAGAATTGTGTGATTGAGTGTATATATAAGTCTAAACCACTGCCGCCATCTTTCGTAAATGGCTAATTTACGGTTGAAAATAAATTGGCACTGTTTCCGATGAAGATTTTGGGCTGGGCTGCCCGTGAATTAAATGTAAGATTTTAGGCGAATTGCAATCCGGAATATTGCGACTAGGATTTCCCTCAGAAGTTGCTGATGTGGATGGCCACTGACATGGCGGTTGTGTTCTATGCAATGTTTTAAAACCGGGATTTTGAACCGGACTGGCCAATGCCTTAAAAACGGTCGAACCGGTCGAACCGGTTGAACCGGACAATTGAACCGGATTATAACATTGTTGAAATGATATTTTAGATCTATATTTTATAATTCAACTTAGAACAATATTACTAAATCTAAATATGAAAGAATATAATAAAATAATATTTCAGAATCCAAATATGAAAAGAAAAACATTCATCTAAATATAAAAACAATATTATAATAGTTGCATTAGCATTGATGTGATGTTCAATTCGAGTCATTCGACAATTCCTTTACTGGTTTTATGCACTCAAGTTAAAAAAAGAAATAAAAACAAGAGATTTGTATCCATCCCACATCGCTTGTAGGAGGAAAAATTTAGTGGGTTGGAGCCCTATATATTTGGCATATGCTTGGAATATAATTCCTGTAGCTCGATGTAATCTTCGCTGGTAAGCTTTGATTAATTTGAGCGTAGTTCAAAACTTGAAATCCGGTTCGATTTGGGTTTTTACATCCGGCTCAACCCGGTTTTGCTAAAAACCCGGCGGTTCAATCCGGCCCGTTTTAAGGATGTTGGCCCGTTAATTCGGACCGGCATCGTAACTGATTTCCGGTTGGACCGATCTGACCGGCCGGTCGGACCTGGTCACGAAAACATTGGTTCTATGTTGTCGGATCCGAACGGATTTCACAGAAAGTATGTATACGAACAGGGATGCGGAAAAACAAAATCCAAAGGTAAGTTCTTGCTTGCTACGGGTTAACTGAAACGGCCAATTATTGTATTTTGTATGTAGTTTTCAGAATTTACACTCCCTACTTTCCTAGTTTTAGTTGTTAAATTTTTTATATTCTTCATTGCTATCATAGAGGTTATTAAGGGCCTAATGGTATGATACGTATAAAACAAAAGCTGATAATTTTAAGTAGAAATGAGTGATATCTACATGAAAACGTTGTAAGACATACTTTAGATGGCATACAATTACATTCCCTCAACCTCACAACTTCACAAGTGGTCAATTGAGGTTAATACACATCCCATTGTAATGAATCCCCACCCTTCCTATTTTGTTTTTATGTTTTAAATTGAAGGAGAGGAAAACTAGTATCTTACCCAATGTTTTCGTGACCAGGTCCGACCGGCCGGTCAGATCGGTCCAACCGGAAATCAGATACGATGCCGGTCCGAATTAACGGGCCAACATCCTTAAAACGGGCCAGATTGAACCGCCGGGTTTTTAGCAAAACCGGGTTGAACCGGATGTAAAAACCCAAATCAAACCGGATTTCAAGTTTTGAACTACGCTCAAATTAATCATAGCTTACCAGCGAAGATTACATCGAGCTGCAGGAATTATATTCCAAGCATATGCCAAATATATAGGGGGGCTCCAACCCACTAAATTTTTCCTCCTACAAGCGATGTGGGATGGATACAAATCTCTTGTTTTTATTTCTTTTTTAACTTGAGTGCATAAAACCAGTAAAGGAATTGTCGAATGACTCGAATTGAACATCACATCACTGCTAATGCTACTATTATAATATTGTTTTTATATTTAGATGAATGTTTTTCTTTTCATATTTGGATTCTGAAATATTATTTTATTATATTCTTTCATATTTAGATTTAGTAATATTGTTCTAAGTTGAATTATAAAATATAGATCTAAAATATCATTTCAACAATGTTGTAATCCGGTTCAATTGTCCGGTTCGACCGGTTCGACCGTTTTTAAGGCATTGGCTGGTCCGGTTCAAAATCCCGGTTTTAAAACATTGATCTTACCTCTGTCTAAAAACGACAATGGTAACTTTGAAAATTCATATTCTTGGTTGTCTTGCTAAAATTGTATTTCTTTTTCTCAAAATAATAATACTCTTGTAACAAAACTAAAGTATTTTCAATTCAGATTTATTATTCTGCCCATTAACAATAAATATTAATTTAGTTAACAAGTTTAAGGTTATGTGTTAATTTCATATCTATGTAAATCTTGTATTCACTCACAACCAACAAGAACATGATACCTTTAAGGGTATGTTTGGATAAACTTTTTAAAAGTGCTTATTGACTTCTTGAGAAGTCAAAATCAAGAAGTAAGGAACCCCTTACTTTTTAATTTTGGCTTATTAAAAAGCCAATAAGTCAATAAGTAGTTTTTCAAAAACATTCCCAAACATGCCCTAATTTCTGAACTTATAAAGTAAAATGTCTTTTTGAATTCTTCATATTTTCAACCCGTTTGACATGTTCCCCTTTAACTAATTAACTCGTTTGAGATAGAAAAACAACAACCCAAACCGACCCATTTTTTTGAGAAATGTTTTGTTGATATATTACTTTAATGTATAATAAATTATTTTTTACAGGTTGTATACAACAGCTTGAAAAGAAAAAGCAGGGGTTTTGCTTTTGTAACAATGTCATCCAACAAAGATGCTGAGGCTGCGGCTAAAATGTTTGATGGATATGTAAGTGTCTAAATATATATCAGGTAGTGGCTCGTTTTGGTAATTTTAACTTTTAAGGGTCTTTTTTAGTAATTACAAGTTTTTAATCGGTCTAATTTTGGTAATTACAACATTAAAAAACGTACAAAGTAATACCCATATAGGGCAAAAAAAAAACTTTAATTATCAAAATAAACCGGCTGAAAACTTGTAATGACCAAAGCAGGCCATAAAAAGTTATAATTATCAAAATGGACCACCAACTAATGTATATTGCTATTTTATAACCATTATTTCATTTTAAATGCGTTGATTTCTATGGAAATTATAGGAGCTTGATGGGAGGCAACTGAGGGTCAATTACGGGCCACCACCAAGAAAGAAAACAATCATCAAAGAATCTAGAGATAATTTTGAAAAAAACACGAACATTAACAACACAGTTTATGTTGGAAATCTTTCATGAAGTGTTGATGATGAAGCTCTTGAAACGTTATTTTGGGAGCATGGAAACGTTATGCAAGCCAAAGTATTTTATGATAAAAATAGTGGTAAATCACGGGGTTTTGGGTTCGTGACTTATAGTTCTCCTAATGAGGTTTATAGTGCGGTTGAATCACTCGATGGCGTTGTAAGTGGATTACTTAACTACTTCTTGTATTATATATTTAAAAAAAATGTGACACCCAATTTGCCTATTGTAACAGTTTATTACAAATGGGTATATATATATATATATATATATATATATATATATATATATATATATATATATATATATATATATATATATATATATATATATATATATATATATATATATATATATATATATATATATATGGATCAAGAAAGAAGCATCCTTATTTGAAGAAGCTAGATTAGGGTTGCATTTTCGTAAAATATACATATAAATATACATATACATACATATATGTACATATACATAAATATTTAGACCACAGATATATATATTTTCACATGTATACCCTGTATATGTATATATACACACACATATATATATGGTATGTATATGCATTTTCGTAAACGAAAATGCAAGTTCCGATATGAAAATGCAAATGCAAGTTACGTAAAATGCATGTGTGTATATATATATATGTGTATATATACATATATATAGGGCATGAATATGCATATATATAATATATGGTCTAATTATATACGTATATATACATATATGTTTGTATATGCATGCATATATGTATAAGTTACGACCCTTTTCTAGCTTCTTCAAATAAGGACCCTTTTATATGGATCATTACCCTATATATATATATATATATATATATATATATATATATATATATATATATATATATATATATATATATATATATATATAATAAAGATCTACACAAATATATCAATAGCCAAATAATATTTGATACTAGAATCAAATTCTTTACAATAAGACAGATATACCATTTAACCGATTCATATTCATAATATTAATATTCAAAACACTTAAATAACACAAGTTGTTCAAAAAACATGAGGGCAAACATTATAGGTCGGTCACATTTCATGAGCACTTTGTTCATCTCTCGGGGGAACTCCAAAGTCAGGATTACATGTCTTGCAGAATCCGCAGATCATCCTTCCATAACAAGCAAATATCTGCAAGTTTTAGTGTTATGGTCAAACACAAATTAATATTAATTTTGTTATTAGGGATACAAAGAGTACATTGCTGCTTAAATTCCACATATTAAAAACTTAAAATAGCAAAATATTGAATTAATATGAACACACACATCATTCATGGACATCACTTCCTGCAATTACATAAAGAAAACAATTTAGCAAATTAGCACATTGAAAGCATTTAAAATCAATATGAGGCCCTTTCTATATTTAGCTCACTTCTTATATCTGACCTGTTAACACAGAATTCATCTATTTACTATCTGTGAGACTGCATCCAGTCCAATTCATCAAGTCAAATAACCCTGCATCACAGTCCAAACAACACTATTTAAGACCCCAGACAACCCTCTATGTCACAGCCCAAACAACCCTGTTTAACATCCCAAACATCCCTAATTCACTAGTTCAAATTTCTCTACTTAACAGCTGTATTCAGTTAGATGCAGTTACAAGTGAACAAAACCATCTTTACTATATTATAAAGCATTTACTCCTTCCTTAATTAGCAGGGCTGAAATTTCAGCCAACACACTTACTATTTTTAGAGTTATGAATTATTTTCATTTCAAAAAAATTGCCTTGCAGACAACTAGATTCGAACCCAAGACCACCGGCTTCACAATGAATGCACTTACCAACTGGACAACTAAGCAACCGTTATTACTTTCATATGCCTCTAGCTATTAAAGACTAACTATAATTTTCGTAATAACTGATATCTTGTTAGGGTATATCAACGGTTGCGTTCAAAGGAAGTTAAGGCTTCTTGGAAAAACAAATCTGCATTGGGTAATGAATCAATCTGAATCGGGTAATGAATCGAACTAAAATAAGTTGAACACGACACTTAAATAAGTTGAACAACTGATTCATCTTCATTTTTCATCTCACCCTCATAAGATTCTCGCCGGAAAATCATCAATTTTTGTCGGAAAGTTATCGATTTATCGATTAACAGAGCATCTCGCCAGTGACGTCTCCAACTGAGAAACGCCGCCGTTTCAGAGATCTTAAAGATGTCGTTGGTCTCCGCCGATGTTAAACCACCGCGTCTTAAGATGGTTCGTTTTTAATTACGCCTTAATTTATAATTATTCTGATCATCTGAATGACTTCACTTAATCTTTTCCAACAATTTTTTGGTACTGCATATAGTGTTTGGGTGGAAGAAGGAAGAACTTGAGGCATATTGTGGATGGGAAGAACAATTGTGTCCAGGTATGCAATCCAACTGTACGAGGAAATGCTGACATGAAATAATAGTATACTACCGAGTGTCTCTCGCGTAATATATGGAGATAATGAGCTACAAAAGCAGTAGTTGTGATGCAAAACCCCTTGAAATAGCTTAAAGAGAATGTATTGTTTTTTCCTTAGTTATTTTCACATGTTTTAACAGGTCCTTACACGGGAGCTTTGCATCAAGTCGATTCGGCTGCACTTCGCAATGCAGCTATCAACTGGCATGATTACTTTACACCTTTACCAAAACCCTGATTAATATTGGACTATTGGAGGACCCACAAGTAAGTATCTTTTAATTATAATCATATACAGAGAGTGATTTTGTCAATACAGGATGTAGTTATTTTTATGATTGTACTGTTATTAGTATGGTCTTGAGTTTGACATATTTGCATTCCTAGATTTTATTTTTCTTTATTAAGTATTAAAAGTTAAATTTGATTTCAAATTCTTGTAAGTGGTTGTAGATACAGTACAGATCCTGCAAAACAGTTAACAATGTGTTTGCAAAGTGTTCATAATTGTGGGAGTGTAAAAATTTCTTTCTCCAGGAGGATTCCAGATAAAATACTCTATAAGATTAATATAGGTTTAATGTTCCATTTTGCATTAAGGTTCTGTGATTCATCTTTTTTCTTGAAAATATTGTGTTTTTACTATGAAATCCTATATATGTATTTATTTATATATCAACAGGTTGCAACTATGGTACTAAAAGAACTTGGAGACAATCCAAAAATCTATGTATGGGATGGTGAAGGTAATCTCAAGTAATATCTTTGAAATAATCTAATGATTAAATTCTGTTGGAGACTATCGACCAGAGCCCAAAGAAGGAAATAAATGGAAAGTGACAACTTAAATTTAACAGTAAAAGGTAACTGTGATGGTTCGATTAGATGCCTATATTTGGTTTATCTACACTTTCGTCTTTTTGCGTATACATGATAATGGCGGTGGTATATATAGTTGAAGGATATTATGATTCGTTGTGTTGAAATTTTGTACTTCGTATTACTTTTGAAATGTCGATGTTAAATGAACTTGAAAACATTCATGCAGATGTATATAAACTTAAGACCATTTATAGTTTCGTTGAGACTTTCAATCTGTATGTAGCCATAAATTTTTGAGTAAGTTACACAATGGTTTTTGTGGTTTGTCAATAATTTTGGATTTAGTCATTTAAAAATTACACAGATAATAATTAGTTAGAATAAGAAAAATAGATAAATAGACAATTTTATCTTTATCAAAACAATAATTACCGGAGGTATTTAGACGACAGTTAGTATTAGGGATCAAAGTTTTTGTATTTAGGGGCTATCCATTGTAAAATTTTAAGACTTAAAGACTAAATTTTAACTTTTGGAAAACTATAGAGGTCATCCGTATAATTTACTCTAAGAAATTTGTTAACTCGCATTACCGGAGGTATTTAACGACAGTTAGTATTAGGGATCAAAGTTTTTGTATATAGGGTCTATCTGTGTAAATTTTTGAGACTTAGGGACCAAATTTTAACTTTTGGGAAACTACAGAGGTCACCAGAATAATTTACTCTAAAATTTTGTTGACTTGCATATCTTAATTTATTATCTCTGCTTTATACTCCCCCCGTCCCACAAAAAACTTCCCATTTCACTCTATATTTTTGTCCTACAAAAAACTTCACATTTCCCATATTCGATGAGCTCCACACAATAAAAAAATTATTATTACTAAAGACCCCACCACTAATATCCACTAACTATCTTTCTCTCTCCAATCCAACTTTATATTTTAATCAAAAGTATTATCAATGACCCCACCACTAACTATCACCTAAAAACTTGTGCAAAAGTCAAATGAGAAAATTTTTGTGGGACGGAGGGAGTATAAAACATTTAACCTCAAGATTGATGCAAATGCATCAATTTTGAACCTCCATTATTAAGCCATATGTACCATAAACCGCGCAACGGAACAACATTTGCTCGCCGCATAACAGAGTTACACAAGGTACCCGCCGCCGCATTGTGCGGGTAACTGCTAGTTTAGAAAAACATTTGAACCTCCATTATTATGCCATATGTACCATAAACCGCGCAACCGAACAACATTTGCTCGCCGCATAACAGAGTTACACAAGGTACCCGCCGCCGCATTGTGCGGGTAACTGCTAGTTTAGAAAAATAGAGACTGCGTAAAGATGTTCACATTTCAGTCCTGAAAATCATTAGTCAAAACCATTAATAATCAGATTCATAAACAATTTATATATTCACAAAAGGGAAAAAGTCAAACCTCTGTTATAATAACATTGCTGAAGACATAGCTTTTGAAGTAATACGGATGGATCACGAGCTTACAAGAAGTCTCCCCACTGAATGCTAGTTGTTTATAGTTACGGTACCTACAGCAACATATAAATTAGATATAAGAACACCAAAATAATTAGATTTAATTGATTTATAATCACTTATAAAAGCCTAGAAGATTGTTCGACATACTCAATTTAAAAAGCTAATCAAATATTCAAGAATAATGACTTCCAATTGTGAAATATATGAGCTGATAGACTGAAACCTTGGTTGGGTGTTTCTGCAATTAAAGCAAAAACAAGTGTATACATAAAAGCCTCATTTCGATCCCACAAATTGCTACAGCTTGGTGTTTCTTTAATTATATGACCACTAAAACAATTTTATGCTTAACACCCTACCCTCACTAGTGTAGCATGTTTTCTTATCATTGACTATGATTATAGACCATTAAGTGTAAATTTATGATATTTTACATAAGATTCCATGTTATGAAATAATCAAAAAACGTTAAAAGCACAAACACATGTTTGTAAGTTTTTCATCTAATCAAACCACATGAGACCTAAAATTTACCTGATAATCAAATTGGCAGTATCTAAAACTGAAAAAAATTAACTCCCAAACCTTTATCTTCACTACAATGTACAGAACCTAAAATTGCTGTAATCAAATTCATTCAATTTGGATTCACAAAACACAGTCAAATTATGTCAGATCCTGCAAACGATTTGCACGTGAATCAGATCAATCATACAAAAACGTAAGTAAAAATTATAATCAATCGTGCAGTTACTGTAACAAACAGATCAGACGGATAAATCTACAATGTGAGATAGAAACAAAGGTAAACAAGTAGTATCACCATAAATTCACAAATTAAGAACCTAAAAACTCTAATATTGAGAAGAATGATAACGGAAAATAAAAACCTGGAACTTACAGAGTATGAAGCATAACGCCATTGGAATTTGGAAACATTGAAAAATTGAAGCGTTTTTAAGAAATTCATAGCCCTTCCTTACAAATATATGTGATTTAAAGCCATGAGACTTCATTTCAGCCAACTCGAATCACCTGACAAAATGAACAAATGACTAACTCATCAAGGAGCGAAAGAAATCGAGGAGAGCAGGTGTGAACTCGAGGACCGCAGTTGCGGAACTTGTTGAAAGAACTAGGGTTCCGATTGAGAATAGAGAGAAGGCGATCGACAGAGCAAAGGGAAGGGATCGATATATTGGGGGGAAAGCTTGACTAGAGAGCTAGGGTTAGAAAGAGTTGAAGTATTGTTATTATAAATATTTTTTCAATTTAAAATTAAATTACTTAGGGCGTTACAATAGATAAAAATAGGTATTACATTAGAATATAAATGTTATAATAAAAAAATAGGTGTTACAATAGATAAAAATGCCTATTACATTAGAACAGGAGTGTCACATTAAAACACGACATGTTACAATAGAGAAGAGAATGCTACAATAGAGAAGGGGGTGTTACAATAGAGAAGAGGATGTTACAATAGAGAAGGGGGAGTTACAATAGGGAAGAAGGCGTTACTAAATCTAAACTCTATTGTAACGATGTTTGATCAGTTGTAACGCATGATAGCAATTATGTTAAGTGTTACAATTCCGTTACATTCGACCTACCTAATGTAACGGATTTAACAATTGTTACAATTTTTGCGTTACAAAAAGGCCTTAATTGTAGTAGTGTATTACAACAATTTGGTAATAACGCTGCGTTAATGAGACTAGAATAATCTTTTAGAAGTTACTGGTCGATTCCTTCCACAGGTAAACATTTATCAGATGATCAATGAAATGTTCGAAAAAAAAGCCGCGACAACAAGTAGATCGCGTATATCACGAACGAAACTCGGCCGCCAAGGGAAGCCCATTATAGATGATAATATCTTTTTTTATAAAAAAATTAGGTTAAGCACTTCAATTAATCTCGTGAATATTCTTTCTGTACAGAGAGATTCAATTGAAGTTTTTCTTTTTCCCACTCTTTTAGTTTGACCGTGAAACGGGTCTCACGGTGTCTTTATTCGTCTTCAACTAGTCTTGGGGATTGATTAATGCATGTTACTCTTAGAGGAGTGCCAACGGGCACGTCAGTAGCCCATCACCACCCAAATAGTGCACGTCGTTGCACGACGCCGTTGGCACCGCGCCGTCGGTAGCCGCGTCAGTAGAAACCCGTCGCCATGAGGACATGAGGGAGGGGGCGTCAGTAGCTTTTGTGTGTGGGTGGGGGGTTAAATGTAATATTTTAATTTTTTTTAGCTATATAGCCATATTATAATAAATAGTTCGGGAAGCAATTTCCAGATTTGATATATAGCCTTATACTAGGTTATGACCCGTGAAAAATTACGGATTGTCATTAATTTTACTGAACGTAACTTGAACGTGACTTTTATAGAATTTAAAAATTTATTGTTAATTGCATGATTATTACACATGATAAAGGTGATGATTTTTACATGACACAATTTAACATATATATCACAATAGTGTTTTATATATTTGCACAATAGGTGTTTCCATTGAATAATGTTTCCATTGAATAGTAATTCATCAACGGTTTTCAAATATAATAAATCACCTTTCTCAAATGCAAGAGCTGCAAAATCTTTTTGATTTTGTGTCCATGGAATTGATATATAAAATACAGGAACAAAATGTTATATATAAATATAAAATCATACTCTGTCACATAGTCAGATTATAAAATTGAGCGCAATACAATTAAACGAATTATGGTAAACAACGAATACAACAATGCATACCCAGACATCCTAATGATGAAGAGCGTCTTAGCTCGAGGGTTGACATAAGACCCATTAAATTACCTTCTTTATTGTCAGAAGCATCATCACGACTTATGAGTTTGGTAGGAATTCATTTTGCTATAAACGGGTCCAGTAACAGAATTGGGAAACACATCATCCTCAACATCGGCATCATATTACTTCATGTTGCTCTTCATTGGTCTCATATTCGTTGCTTCTACCAAAAGACAAATTTAGTTGGAAGGATTTAACCCGGATTCTATATGGGTATCCACCACACTGTGGCTGTTCAATTAAAAGTCATTCGTGTGTTGGAGATGCCGTGTTTACAATTTAGGAATCAATCTGCTCTGCAATCGATCATCTCTTCAATCGATCTACTATTGGATTTTGTTCTTTAGCCGTCGCCTGCTTGTTCACACATTTGCTCTCTTTCAAGGTATGTATTTGGATTATCGTATGAAATTGCATGATATTATAGTTCACACATGTGCTCTGTTATATGAAATATTAATATGTATATGGATTACCTTATGATATTAGGGTTCATGTATCTGTATGCACTTTTATCATTGAGATTGATGATTTTCAATGTTTAATTACTGATTGATATGATGATGTATTCCTAGCGTACATCTATAGAAGAAAGAGAATTGCCAACTTAACTCATAAGGAAAGGTTCATGAGAGCAGTCTCAAATGACTTACAGAATATATAACAGAATCCATGACATCATATATATTACTAAATGTTTTGAATTCAAGTTCTTTGAAACCTTAAGGGAAGTAATAAGGCCAGTTGTAGTAGTATGAATCACGTGGTGCTTTGCTCCGGTTCTCATTCCACTATAACCAACCAAAATTAATCAGTTGATTTATAATAAATAAATATATTTCGAAACATACCGAGAATTTGTATTTCTGTTTCTTTTGCATTGCCTTTTTCCAATGGTATTGCTCAAATAGCATCTGGTGATCATGCCAACTGAACCATAAACCATGAAACAAACAATCTTAAGCTAAAAGAACACATCTTAAAATTAATTATTTGTCGATTATCATCACATTAACAAACTGATGGCACTGATTTGACTCCACAATTGATAAGCCTAAAACCTCAATTCCATGGAAATCAACCCAAGTCAATCAGAGGGCAACCTGACATTTTGATTTTCTTATGAGTTAAGTTTGTCAATTTATCCAAGGTTTGGATAGCTTACTTGTACAATTAGTTTCATTTAATAATTAGTACCCATAACAACTAGTATTTGAATAATACTTGTATAATCAGCTTGTAGAGTTGCATTTTCATTTTGGTTTTTGTTCATTTATATGTTCCATCCTTTGTATAAAAAGCTAAAAGTTCAATTATTGGGTCTAAAATTGAGGAGTAATTTATTATAAGTGTAGGTAGTGGACAAACACTTGGGCATATTGGCGAAACAGCATATAGAGACGCGATTCATAAAGATTCAAGCAGAGAAAAGCCCGTTTTTGGCAGAGAAACTGAAGATTGTTGTTCTTCAGCCGTCGCCCTGCATGTACTGAAACTGCAACAGTAACAATAGCAGTAGCAACAAATCTGCTGCTGCTATTTTTTAAATTTTTTAATAATCTTAAATCGGAATTCGAATATTTTCTTCGCCTTACAGCAACACTAACAACAGCAATAACAACAAATCTGTTGCTATTTTTTTAAATTTCTTTATTTTTTTTAATATATGCTATTTTTTTAAATTTTTTCTTTTAAATTTTTTAATAATCTTAAATCGGAATCCGAATATTTTCTTCGCCTTACAGCAACACTAACAGCAGCAATAACAACAAATCTGCTGCTATTTTTTAAATTTTCTTTATTTTTTTTAATATTAAATCAGAATATTAGCAATCTCCAAGGTTTTTCATTAATATACTCGTTCATTGTTTTTCTTGCAGAATATTAGGTGAAGTTAGTTATTATGGTTGCATAGAAGAAATTTATACTAATTATTAGGTCTTTTATCAAGGAAATCTAAGCTATGTATTATTTAGATGTGTATGGTATCATGCAGTGAAAGATGTTTATGGGTTTGTTCGAGTTAATCGTAAGAGGACCATTTGGAAAGATGAGCCATTTATATTAGCTTCTCAAGCACATCCCGTTTTCTATATTGAAGATCCCACGAAAAAGGATTGGTTTTATGTTGAAAAAATTCCCTTTCTGTTTTAATTAGTCGTAAGATTTTTGTTAAATTGTAGTAACTCTTTATTTTAATTTACAACTTAAAATGAAAGACCTGTTTTTTCCCTAACATATTTTTATTTGTGTATACAGATGAGCAAAAGGACTAGACCCGAGTCTCGACAACTTACAAAATATGAAATAGAAAGGTTGCAAACTCTAGAAGCTAATAGATTAAGAATGAAAGCAGCGGGATTCGATAATCTAGTTAATAAGACGATATTCGATAATCTAAAGGAAGATAATGTAATGAAAAACACAAGTAAGAAAGATGGAAAACAAGTGCAAAAAGAACCAAAGACTATGGCTACGTATGTAAACCTTAAAACAAAAGGGCAACCATTAACACTACCTCAAAAGAATCAACCGGGGACTAAAAAACTAACAACTCAAAACAAGTTACAGAAAACAGGTGTGCAAAAGCAAATCGTTACAAACCGTCCGGGGTCTATGGCTAGGTTTATAAAGATGCGAGAAAAACAACGATTAGGAGAAAACCCACAAGAAGTTGATGTTGAACAAGAAGAAGTTGATCGGGAACTTGAAGAGCAAACCGATGATGAAGAAAATGGTGAAGAAGTTGATGTTGAACTAGAAGTTGATGAAGAAAATGATGAAGAAGTTGAAGAACAAGTGACGACAACTAATACTAGTAGTAGAGGTAAAACTGAGTTATTCTATATTATATATATATCATTATGTTTAAAAAGTGAACTTTGGAACATATAAGAATCAACTAATTAATGGCATTTAACTTCCATTTCTTTTTATCTTATTAGTTTATATGAATCTAACATAAATGTAATTTGTAGGTTCTACGAGTAAGAAAACCAGGGGTCCTTCGATTTTGATTGACGTACATAATCGAAAATTTGAAGATCGACATATTGTTGTGCTCAATCAACATGGTCAACCAATTGGACCTACAAAAATGATTTGTCACGAGTTTAGTCGATTTTTGGGCACTCTTGCTAGAGATTTTAAGTATTGTCCACTAAACTATTGTGACAGGTGTGAAATGCCTTCTGAGTATAAAAGCAACATGTGGGATTATGTCTTGGTATGTATAAATATTTAACTATACTTATTAAATATTATATTTATCAATTAATCATAGATGTTATGTTGTTGTTTTTTTTGTATAGGAGAAGTACATGGTTTCAAATGACGAAATAAAGTGGGTGATGAGTACGCTTAATCAATTATGGCGTGTTCATAAATCACGGGTAAAGAAACACCATTATTACAAATATGCAACTGATGTAGAGAGATGGGAAAATCGCCCTGAGACGATACCAGAGCAACAATTTAGAGATCTCCTAGACTATTGGGATTTGGAAGAAGTTGAGGTAATTTTAAGTTAAAATTTGAAGGTTTAAGTTTACATTCAATTAATTAACTTTAAAACTTTATGCAGATTGGAAGTGAAACGAACAAAATAAATCGTTCGATGTACAATGACCCACACACTATGGGACCTACTTCATTTGTATTATTACGCCAAGAATTGGTAATCCTTTAAATGAGAAATTGATTTGCATATTTTTAATCCTTTAAATGATAATATATATTTTACATTATAGCAACAAAATCATCCAGATAAGCACATGCCATCTCAGTCACAAGTTTATAAAGAGTCTAGAAAAAGATCTGTCGAAAAGGAGTATTTGACAAATGGTGACAAGCTTAAGGGAAATATTGTGAGTAAACTCTTATTTGTGTTTTCTGTTATTTTCTTTTTATATGGGTTGTTTGAGCTGCAAATAGGGGCTGTTTGGGTTGTAAATATGGGCTTTTGGGCTGTAAAAAAGGGGCTGTTTAGGCTGTTAAATAGGGCTGTTTAGGCTGTTAAATATGGTTGTTTAGGCTGTTAAATAGGGGATGTTTGGGCTGTTAAATAGGGGCTGCTTGGGCTGTAAATAGGGGCTGTTTGGGCTGTAAATAGGGGCTGTTTGGGCTGTAGAAAAGGGTTGTTTGGGTGGTAAAAAAGGGTTATTTTTGGCTGTAAAAATGGGCTGTTTGGGCTGTAAAAAAGGGGCTGTTTGGGCTGTAAAAAAGGGTTGTTTGGGCTGTAAAAAAGGATTGTTTTGGCTGTAAAAAAAGGGTTATTTGGGCTGTTAAATAGGGTTTGTTTGGGTTGTGAAATAAGGTTGTTTGGGTTGTTAAATAGGGTTTTTTTTTAGCATAAAAAAGCAATAATATTGATTTTATTTTTGATCTCATTATTGTTAAATAGGAGAAGATGACTTCTTTAGAATTAGAGCAAGGGGAAGATTTAACTAAAGATCCTTATGATGAGGTGATGGGCAAAAACAATAATAAAGGATACCAACGCCTTTATGGACGAGGTGTGAGTAAGATGAAAAAATTAGAAAAGAAAACAAGTTATATTCTTCCTCAAGAATTTTTAAGCAGTATCGAAAGGGAGTTGATACGGGAAGTAGCACATGATGTCACGTCTCTTATAGTTTCTCAAATAAAGGCAGCTAACCAGAACTAGATCTTGTTATTCCTGACTTTGGAGCTCCCCCAACATATGAACAAAGTGCTCACTCAGAGGTAAATTTTACATAATATGACTATATATCCTTAGTTTGTACATCTTTAGTTATTAGTTGAGTATATCGTTCTCTATTTGAGTTGTGTTTTTAATGTTCTCTTTATCCGTTTGTAGGGAAGTAATGTCCACACCGATGGAAGATATGACGCGGATGAAAGTTGACTGACCTATAGCACTTTCCGTCATGTTTTTTGAACAATTTGTTATTTGATTGTTTTGAATATGTTGAATACTTTGATTGTTTTGAATATGTTGAATACTTTGATTGTTTTGAATATGTTGAATACTTTGAATATTTTGAATTGTAGAACATATTATTGTAAAGAATTTGGTTCTAATATCAAATCTTATTTGTATATTAATGTGTTTATGTAGTGTTATATATAAATATATATATATATATATATATATATATATATATATATATATATATATATATATATATAGTGTCCGATTCAGCGCAGAACCGATTTAAGCGACAGAACCACAGAACTATTTTATGAATTGATCTGAGCCGTTTAAAATTACAATCAATGGCTATTAGTTCAGATGGACTTTTTGTAATTTTAATTAATGTTAAATTCGGATATTTGGTTTTTTAAAGGGTAAAACCGGAATTTTACAAATTAAAAACCGTTTAATGTCCTTTATATTAGGAATTTTTCCTCTTTCCTACCCCACTCCTCTCTTTTACGCTTCTCTTTCAAATTAGGGTTATTTTCTTCAAATCTCGCCGTCAATTGCAAGAACAAGTTAGAAATTAGATATTGGAATCATTTTCATGCACCTCGGTCGATACTGAAATCAATTTCGTGCACCTCGGCCAATACTGAAATCGTTTCCGTGGAGAACGATTATTATTTCCGCCACACAATCTCATTCCCTCGCTCGTTATATCCACCAATTCGGTAGTACATCTGCATTAGAGGTATGTAGATACATGTTTTCGAGATCTTAATATAATCTTGAATGTTTTGTTTTCCAATGGTTTGCTTTCTCCTAAAGGTGTTAACTTTGAAGGTAATTTTGTTTCTTTCTAATGAAATCTTGATCTTAAATGCTTAAAGTTGAGATTTTTCATCTGGGTTTTTGAATTTTCAGTGCAAGCTTTAATGGATATAAAAGCTTCATTGTTGGACCCTCATGATGTTCTTGAAAATTGAGATGTTGCATCTGTTGATCCATGTAGTTGGACTATGGTTACCTGTTCTTCAGAATCTTTCGTCATTAGTTTGTAAGTTTTTCTTCATAAATTCTCACACACTTTTGGTGTTTTCTTATGTTATAAGGTCCTTTTTCGAACAATATTAATAGGTGTTTTCAGTTTTTTAGCTGTTGTATAGCAAAATTAGTATGTAATCGTTTTGGTGTAGTTGATTTCTGAAAACATTTGATGTTTTTCCTTTGGAAATCTTTTTTTTCCTGAAAACATTTGATGTTGATGCTACTGAAACCCAACCCATTTGCATTCCACAATCCCAAATGATGTAGTTGTATGTTTTCAGATTTAAATAGGTCATATTGTGTTATGTTTTGTTTTCAGTTAATTACAATGAAAGTCGGAGGCCTAAACCGGTTTGTCATAGTCGGTATGTTGGTTTGATTTATTATTGTATGTATTTAATCTAATGTATATTATTTGTTCAGATTTAGATGATGAAGAAAAAGATCGACTTGATCATAAACGGAAAGGGAACGCAAGGTTGGTGAATCATCTAACCGAGATGAAGCTAATGTTATTTGTGCAGCAATATCGTGTTGAATCTTAAAAATTATTAATCAATGTCGTGTTATACATTTGATGTTTTGTCATTATTAAATTTGATATTAAAGTGTTTTCGTATAAACATTGTATGTATTGAAAGTGTAAACATTGTATGTATTTGGGTCAGCATCATATAATGATCATTTTACGTAACACATTTCGTACAATTCTCATTGCCTAATACCAAAAACATCCTATGTTCCATAGATCAATCACTGTATGTTGAATACGTCTGATTACAGGCCGCAAACATCCAATGTATTTCAACTTGGAAATTACAGATTTACCGCACATACAATGAATGTTTTATTAATTACACGAATGTTAAAAAAAGAAACTGAATCACCATGTTTCTAGGAATACAACGTGATATGATATTGTTTCCATATATATCGGATTATGCAACTTTACTTAAATACCCTTTCCGATTTTTAAAATAAAAAACATTTTAAATCTAATTTGCTGCGTTCTGATTGGCTGTAGAATGGTTCTGTGGTTCTGTCGCGAAAAATGATTCTGCGCTGAATCGCACCCTATATATATATATATATATATATATATATATATATATATATATATATATATATATATATATATATATATATATATATATATATATATATATATAGTGGAGAGTTATATAGAGAACTCCTTCTTTAAATAAAAAGGGTATTTTCGTAATCTGACATTTTTACAATTACTTTTTTTTGTTTAAAAAAAAAGAATTAAAAAAGGAAATTAACCCATAACTCTCAATTTACATTAACTGCACACACACACACACACACATACACGACACACACATCATCATCTCTCTCTCCTCAAAATGTCTAACAGAAATTGATTCCGATCACGTTAACCCTCTGCTCTCAATCGTCAGGTCACCGGAATCTACTAATTTCGGTTTGAATCTCTAAATCGATCGAAGCTCTCACGGATTGTGTTCATACATATATATACATGTCATAGCGTGCAAGTACACACAGATAGAAAGGTGTATTTGAGATCGAGAGATGTTGAGGCGTGTTCGTTCACTGTCAACGCTGATTTCCGCGGCCAAACCGTCTCTACTTAGGCAGGTACATGAATCTGTTATCTGATTAGCTGTGAAAAAGCTTCAATTTTGACGAATCTAGGGTTTCAGTCGACGGCGGCGGATCTAGGGTTTCAGTCGACGACGGCGGATATAGGGTTTCAGTCGACGGCGGCGGATCTAGGGTTTCAGTCGACGGCGGCGGATCTAGGGTTTCAGTCGACGGCGTCAACCACCCGCACCATCGATGTTTTGATTACATGAATGTTTTGATTTTGTGAAGACATCATTGTTTTGATTACATGAATGTTTTGATTTTGTGAAGACATCAATGTTTTATCTGATTTTAGCGATAATTTTGTGAAGACATCAATGTTTTTTCTGTTTTTAGCGATAATTTTGTGAAGACATCAATGATGATACATTGATGTATTGAGTTACATTAATGTATAAATGATACATGAATGACGATACATCAAATTACATTGATGTATTGTAATAAAATCGAAATTATAAAAGGAAGAATGATATCAAATTACATTAATGTATCAGAGGAAGTATACTAGTCTTCAAACATTCTGATTATCTCTAATAAAATCGAAATTATAAAAGGAAGATATATGGAGATATATGGAATACCAAAAAACCGAAATTATATGATTTAAATTAATTGTAGGATTTAAATCTCAACATTCCATAATTATCGGATCTAAATTAATTGTGCCTAAAAATACCGAAATTTATGGAATACCAGAATTGCCCTTCACATTTAATTAAATGAAAAATATTAATCTAATTTCTGATTGGCTAAAAGGGTAAATGAGTTCTCTATATAACTCACCCCTATATATATATATATATATATATATATATATATATATATATATATATATATATATATATATATATATATATATATATATATATATATATAGATCCGTTGAGGACTCTTTTCCCGGTGTGGACTGCGAGGACAATTTTCGTCCACTCATCTTCAAAAGGGCATAAATGTCATTTTCGAAACCCCCCTTTCCTCCTTTTGCCACTTGTCCTCTTATAATTGTAAGTGGATTTTTCCCCCACACTTTGTTTTTCGACCATAACTTTTTTTTTATTTGTAAAATAAAAAATCTAAAAATGCCAAAAATTTTAAAATTAAATTTTCTACAAAATGAGTATAGTCATGAAAATTTGAAAAAAGAAATGATCCAAAATTAACAATGATCCATAAGTAACAAAATGATCCAAAAATTAACAATAGTACAAAGTAAACAAAATGACCATGAATGAACAAAATGATCCAAAATTATATATGATATATTATTTGACTAATTATTTATACAAAATTATGTTTATGCAAGATTAACAATGATCCAAAAATAACAAAATGATCCAAAATTATGACAATGATCTAAAATTAACAAAATGATCCAAATTTAACAAAATGATCCAAAATTTTATCCGGGTTTTTTTTTTCAAAGTTTCATGACTATACTTCATTTTGTAGATAATTTAATTTTAAGAACTTTGACATTTTTAGTTTTTTTTTTTTTTTTTACAAAGAAAAAAAAAGTTATGACCGAAAAACAAAGGTGGGGGTAAAAAAAAACCCATCAAATCAAGGCTTGACATGTGGCACTAGGAGAGAGAAAGTGTTTGCAAATGACTATTTTAACCCTCTAAATTTTCTTTTTTCCCCTATTATTTTGGTAAACTTTAGACAAAACCCCCAAACTTCAACCATTGTTTATCTTTTTCACATTCAATCCTAGCCATTAATTTTTATGGATTAAAGGCTTAGATTTGTCCTCGCAGTCCTCACCAGAAAAAGTGTCCTCACTCGATCCCACTTCTATATATATATATATATATATATATATATATATATATATATATATATATATATATATATATATATATATATATATATATATATATATATATATATATATATAGGTTAGATTTCAAAATTGGTGTTACAATTGCCAATGGCGTTACAATAGGTAAATTGGTGTTACAATTGCCAATGGTGTTACAATAGGTAAATTGGTGTTACAATTGCCAATGGGGTTACAATAGGTAAATTGGTGTTACAATTGCCAATGGCGTTACAATAGGTAAATTGGTGTTACAATTGCCAATGGCGTTATAATAGGTAAATTGGTGTTACAATTGCCAATGGTGTTACAATAGGTATACTGGTGTTACAATTACAAATGGTGTTACAATAGGTATATTGTTGTTACAGTTGCAAATGGCGTTACAATAGATATATTTGTGTTACATTTGCCCATGGCGTTACAATAGACCTATTGTAACGCTAAAAAGCCTCTATTGTAACGGCACATTGGGGGGGGGGGGGGGCAGAATAGTGTTACAAAGGCGTTACAATAGCCCTGCAACCGTTACAGAAGCGTTACAATAGACCTATTGTAATGGCAGCGAATGTAATGGTCCAAATGGCGTTACAATAGACCTATTGTAAGGGTTTTTGCCCTTTATGTAATGAATTTTGGCGTTACTAAAGGTCCTTAATTGTAGTAGTGGCAATACAATTAAACGAATTATGGTAAACAATGAATACAACAATGCATACCCAAACATCCTAATGATGAAGAGCGTCTTAGCTCGAGGGTTGACATAAGGCCTCTCCCAACCCTACACATCACTAACCCATCACTAAACCCATCACTAGCGCCACGTCATCGCATCCTTACTGACACGGCCGTGCCAACCCTACACATCACTAAACCCATCATTTCCACATCATCATTTTAATTAATAAAAAAACACATTACATTAAATAAAAACCATTACATTAATAATAAAAACATTACATTAAATTAAAAAAAAGACATTAAAATTAAAAAAAAACATTAAACTTTAAAAAAGACATTAAAACATAAAAAAAAACATTAGACATAAAAAAAAACATTAGACATAAAAAAAAAACATTAAACTTAAAAAGAAAAAAACTACTCGTCGTCCTCGTCGTCGTCTTCTCCCTCATCGGATGAGTCCGGATCGGCGTATTTGTCCAATAAACTCCGGCGATATTTTAAAACCGCTTTTCGCTCTCTTCGGCTCAAATTATCAGGAACCGAACAATGAAGGACTCTGAAAGCATCCGATATCTTTTTCTCCACAGTCGCTTCTTTGATAGTCTTCAAAGTGTCGGCTTGCAGTATGGCGTTCTCACATATACGGTCACGAGTTTCGTCACTTGAATACCGTGACGAAGTCGCATCCGAGGAACTTGCCGTATGCCGGCTAACGTTACGACCCGGTGGGCGACAGATCGGGTCGTCACGGAATAGACCATCCATATTTGCGGTAGGGAGCGGGGTGGTGTTGTCTTCGCCAAGGTTCACCGGGTTGGGCTCGGGAGTGGGTTGGGGATTCATCACGTGGTAATTTGTCCAAAACTTGGGGTAATCTTTTAGTTCATTCCAACACAGTTCGTACAAAAAGTTCCTCCTGTTGTTGTTGTCATAAAATTGTTGTTTTGCGGCGTTGAGCACGCCTTGGTCATCGGCCCCACTTTGTCGCCTTGACTCGAACCGTTTAAAGATTTCCCCAAACTTCCGAACGTCCATTTTTATCTTGTTCCATTTCCCTTGGAGTTGACTTCTGGTGCGTTTTGTATCAACCAGTGAGTTGTACTCGGCTTCAATCTGCCCCCAAAATCGATCACCGGATTGTGAGTTCCCGCGTTCAGCGGATTGTGAAGCATTTATCCACCGCTGGGATAAAATAACGGCCTCCTGGATGGACCACTTCTGCACCGAACCAGCCTCCCTAACCGCTGGTGTAGCTCTTCTTCTTCTTCTTCTTCATGTTCCCCTGCTTGGTTGGACCGGTTCGGGTACCGCTTGTGGGCCCTCTCCTTCGTCTTCCTCTTCCACTTCGGGCTGGGATTCAATTTGCACTTCCGGTTGATAGCCAGAACCTGAACCCGAACCGGGAAAATAACCGCCGCCATAGAAACCGGGGTGGAAACCGTGTTGGTAACCGGGTTGGTAACCGGGTTGATAACCCGGTTGATAACCGGGTTGAACAGCGCCTTGGGGCGGGAAACCGCCGGGGGATGAGTAGAACGGATGAAAACCCGAACCCGAACCAGATGCGACGTTGCTCGGGCTGGGCTGGCTTGTCTGTCCAGCATTTGACGAATAAGCTGGTGACGGGATACGAGTGTTTAACAAATTTTGGAAGTGATCATTTGACGGGGAGGAGTTGGATCTACGACTCATGATGAAAATTTGGAAAATATGTAATGAAGGTAATGAAGAAGTGGGAGAAGTGGTATAAAATTATGAATGAGAGGGTGTTGTATTTATAGGTAAAAAATAGGATAAAGAAAAAAAAATTAAAATTGAATTTTGAATTCGGTTTACCCCGCTCCCCCGACCCCACAAACCCCCCCCCCCCCCCCCCCCGACGCGCCAAACGATTCCGTCGACCAGACGACGCCGGCCCAACGACGCAAGCCACGACGGGTCGGTGCCAACGCCGTCGTGGCGCGACGCACTTCGACGGAGACCCCCGACGTGCCGTTGGCACGGGTCTAAGACCCATTAAATTACCTTCTTTATTGTCAGAACTCAGAAGCATCATCACGACTTATGAGTTTGGTAGGAATTCATTTTGCTATAAACGGGTCCAGTAACAGAATTGGGAAACACATCATCCTCAACATCGGCATCATATTCAAAAGAACTTCATGTTGCTCAACTTCACTTCATTGGTCTCATATTCGTTGCTTCTACCAAAAGACAAATTTAGTTGGAAGGATTTAACCCGGATTCTATATGGGTATCCACCACACTGTGGCTGTTCAATTAAAAGTCATTCGTGTGTTGGAGATGCCGTGTTTACAATTTAGGTTTTGTGGAATTGTGGGCGAGGATATGTTGGAGAAGCCGGGTTATCATTGTTAATAAAGTGGGAAAAGAATTCTATGAGGTCACACACATGGATTTGGTGTTTTAGAAAAGTGACACGTGGTCGTATAATCTTTGATTTATTATAGTAGTAGAGTAGATTTAAAACATGTATAGCTTAATTTAGTTTTACAAAGATATATAGCCTATATTGAGATTTGATTAATATAATACCATCAATTTCTCCCATGCTACCTTTTGTGGCTAGAGGTGATTTTTATACCACATCTTTTAATGTCCCTACCACAATAAATGTTTTATATACTTGTACAGTTTGCAGTAATATTTGTACGTTGTGGTGTAGGCATAAAAAAATGTGGTACCAAAATTAATTCCCTTTGTGGCTGAGATGTTAGAAAAGAAATTGAACCTCCCAACTCCGTTCTTCCCAACTCTAGTTCCGTTCCGTTAGATTCACTAATGAACATTGAAATTTCCTATGGCAGTAAGGACCGCGCTTCGCAGCGGTTTAAAACTTTAACTATTTATTTATTTATTTGTAAAAATATTTCAAGATGAATAATCTTCTTAATCTTAATTAATATAGAAGATATTAGATGATGTAATTTAAAGTAAGGTAAAAGATCTTCCAAGATGAATACTCTCTTGCTACTTAGTATCTAAATTTATCAAAACTTAAAAATTACAATATTTTAAGTTAAATTTTTTTTTTTGTTTTTCAGCATTTTAGTTTTTCATGTATAATATTTGACCTTTTTATACCTTATTTTGACAACATTTGAATAACTAATAAATATATAACTTTGTGCTAAAAATAATAATTTAAATAATAATTTAAAAATAATGACTTTGTGTTAAAAACCGTGAAACCTAAAGTGTGTCACTTATTTTGAATCGAAGGAAGTATGAGTTTACAAATCTAAAATTGTTGTGTGTATAAATTTGAACTTCTAAATTAATAATATTAAGTATAGATTGTTGAATATACATGTTATTTTTGTTGTTATACATATATATAAATATTTACTACGTACAATATATACATGGAAATAAACGTCATTTGTTTTATATCAATGACTAATTAGCTTTAATTGAAGCAATTCAAAATTAAAGTGTTAATCTATTAGGTACCCCGTGCTATATAATATATGTGAAATGTAAAAAGAATAAAAAAAAAGTGCCCACAATAAGGCTTGAACACAGGATAGTCTGGATAGAAGCCACAAGCCTTACCAATTTCACTAAAAACATTGTTCTTCAAACCTGAATTGCATGCTCTATATTTCAAAGAGGCGCATGATAGCACATCTTAATATCACTGTTCATAGTGCACGATAGGGTATGGGAAATGTATTATAGGATAATGATAATTTACAAAGTGAGTGAAAGATCAGAAAGTGCCGTTTCTTCTCATTCTTTATTTATAAGATATCTTCTAATAATACACTCTTATTTCCTTCACCAATTTTGACACCACAAAAATATATCAACATTACTAAACTGACACAACACTGACAATATCAACTTTTGACTTTTTTTCATCCCTTCATTTTATATATAATTATATACACATACAAATTAATATATATACAAACCAAAGAAGACTAATTCTCGTCACTTAACGGAACAACAGAAACTGACAAGGCAACCGACGAGCAACCGATGAAGTCGTGCCATTTATATTGTAAGGGGCTAACAAGTCACTATTCTTATTGTATGCCGACGTAAGATGTGTTGTTACAAAGTTCACCATACTTATGATTTAATAACACATTTCTTTGTTTTTTCCCCCAAATAATCAAAAAGAGGAAGGGTGGACAGAATATGAAAGATGAGACAAGAAGTAGCTTCATAAAGAGGGACAAGATCAATAAAAGTAGAGACATTATTGGGTCACAAAAACCTAGTCAAAAACCACCATATTTCTTTGCTATCACACTCCCAACTTTTATGTTTAAAATTTTTAACTATTTAGTTTCGAACCCGCATCTATTTAGATCAGAAGCCTTATCTTGCGTTAATCTGAGAATAAAATCTTAAAGCAGAGACCAAGGGGAGTAGTGTAAACACGCCAATTATGGATAAATGCGTAGCAGTTTTAACGAGATAGCGGTCATTCGTTGTGTCTTCTACTCCCTCCGTCCCATTTTAATTGTCCAGTATACTATTTTAATTTGTCCCACAAAGAGTGTCATTTCCTAAATTTCAACCAATCAAAAAACATTTAAGTGAGAAAGAGAAAATTTGATTGGTGACATTATATAATTAATGCACTTTTCTTAAACTGTGTACTTTTTTGTAGTGGACACTTAAAGTTGGACGGAGGGAGTAGTATTTTATAGTTATTTAATACTTTTTTTGAACTGCGTATATTAATTAAAAACCAATAACGTATCAATATCTTAAATTTCAAAAGAAAAAAAAAAATTCTTGATGACTTAAGCTTTACTTATAATATTATCAATTTATACATTTTAGTTTCATATTTCGATAAACCATCTGGTGATTGTCTGGCGGTAAGGCGCCCGAAATGATCTCATAAAGGTCACGGGTTCAATATTTTTTGTAGGTAAACATTTAGTTTAAAAATAATGATATAACATTTTTTTCCTATTATGGCAAGAAATTGAAATGAATATAATTTGAGTGTAGGTGGTTATGGCACTCTTGAAGAACTTCTTGAAGTGATAACATGGGCTCAACTTGGTATTCATGCTAAGCCGGTAAAATTCCTAAAATACCCTTTTCAAATTTTTTCATTAATAGCTTACTGTTGACCCCTTAAAAAGAAAAGAAATTGAAATTATGAAGAATCTTGTAGGTTGGTTTGCTAAATGTTGATGGATTCTACAACTCACTATTATCGTTTATCGATAAAGCAGTTGAAGAAGGCTTTGTTAGCCCGAGTGCACGCCACATCATCATATCGGCTCCAACCGCTAAGGATTTGGTGCGGAAATTGGAGGTAAGACCCCAAATGGTTGACTTACTGGTCAAACAATTGACTTTTCATTTTCAAAATTTGTTATGAACAGTGGTGGACCCAGAGAACAAGTTGAGGGGTGTCTGATAGATATTCGATAATCAGAAAGAGTAAATGAACACAATAACATGAAACTGATAAACATTCAAGATTCAGGGAAAGGTTTTCTTGGAATTGAAAATAAGAAGGTTCATACAATACCGGGGAATAATCCCTTCTCTCTCTAGAAAATAGAGGAGCCAACACAAGACAAATATCAAAATAACATGACTAACAACCCTACGTCTATTCCCTTTTATTCTTTGTCCTCTCCTGCCAAACCAATCAGCCACTTTTAGCCTTGTCCCATTTTGCCCTTCTCACAAATACCTTTAGTGCTGTTGGGTCCCCACTAGTGTTAGTGGCCATACCATGATCCCTATCATTACTCCCTCCTTGAAAATCAGTCTTGTCCTCAAGACTGAAATCCGGAAACTGATTCTTGAACATCAAAGTATCTTCCCATGTTGCCTCCTCAATTCCATGGTTCTTCCACCAAATCAGCCATTGCTCAGAGGACACCCCATTTGTACGAATAGTACGGGTATCGAGCACTTTCTCCGGAACCACCGTATCCGAAGCCGCTAAGTCTAATTCTGGAGGTAATTCAGGCATTGCGTCTTGAGAAATCGCCTTTTTCAACAGGGACGTGTGGAACACATGATGAATTTTTGATGTCGGTGGTAATGCCAATTTGTAAGCCACTGGCCCTATTTTCTCCAAAATTCTATAAGGCCCAAAAAATTTAGCTGACAATTTCTGGTAGATACGGTTGGCCACCGACATTTGGCGATAGGGTTTTAGTTTGACATACACCCATTCACCTACTTGAAATGAAACATCCCGCCTTTTCTTATCTGCGGAGGCCTTCATAGTGGACTGAGCTTGAGACAAGTGTTGCTTCAATTGACGGATAGCTTCATCCCGATCAAGCAACTCTTGTAGAACCGTTTGAACTCGTATCTCACCTGGTGCAAACTGTATAACAGTAGGTGGTTTCCTGCCATAAACAATTTCAAAGGGAGAAATCCCCGTTGTCACATGAAAAGTCGAATTGTACCAAAATTCAGCCCAAGGTACCCATAAAGCCCACGTGCGAGGCTGGTCAACGGCGAAGCATCGCAGATATGCCTCTAAACAACGGTTTATCACCTCAGTTTGGCCATCCGATTCCGGGTGGTACGCCGAACTCATATGTAATTGAGTGCCTTGAGATTTGAAAATTTCCCTCCAAAACACGCTCAAAAATACAGAGTCACGATCGCTAACTATCGATTTGGGGATGCCATGAAGACGAATAATTTCACGAACAAATACTTCAGCAACCCCTTTTGCTGTGAAAGGGTGTTTGAGAAGAATGAAGTGACTGTACTTAGATAATCGATCCACCACCACCAAGATTGTGTCAAACCCTTTTGACTTAGGCAAACCGCCAATAAAGTCGAGGGAAATATCTTCCCAAATTGCTTGAGGGATCTGTAATGGTTGCAAAAGACCGCCCGGGGCCACTGTACTTGCCTTGCAGCATTGGCAAATTTTACAAGCCTTGACAAAGTTCTGAACCAATGCGATCATTCCTGGCCAGTAGAGATTCGCAGCTAAGCGACGATAAGTACGATAATACCCCGAATGTCCTCCACTCGCGGATTGATGGAATTCTTGAATCAAAAGTGGAATAAATTTGGAATGCTTTGATATGACCAATCTGTTATGATAAAACAGAACGCCATTTCGGCTTGTGAATCCCGGTAGTTTGGCCGGATTCTGCTCGAACAGTTCACGTTGTGCTTGGAGTGTGGGATCTAATTTGATTTCCTCCATCAATTGTGCACCTTGAACCCATATAGGAGTAGAAATATTTGTGTTGAACTGTCCATCTTCGGCCCTGCGAGATAAAGAATCCGCAGCCCGATTTTCACGGCCCGGTTTGTAGCAGATTTCAAAATCGTACCCTAATAACTTGGCCACCCAATTTTGTTGGTCGGGTGACGTTATTCGCTGCTGTAATAAAAACTTTAAGCTCTTTTGATCTGTATAAATAATAAACTTTGTACCCAACAGATATGTTCGCCAATGTTGCACCGCCAACACTAAAGCCATAATTTCTCTTTCATAAGCCGACTTAGCCAGGTTCCGATCACTAAGGCTCTTGCTAAAATAAGCGAGGGGTCGTTTGTTTTGCATGAGAACCGCCCCTATGCCTCTTCCCGAGGCATCACATTCAACTACAAATGGTTGTTGAAAATCAGGCAGCCCCAATAAAGGAGCTGTTACCATGGCTTCTTTTAACTTGGTAAATGCTTCTTGGGCTTCCGGGTTCCAACCAAAAGCATCCTTTTTGGTTAGGTTGGTAAGGGGTCTAGCGATGCTTCCATAGTGTTTAATGAACTTTCTATAGTAACCCGTGAGGCCTAGAAACCCGTGCAACCCTTTGATGTTCTTTGGAGTTGGCCACTCCAAAACTGCTTCGATCTTTTTAGGGTCCATAGTAACCCCGCTACCGTCAATAATGTGGCCCAAGTAGTCAATTGAAGTTTGACCAAACACACATTTTTTCTTATTAACCATGAATTGATTGAGAACTAGTAAACCCAACACTTCTTCAACATCCGTCAAGTGTTGTTCCCAACTAGGACTATAAACTAGTATATCATCAAAAAAAACCACCACTGTTTTTCGTAAAAGAGATCGAAAAACGTCATTCATAACGGCTTGAAACGTCGCCGGAGCATTCATTAAACCAAAGGGCATGACTAAGTATTCATAATGTCCGTCATGGGTGCGAAACGCTGTTTTTTCCACACTATTAGGATCCATTTTGATCTGATTATATCCTGATCGCAAATCCAATTCTGAAAAAAATTTCGCACCATTCAATTCGTCAAGAAGTTCGTCAACAACCGGAATAGGGAACTTATCCGGAATTGTGGCTTTGTTTAGTGCCCGATAGTCGACACACATACGCCAAGAATTATCCTTTTTGCGAACTAGGATGACCGGGCTAGAAAAAGAGCTTTTGCTCGGACGAATGAACCCAATTTTTAGCAGTTCCTGCACCTGTTTTTCTATTTCAGATTTCTGTACATTCGGGTAGCGGTAAGGTCGAACACACACAGGATCACCCGATCCTTTCAGCACAATTGTATGATCGTGGATTCGGGACGGAGGTAGCTTGGTCGGTTCCTTAAAAACGTCAGGAAAAAGGTCACAAACAGTTTGCAATTGAGTGGATTGTGTGGCAGTAATATCATTAGAGATCATAGTATTGGGTGTGGGAAATGAAGAAGTCATTTGGCTTTGAGAGGACTTCCCAGACAACCACGATTGGAGGGGGGTTGAGACGACCCATGATCAGTGAGTCCCTGCAAGAACACTTCTTTTCCCTTGTAATTAAACTTCATGGTACCCTTTTCCCAATTGTGGAGGACATCTCCTAGTGTAGCTAACCATTCCATCCCCAAGACCATATACAGGTGACCCATTTCAAAAATCAGAGCATCTAGGTTGAATTCACACGGTCCAACTGTAACAGGGATGTTTAAACATCTGCGATTAATAAACACAACATGGTCATCACCAAGTCGAATGTTGATTCCGGTAAAAGAATCCTCTGTATAACCCAAAACCTTCATCAATTTCTTAGATATGAAGTTGTGTGATGCTCCACAATCGACCAGAATTAGGGTTGGGATATCTCGAATAAACCCTTCCAATTTTAGGGTTCTAGCACCCACAGCTCGGTCGCTAGCAGCCCCGTATAGTGCAATAGATCGTAAGGCCCCCGTAGGAATTTCCGACTCCGGTGGTTCTGGAGGCTCAGTAACGATTCCCGTATCCAATGACGTAAGAAGACCGTCATCCCCAACATCTTCGTCATCACCCAGAAGCAAAATCCTAATTGTACCCTCCGAACATTTATGTGCGGGCCCATATTGTTGACCACAGCGAAAGCACAACCCTTTCTTCCGGCGATCTTCCCACTCATATCGTGAGAGAGAACGAGTGCCACGGTTGCGTGGTGACGTTTGAGATGGATCAGAAACGAAAGGAAACTGGGTTTTCCCCTGACCACTAGAGCGGGATGGGTCGGATCTATTCCAACCCGATTTATCATTATAAGTAGTGGGCCTATAAACAGTGGACTCACCTTTATTGGGTCAAGGAGTCCGATTGTGTGATGGATCGCCATTACCCCCAAATGGGTATCCATCCGTACCGCCGTTGTGATAGCGGAATCGAGTTGCAGAAGCGGCGTTTGATGACGGTCGAAGTAACTGCTCCACATCGCGAGCTAGAGCCATGGCTTCCAATCTCGAATGGGGACGATGCAAACGTACCCATTTCTTCACATCATCTTTCAGTCCCGATATGAAATACCCCAATGACTGGGTTTCGGGAAGCTTGGGCACCAAGGATAAGAAATATTCAAAATCATCGATGTAATCATAGATGGAGTTACCCTGTTTCATGGTGGATAATTGCTCGTAAGGATTTTGGATGTCTAATCCACCAAAATGTTGTAACAGCTCTGATTGAAAATCGGTCCAGGTAAGTGGATCATGAAGCTCTTTAACAATTGAAAACCAGTGAGTAGCCACCCCAGTCATGCTCATCTGAGCCAATCGAACCTTCAAATTTGGGGCTGTTTTGTTGATTTCAAAGTAGAGTTGCGCCTTTTGCAGCCACCCTTGAGGGTCAAAACCTGAAAACTCAGGTAGTTTAACCTTTTTGATTGCATAAGGTAAACCACCGGTCACCGGAAAACCATCATCATCATCCTCCGAGAGAGGAATAGGGTCGCCGTCATCACGAACGTCAACAGGTCGTTTCTCCTGTTGCTTGACCCACCCCATCATGTATTTGCGAAATTCTGCATTTTCAGCTCGTTCAGCAGCATTATCAGCCTGAATCTTCGCTAACAGCTCATCGTGTTGATCCAGACGAGATGCCTGAGATCGAGTTTCAACAGGTGGATTCACCATTGTGAAAAGAAATCAATGAAAGAAGGTGGTAGAGCTTGGCAGGTCGGACCAATGATAGATATTCGATAATCAGAAAGAGTAAACGAACACAATAACAAGAAACTGATAAACAATCAAGATTCAGGGAAAGGTTTTCTTGGAATTGAAAATAAGAAGGTTCATACAATACCAGGGAATAATCCCTTCTCTCTCTAGAAAATAGAGGAGCCAACACAAGACAAATATCAAAATAACATGACTAACAACCCTACGTCTATTCCCTTTTATTCTTTGTCCTCTCCTGCCAAACCAATCAGCCACTTTTAGCCTTGTCCCCTTTTGCCCTTCTCACAAATACCTTTAGTGCTGTTGGGTCCCCACTAGTGTTAGTGGCCATACCATGATCCCTATCAGTGTCACCGGTTGTACATTTTTTTCTGAGGGGTTGCACATACACTAATAAAAAGAAAGTTTAGAAAATTTAACGCTATTTTTACACTATTCGGAAAAGTTTCAGGGGTTGCACGGGCAACCCCGGGCATCATAATAGGTCCTCCCCTGGTTATGAATCCCCTAGAAATTGAACATCAATCTCCTTCTGTTAGTAGCATTTTTTACAACACCATAGATTTCTACTTCTTTAAATCAAAGTTACAAATTTCATCTCATAAAAAAGTCAAAGCTTAGTCAATTGCTCTCTTTTCTTTGACCGAATTACAGGAGTATGATCCATGCCATGAAGGAGTTGCAAAATTGAACTGGAAAATAGAGCAAGAACTTGAATTCACTGACTATGATATTTCTAGATGATAAAAAAGGAAAGAAAAGAAATGGTGGTTATTTTGTTTCTTGAAAGAAGGACACGTGGTGGTTGGAAATAGCAACTAACTTTGAAAGGGATTTTGTTCTAATTAGCATTTTGATGTGAAGGGCAATAATCTTTTTTAAATTTGTAAATTATTAATGATGGAAATTTACCTGAAAAAACATGTGGGAAATCTCTCATTTGTAACCCCCTTCACTTGCAACTCTGGTTTATTTCACATGTTGTAAAGATACCATGATATATGCATGTTAATTAATGTCACTAATTTAGTTTATTTTGGACCTTTTTCCGACTGTTTTAACCCAGTGCACAACGCAAGGCCTTTTATAACGAGGTACATAAACCATTAAATAAAATGATTTAGGACTTTGTATGCATTAGATATAGACTTTGGCTGACTTTCAACCCGTTTGACATGTTCCCCTTTAGCTAATTAACTCGTTTGAGATAGAAAAACAACAACCCAAACTCACCCATTTTTTTGAGAAATGTTTTGTTGATATATTACTTTAATGTATAATAAATTATTTTTTACAGGTTGTATACAACAGCTTGAACAGAAAAAGCAGGGGTTTTGCTTTTGTAACAATGTCATCCAACAAAGATGCTGAGGCTGCGGCTAAAATGTTTGATGGATATGTAAGTGTCTAAATATATATCAGGTAGTGGCTCGTTTTGGTAATTTTAACTTTTAAGGGTCCTTTTTAGTAATTACAAGTTTTTAATCGGTCTAATTTCGGTAATTACAACATTAAAAAACGTACAAAGTAATACCCACATAGGGCAAAAAAAACTTTAATTATCAAAATAAACCGGCTGAAAACTTGTAATGACCAAAGCAGGCCATAAAAAGTTATAATTACCAAAATGGACCACCAACTAATGTATATTGCTATTTTATAACCATTATTTCATTTTAAATGTGTTGATTTCTATGGAAATTATAGGAGCTTGATGGGAGGCAACTGAGGGTCAATTACGGGCCACCACCAAGAAAGAAAACAATCATCAAAGAATCTAGAGATAATTTTGAAAAAAACACGAACATTAACAACACGGTTTATGTTGGAAATCTTTCATGAAGTGTTGATGATGAAGCTCTTGAAACGTTATTTTGGGAGCATGGAAACGTTATGCAAGCCAAAGTATTTTATGATAAAAATAGTGGTAAATCACGGGGTTTTGGGTTCGTAACTTATAGTTCTCCTAATGAGGTTTATAGTGCGGTTGAATCACTCGATGGCGTTGTAAGTGGATTACTTAACTACTTCTTGTATTATATATTTAAAAAAATTGTTTATTGAACCGTGTTTGTGTTTTTTATGTGCAAGATCTTGACGGTAGAAATATTCGAGTTAGTGTTGCTCTACAACCGCGTTAATTTTTAAAAGGGCAAATTGCACATAATAGCAACATACTATTACACAATTCCTAATTCTAGCAACTAACTATCAAAATTCTCAAAAATAGCAACAAACTTTAAAAACTTTGCAATTTAAGATACTTTTTACCTGTAAAGACGGTAGCAGGTATTTTCTATTATTTGGAGTCCAATTTAAGTCCACGGTATTTTTCTATTATTAACCACCGATTCAAAATTATCAAAATATATGCTCGACGATTGACGATTCAATGTCTGCTCGACGGAATGAAGTAAAATTGAAACTCAATTAACAGGAAATCTTGCTTTTAATCACTTTGAAGGTAAAACGAAGTTGATTCATTGTCCTTTTTTCTCCTGACTTTGATTTTTAAATTAGGGTTCTTTTATTTTGACATCTTCAATGTCTAAAGGAGTTTCAGTAGATCATTATGATTTTGGTATGTTTCTAAAACCGTCATTAGCTTATGTTGACGGTCAAGTAGAAATCCTAGAAAACCAAGACGAGAATGTTGATGAACACTTAAAGGAAGTTATCAGTGATGATGAAAAGTTAGACGAGAACGTAGATGATTCTAACTCAGGTAATGAAGACGATGATGGTGAGACTGCTTCGTTAGACCATTTATCAGATGGGGAAGATGAGATTATAGAGATTAGGCAGAAAAAATTAAACAATGATTCTTTCATTATTGAGTCATCCATATTACATCAGAAAGCTACAAAAGAGAAGCAAAATGATAAAGGTGGAGAGAAACAAAAAGAAAAAGTACTTGATGTTGATTCCTAGAACATGATGAATTTTTTACTGATCTTTCGGGATATTTAAATAGGGTTAACAATGTTGAGTTTAATGTTCAGAATGATAATGAGTTTGAAATTGAAGAAGATGAGGTAAAGGGTCCAAGGCATAACCCTAAAGTCAACTGGAAACTAATGAGACCTTTAATTCGTGAGAGATATGAAAACAACGTTTGATATATTATGCATTGGCTAATGGATATCATATCAATTTTGAGCGTAATGACCATGCAAAGTTATTAGCTTTTTGTGGTAAAAGAGATGTTGTTACTAAAAAAAGACACTGCCCTTGGAGGTTATGGGCAACTTGGAGGAAAGGTGAGGCATCATTTCAAGTTAAATCGTTAGTGGATGAGCACACGTGTTTGCGAAATTTCAAGTCTTGTTCAATTGTAACTTATAAGTGGATAGCAGATAAGTTTGGTAATAAGATAAGGCAAAAACCATGGTGTTGCTGTCATATTAATAAGACACCAGAAGATTATGTATAAAACTCCTATGTTCAAAATATGCACATTTCTTACTTCCATTGCATGGGATGAATGATTTGCCTCCTTTGGCAAGAAGGAGACCAAAGGTGAATAGAAGAAAGGATGCAAATGAAGAGATCGGGTTTGGTTATTTCATGCACAAATTGTCTTGAGGAAGGTCATAATATGGGTGCTTAGAAAAGCTGGTAGACCAAAGACAAATAATGAAGTACAAAGGGGAGGGATGGTTGGAAATAGAGGTGCATGAGCAAGTAGAGGTTATAATAGAGGTGGAAGTTCAACATTACCATCTTCAAGTACAAATTAATATCAAGTAAAAAAAGGGGACAGGGCAATATTGGTTGATTCCAACGTTTTGGGAGCCTATGTTAACTGATATTTGATGTTAAGGGTTTTTTTTGTTTATATTTTAATATGAACCCAGTTGATGAAAGTAACTAATTTGAAGTTTTTGTGTTCAGATGGACCCATTTGCAATTTATATAATCATTTGTATATGTAGGCCATGATTAATTAATTTCTGAAAAAACTAGCATTAAAAATGAAACTAACAAAAAGTCATCATAAATACGTTAATGTTTACGAAGACAAATAAGTGGAAAAATGAGAGAAGCCAAGTAACCGGTCATATCTTTCTTTACAGGTAAAAAGTATCTTAAATTGCAAAGTTTGTTGCTATTTTTGAGAATTTTGATAGTTAGTTGCTAGAATTAGGAATTGTGTGATAGTATGTTGCTATTTTGTGCAATTTGCCCTTTTTAAAAAAGTTACATGAAGTCTTGAAGTTACATGTATCATATTAAAGTTGGAAATAAAGTATTATATTTAAATGGGTTGGCTCGGGTTATGTTAATATGTTGTATCTCTTCAAATTGACCGTAACCTGATGAGGTGGCAGATGACATGTCATATTTTTTAGTCCCGTTTAAGTTGTTGAGAGACGACTTTGTGTCCCCTTTGGGTCATTTGGTTACTCTCATGTCATCGTCTTGGTAGGTCATTAGGTTTGCCGGATGAGCCAAACGGGTCATTAGGTATGATAATTGTTGAATTCAAAGTGCGAAGTTATTGGTTAAAAATGATTTTATGACTTTAAAATTGTAAGGGAACCTGCATTTGTAGCAAATGGACTTTGGAGCACTAGCAAGTAAAGTTTTATGGAACCTGCATTTGTACAAACCACTAATAATCATGTTGTTGATGATATTGATTCCTCTATACTTACAACCCCAGGTATAAATGACTAATTATTGCAACTGATTCCTCTATACTTACAACCCCAGGTATATATGACTAATTATTGCAACTAAATGGAGGAATTATTATGTTTACTTACGTTTAGTTTATGTTTATTAATTAGAAAACAAAATTGAAGTCACCCGTAATTTTATCAAGGGTTATAGGCTAGTTATGTATTATAACTAACAGGGTAAATAGTTAATTTTCAGGGAAATCTGGTTCGGGTTCAGTTAAACAATCTTACCCGTTAGAATGAATTTTTTTATGAACACCGGGTCAGAATGCAAATACCATCAGTCAAAAGAGAAGATTGCTCAAATGGGTTCAAGCTCACTGGGATCCTCTTAGACCTGTAAGTTGCTCCACAATATATGGTGATTGTTAGAGGTTGGAGTAACCTGTTTATTTGGCTTGTGTTTTTTTCCCTCAAACACGAATGACCCATAATCTTACTTCTTGTATTAGTTATTTACTTAAATCGTCACTTACAAAATGACTTAATTCAACTGGGGCAAGCAGAGCAGTGTGTTCATACTACAGTTTATATGGAATCTGGGTCAAATTGTAAATATGATCACCCTTTAATGGAATATTCATACAATTATCGATCCATCATTCTTTTGTATCATCTCCTTCAAAATCATTAAACCTAAAACACCAATTTGGCGTTCATCTTATCCTAAATATTAACATGAAGATGGTGCTTCTCCTGTTTACCCTTTTGTTCAATTGCATATATCATCCACTAAACTTTTTTATATAAAAGGCTTTGTTAGGAATATTTTTATTAAATATTCATTAAAGATTTGATTAGTCAAAACTATTAAACTACAAGGACCTAAATTGAAGATATGAAAGTTCAAATTCAAATAAAGATTTAGGAGATAATCATTAATGTAAAAAGATATAGTATATCTTTATTAATTTAAAAGATTTAGTATTATCTTTTCCTTGTAAGTCTTGGGTTTTCTAGTATATAAAGAAACCTAATGACATAGAATTAGATGTTCTTGTAACCCACGTTTTAACGTGTATGTGTGTGTACTCTAAGCCTCAAGGTCGTTTGATCATGTTAACCAAAACCGTTCTACATATTTATATGTAGAATTGGGGCTTTTAGTAATCATTGTATATAAAGATGATGATGAAACCTTGTTTAGCTATACAAATATGTTTATCTAATTCCGCAATTTTATGATTTGTATATGCTTATTCCAGATCAAGAACTAACTATTCTTGAGCCTAAAGATCAATTTATATAAAGTTGTTCTAAACTTGACAATTGGTATCAGAGCACGGTGGCTCAGATCTGGAATGAAACAAGGATGTATTGGTGATTTATGAAGATTGCAAAAGACTGATTTATTATGTGGATGTATTTGGATGAATTGATGACGTTATCAGAACCATTCGCAAATAGTAAATCACATGAAGATATTACTGCTTTAATTGAAGATTCCTTTTTAAATCACATGACGCAAAGATGATGTATTTGGATGAATTCGATCCTTTTTAATCGAATTTTTTATTCAAGCAGGCAACCATACTCGAGATTTAGTTGAAGTTTGTGAAGAAGCCAGAGCCCACGTGCATGTTTTCCTACTGATGCACGAAGTCATTACTACTGGTCTCAAGTCCAATTCTACTACTGATCAGTAGGAATTCAGATTTTATTACTGATCTCAATGTCTCGATTACTACTGATCTTCGCTGTTTACTACTGATCCATATTAAATACTACTGATCAGTAGTAAATGAAGAAAAATATTACTGATCAGTAACAAAACCGAACTTTTTACCAAGGATCAGTAGTATACATATTACTACTGCTGCGTTGAATGATCAGTATTACACAGTTCTGAAGAAATTTTTTTTACTGATTTCTTCCATACAACTGATACATCATATTTTGGAAAGCATGTCACACACCATGCTCATTCCATACCATGGTTTATTGATCGTATCTGATAATAATGTGAAACGAATCACATTATTCACACACACAGGTTGAAGGCATGATGAGAATAAAGGAAAGTTTTTATTTGTTACATATTTGATCTTTATCAATTGATTACAGAAGATAATTGATTATATTTTATTTGAAGAAGAAGTGGAAAGTCTTACTACATAAGATGTTATGTATTTTTGTAACTGCAATTCAACCGAATCTTAACGAAAAGATCTGTTGAAGACTAAGATAAGAAAGTCTCTCATACAAGATATGATGTTGCTGATTACTATATTTAGACGGAATGTGATGCTTAGTTTGAGTTTCTACTTCAACTTCAAATAGATTATAGTTGGTTTTCAATGTAATTAATATAGCCTTGAAGAACACAAGGATGATATCACACTTTTAGGGGAAGAAAAAGTGTTGATCATTCAAGGGGAAGTTTAAGTTTCTCGGATTGATTTGATTATGTCAAAAAGGGGAAGAGACTTGAAGATTCCTAGCTAATTCTACAAGTTTTGTCAAATCAAATAGGGGAAGATTGTTAGGAATATTTTTATTAAATATTCATTAAAGATTTGATTAGTCAAAACTATTAAACTACAAGGACCTAAATTGAAGATATGAAAGTTCAAATTCAAATAAAGATTTAGGAGATAATCATTAATGTAAAGATATAGTATATCTTTATTAATTTAAAAGATTTAGTATTATCTTTTCCTTGTAAGTCTTGGGTTTTCTAGTATATAAAGAAACCTAATGACATAGAATTAGATGTTCTTGTAACCCACGTTTTAACGTGTATGTGTGTGTACTCTAAGCCTCAAGGTCGTTTGATCATGTTAACCAAAACCGTTCTACATATTTATATGTAGAATTGGGGCTTTTAGTAATCATTGTATATAAAGATGATGATGAAACCTTGTTTAGCTATACAAATATGTTTATCTAATTCCGCAATTTTATGATTTGTATATGCTTATTCCAGATCAAGAACTAACTATTCTTGAGCTTAAAGATCAATTTATATAAAGTTGTTCTAAACTTGACAGGCTTCAATGGTCACATGTACAAAGTTAACTGGCTCAGGACTATCTGTGTAATGAATACATTTGAGGGATGAAATTGGTAATTTCATCTAATACATTTGAGGGAGGTAATGAATACATTTTTTTTAAGTACGATACAATTACACTGAAGTAGGTACATTATGAGACAACTAATCTGGGAAAACGCATTAAGAATATTTACAAGAAAGTGGAGTCATTGTAATGGACGAGACCTATAATTGAAGTTGTTTGAATTATCGAATAACTGTTGTAGATTGAGTGTAATTTTGTAACTGATTGGTAGTTGGTTTTAACTTGCAAGTATACTGAGTTGTTTTATATCTACTTTTAAACTATCTTATAGTTCTTGATAAAATCCACTTTGTAGCAATTTAAAGTATATTGTCTCTCTCTATAACTTACATGTCAGTATAAATCAAGTAAGCACAGCACAAATTGGATACTTGGTTATATTGTCAAGGGAAACTAAAAGGGATTCTTAGTTTTATTGTGTTTCTTGGTTATTTCAGAAGATAATTTGTCAAATATATCATTTATGGTTGACCTGTCTATGTAATCATTTATGGTTAACCTGTCTACATAGGCCCCTTGGGCCAAATCATTCTAAGGGTTGCGTGAAAATAGTAATAGGGGAGCAACGTTTTAAAACCCCGATTTTTAATTGAACCGGCTAATACTTCAAATGCAGTCGAACCGGTTGGATCGTATGAACCACTCGGTTGAACCGGCTAACAATAATCAGCACCTAAATTGGAGTCTTCCCTATTTGGGCTTTGACTTGGTTGAAGTTACATTACTGGTTATTAAGCCAGCTTAACCTGGTTTAGTAAGAAACCTGATGGTTCATTCCGACCCAGTTTTGGCTTATTGGCCCGCTATTCCTAACGTCGCGGCTTTTTTCCAGTTCGACCGCTCACGAAATCATTGTAGGGGAGGGGCTTCAAGTGGAAAAGTATCTCAAAAGAGTAATAGTTTGGGATCTCCACCCGAGCCAAAGAAATGATATTTGTGCCTATTTATACGCCTATTCATTTCTAAATTTGATATGTGTAATCCCCTAATTCTCTTTACTCATATCATCCCTTGATTTTGACAATTGTCATCATCAATTGAGTATGCATATAAATAGGCACAAGTGGTAGGCACCAATACTATTTCTCCTATAAAAAATATAGCAATCCCAACCCTGTTGTGATTGTCATGGTGTTTTTCTTTAAGAATAAAAACCGACAACATTGTAGAGTCGAAGAAAACAAGTACAAGTTGGCAGGACCGAGACTTGTGTGAAATTTAGTGATGGCTTCTATTAATATTTTATGGTACACATGAAAATAAACGTGCTTAGGAAAGGAAAACTTAATTATGACAACTTTGGTTTCAGGGGGGAAATATGTGAAAATAGAAATAGGAAGGGCTTGTTTTGCCCATGTGAAAGTAAATTTTGTTAAGAAAGGAAAAGAAAAGAAAAAGGATTTTGATAATCAGACCGACATTTCAGTGGATTACAATCGAGTTTACTTTAAAAACAGGAATCCCAATCCCATTGTGATTCTGATTTGCGATTGCTTTACTCTTTAAAAGCGAATATCATCGCAAAGGAAAGCAACGACAGCAGCAGCATTGAAGAGCGTTGACAGGTACGACCCTACGTACGTCGATATTTAAACTTTTAGTTACTTTTGTTTTGTCTCGAAGGTTACTTAATCTGCCGTAGGCGGCGGTGATTCGATGCGGAACAATTAAAACCTATCTATTCACAGTTCTGTTTTTTTTTTCAAAAAAACCCCCTATATTTAGAGTTCAATAATTCGAACTAAAATCAGATTGCATCTGAAAGATGGAGTAGATTTATGAAATAGAGGCGATGTTGAGTCTGATTTCCTTTTCTTTTTTAGTTAATTGTTCTATATTATTTTTTTTTGGAAACGAATTGTTCTATTTTGTTAGTATAATATTTTAAAATTGAAACAAGGTTCATAAATCGTTGATAAGCGATGGAATGGTCGAAGATGCTGAGTGAAGTACTCGATATAATAGCAGAAAAACGTATTGTTGTTTACGAAGATTATACTTCTTTCGCCGGTGTGTGCAAGTCTTGGCATTATGCGGCCATAGAGGCTGCAACCAAAGTCCCTTACTCAAACGGACCTCCTTCCCAGTTCCCATGTTTAATGCTTTCAGAGAAAACAGACGATGGCGAGTTTCGTGAATTGTTCTTACTCTCAAACAAGACTATTCGTAAGATACGACTGCTAGAAGTACGTGGGAAGTTATACATGTCGTCTTTTGGGTGGTTGGTAACCGTAGGAGAAGATCATGCTACCCAACTCATCAATCCGTTATCCCGTCAAACCATCGATCATTGACACCTTTCCAGAGTTCTTGGAGCATTCAGAATGGGATGCTGGAATATTCAAGCTGTTGTTCCTAAATCAATCATCATTGGCAGTGGCAGAGGCAATGGTGGTGGTATTGTGGGGATGTTCGAGGAAGCTAGGGTTTTGCAGGCCTGCAGATAACAAGTGGACACATGTTGAAACGGGTTGGCGCGGGTCCATGTGTGATATCACTTACTACAACGGCCGGGTGTATTCTTTTGACTGTAATTACCATATCCGAGTATGTGACCTTTACGGGGAAGATCCAACGGTCATGGTTGATGTTGCAAGGATGCCAAAAGATTTTTATTATGAAAGCATTGGCGTAGCATATATTATTGGATTGGATGGTGATGATGGGAGGAAGAGCCTGGTGGTGGTTATCAGACATGGATTGTTGGGTGGTCCACATGATGAAGAAGACGATGACGACGATGATTTTGAATTATATGTGGAGTCTTGCCAGACAAACAGTTTTAAAGTTTTCATGTATGACTTAGAAAATGATAAATGGTCGAAAGTCAATACCAAGAGTTTGTTTGTGGGATATAATTCATCGTTTTGGGTAGAAGCGAGTGCGGTAATAAAGGGTAATTGCATATACTACACAGATGATGTTTTTGAGAGGTACCGTTTGTCTAAAAACGGAGGAGGAAGAGATATGGGGATTTTCCATTTGTCCGACGGAGCAATCGAACCTCACTTCACCGGGGAGTCATATAGCAAACTTACCCCTCCCATATGGCTTCAACCCATCTATTAAATTTCTATTCTATTATAAACATACAATACAATCTTTCTGTGTTGTCCGTCTTTTTCTTTTGTATCAAACATATTAGTTTTGTCAATCAAATTTCATGATTTATTAACTAGCAGTACATAAAATGCAAAAACAACATGGTCAAATTGAATGTCTGGTTTACTTAAGGGTATTTGTTTCCTTTTGTCATCATAAAACTAAAACATTTATGCAAGTTAGCTTCTTATCTGAATATCTCCATAGTTAGCAAGCTACATCTTTCTTCATCTTCAAACTTTGGATGCGCCCTTTTTATCTAAAATTATTATTCACTAATGATTCCCTTTGACCATTATCAGAAGATCCCTTTTTGGTCTGACAATACCCTGTAATGGCCGTGGATTCAGTTAGCTTAACCCTGTAATCAAAATCAAATAATTAAACATGAATAATGATTGATAATCATGCAATACTTTACCCATAACATGTTTTGAAACAGATTTTTGAAGTAGAAACGACTATGAGTTGAGTTGTACTAAATAGTTAAAAAAAAAAAAAAAAAAATTTTGAACGGCAAATCCTAATCTACACCTAATTTTCACTTATGTCCACGACGAGACTTGAAACCCCATCCTCAAGGCTGTGAGGCAAATAGTTAATTAGTACACGATGTAACCTTCTCGACATTATCCGTGCATTAGAAGACCTCCATTCGGACGTAGGGTTCAATGGGAACTCAGAGCCTAAAACACGACTTAAATTTATTAACCGGACTCGCGAAATTCCATCTGTAAAACCTTGCCCGTCGATGCCACACATAAAGGTAAGCAAACTCTAACCCGATGGGAATTGATTTGTTAAAGGCAAGTTTTAATACATCTAAGTCAAATTTGATTTATTTGATATTTATGCCCTTATGAATCTTTTATCATTTTTTTAGCCCTAAGGATATAAATGTCAAATAAATCAAATTTGCCTTAGATGTCTTAAAATTTACCTTTAACAAATCAATTCCCATATTTTATAGTTTAGTGAACCTTTAGCAACGATACATGTCGTCGCAATACATTATTCATCAATTTTGATCATTTTTCTTGCAGTGATAAGTCATAATGTAATTGTAACTTTTAATAATGACAATATTAAAGACGTAGGTGCTTGGTGAGGAACTGAGGATTATATATATGTTTAAAGAAAAAATAAAATAAGTTAATATTTCAGTTTTTGTTCTCCTTTTTTTTTTATTTTTATTTTTTTGAATATTTTAGCAATAATAAATTACTGTTATCAAGTTATATGAAAATGACGTTTATTATAATAATATAATAAAACATATTAGTAGGTTACTATCAATATTATCGTACCCCTTTTAATTTAATTAGAACTATATTATGGATATAGTTGGGAAATTTCCAAAAACTTGCTACGTGACCGTGGAAATAATCCATGCGTTTACAATTCAAATCATCCACTACAAAAGGAAACTACTTCCTCACCCTCCCGGCACCTCCCTAGAACCACCACTCCGACCACCGTCAAATCCCCTATATCTTCCATCTCCGATCAACATTTTCTTAATTTTAAACAATGGAGATCACAATAATCTCAGCTCAAGGTCTCAAAAACACATCATCTCTATTCTCTCACCATCTCAAGACTTTCATCACCCTCGCCACCACCCCTCCCACCTCCTCCGGCGACCGGACCCACGTGTACACCACGACGGTGGACCATAACGGAGGGTTGAATCCCACTTGGGGTGATAAATTTGATCTTTCTAATGTTATTGACGGTAGTTTTTTCTATCAGAAATATTCGTATATATACCTAGAGTTGTACACGAATCGGGTCTTACTGGGTCCGAAATTTCTAGGGTGGTGTGGGATTCCGGCGATGGATATTGCCGATGGGTTTTCGCCGGTTGGGACTGTGAGGCAACTGAGTTATAGGTTGAGGAAAAAAGATGGTTCAAAGGGTCATGGTGTTGTTAATGTGATGGTGAAGTTGGATAGCTCCATATTTCCGGCACAAAGGAGAGTGGATTCTAATGTACGACGGTTACCGGAGATGAACTTTGGTCGGGTGGCCATTGGGATTCCGGTGAATGTGTTGCCGGCGGTTGGCGATCAATGGATCGAGTCCTATACTCCAATAAAGTATACGTAATTATGAGAGTTTATGTTATAATGGTAACAAGATTTGTGCATTTGGAAATTAATATTTTTGGTTTGTTTATAAAACTTTTGATCGAGATTAAGTTTGACATATTAAAAGTTGTGTGATGTGTAATATATATAAATATCAACATCTGCTTGAATGTAATTTGCGGTTAAATTTAACGTGTTGTATAATATTTATATTTTTGTGAAATTAACACGCTTTTAAGATCGAGTGATGACTTGGTCTCCAAATAAAACTATGTTTGCATATTATGATGATCGCTTGTCACTTTCAAAATCAAGATCAAAGGATTTCAAACGGAGGTATAAACAAAGCTATGTTGACCTTTTTTTATTTCCATGGTTGGCACATAAAGTATTCGAAATACAAATTATTTTTTGTCTGTTGTAGATAATATTTTGTTGTTATCCTTTTACGTAAAATAATAACGTAGTTTCAATATCATCGGAGAACAACTTCACAGAAGAATGACTAAGATGGATAAAAAGATACCTACATTATGTAAGTTGAAAATAGTTGCGTACAAAAATAATTAAATAAACTATATGGTTATATACACATTTGATCTTACAGTCTCACAACAATGACAATAATGATATCTTTTTCAGAAAAAAAATATGATGAAATTAAGATATACATAGTCATATATCTTTATATAGAGGTAAATAGACTACTCAAATGATACATTAAGTAAAAGGTGGTGATTTTTACGCCACATCTTTTGAACTATGTACTACAACATTTGCATTATACATTTGTACAGTATGCAGGATTATTTGTACAGTGTTATATATGTATCAAAAAATGTGGTATGAAAATTAATTCCCTGAAGTATAAGTGAGAGTAAAAATATATGAGATGTATGTATATTTATAAAAAGATTTGTAAAGTGTACAATTATATAAATACATGTAAGTATGAATGCATATACCTAAATGAAAATATTAATGAAGTATACTTTTTATAATATGATTTAAACTAAAATAAATTCAAGAGAGAAAATCAAAATAGGTGTAATAAGAGTATGAGACAATATTGTGGAATATTTGTACACCAAGACAAACCAGCCGTCTTTAGATGTTCTTCCACACTCATCACAAGCCACTCATGACACGTAATTCAAATTACTTTATAGTAATTTAATTCTTTTGTAATTATCATGTCTTTCGTTTTACAGTATTACTTACTGAACTCTTATAATAGTATGTAATAATGAAATACAAGAAATAATAAAAATGAGAATAACTTATATGATGTTAGTTGTAGAATATTTATGTTCAGTAAAATTTAAAAAAATTGATTTGAATTTATAGGCTGATAAATATTTAGAATATATAATTTGTTGAATTTTTTTTTAAAGGATAACTTATAGTATGATGTTAGTTGTAGAAGACTTTATTTTCAGTAAAATTTAAAAATTTTGATTTAAATTTATAGGGTGATAAATACTTAAAATATATAATTTGCTAAATTTTATTGAAAGTAAGGATAATATACCTAAAACAAATTTAGGAATCTAAAGAAATTGAGTTCTAATTTCTTCAAATTTCAAGGATTCCAACGAATCAAACATTCTTTTAAAAAAAACATAAGCATATGTCTAAGTGTCTTTTCACTTTTACTTTCACTTAAATCATTTTCTTTTCACTTTTACTTTCACTTTCGCTATTACATGTCTTAATTAGTATTAGGCAACATGCGGTTTTAAACAGTAAAAATTGAACATCCACTTGAATTGGTCAAAAACAAATAGGTCCATAGAATTCAATATTATAGTGTCTATAAGATATATTCTAGAACTAGATATAAAGTTTAAAGCAAATAGTTCACAAAAGACAAATTTTGTTTAAAGAAACTTGCTTTTTTGTTCCTTTTTAAAAAATAATAATAGCTTCTTTAACACAACTAATTTATTAAGTTAGAATAAAAACATTTCACATGACAATGATCCCAGTAAATAATTAAAAAAACAGAGATGCGATTGTAACAAACTAAAGTCCATGATAACTTTTGTTTGTACACGTTATAAATGAAAGAATAAGGAAAACGTTGAGAATATGCACTTTAACTGAATGTTGAGATACAATGACATGTATACAATACTGGCTAAATACGGATTAATATCCTTAATCAGGCGAGACGGTTGGAGATATATTAACATCTAACTCCATCTAAATGAACCTCCTTGAAACCTCTTTTTTAATGATCTAAAACTACTATTACCTTTCTCACCCCATCTAACCGATGCACTTCTTAAAAACTCTGCTCCAATTGGTGACTTTGGAGTTGACTCGTACGATGGTGTGTCAGTATAATCTGCATATAAGCAATAAATACAGAAATTAAATATAAAAATTAATTTATTTTTAAAATGAAGTTTAAGCAAGCACCTGAAGATGCAGGGAAGTGATAATGCAATTTTAAGTATCTTGAGGCTTCTTTATCCTTTTTATGGCATAAAACACGTATTAAGGTGTTGGCATCATCTAAAGATCGTTGTCCATGAATTCCAGATCCAAATCCTGTTGACAAATTTTCGCTTGCCATCATTAACATATGAATCACTGATTCAGCCTGTTAAAAAGAAAAATAATAAGTTCATAAAGTTAAAATTAATTCAAGAAGAAAAGAAAAAAAAGTGATTTTGGATAAAAGAATCACACGTCCAGAGAGAAAAGACTCAAAACTTGATGTGCAAGTTTCGATTCCACCTCTACAAGTGAACGGGGAAGACCTTCTCCATCAGCAACAAAAAGATCCTAAGTAGCATTATTCATAATAAAAATGCAACAATTAAATAAATAAATATAAAGGCCAAAAATAGATAAAATACAGAGAGCTGAGGTTTATCATTTATGTTTATGTAAGTGTACCTTTAACATATTAAGGTCATCTTCCATCATGGTGATATCTGAATCAGAAAATGCACGGTAAGGACCTCCATCCAGTAATACCCATATATATCCTTCCTAAAAAAATGGAAATTTATTATATTAAGAAACTGGAAAATATAATTAAAATAATAGTTTATGAAAAATAAAATAAAAAAAATACCATTGCAGCTCTACAAATACTAGCCACCACCATGTCTCTAAGTTTATCATCAATTAGATCACATACACGGTTCAAGACCTGCAAAAAAAAAAAAAACAATTTTAGACACACACACACACATATATATATATATATATATATATATATATATATATATATACATACATATATATATATATAGAGAGATGTACTGACACTATCAAGTTGTGGAAGTAAATTTTCCAGGCGAGCTCCTTCAACGGTACCATAATATAAACGGGAAAGAAATGAATCTCTCAAATCCCAGAATATAACTCTAGTTCCTACAAGTTCAGCAAACAGTACCATAATATAAATATAAATAATAATAATTATAATAATAATAATAATAATAATAATAATGATGATGATGATGATGATGTCAATTTGTGTATGCTAGAGCTCATTAACTCACCAACTAAATCACAAATGTTTCTGATAGTATCGGTTACTGAATCCCTAATAGTGTCAAATGTGGCCACAAATAGTTCATCAACAGATTCACTGTCGGTATGAATAAAATCTGCAGTCCCCGGAGGTAATTTAGCTGGATATATATAACAGATTAATGATCAGAAATTAAATTAAACATTATAATTATAATACAATATAAAAAACAAAACTTACAGTCTCCAGATGCCATGGTAGATGCCCATGATTTTTTAATTCCATCTTCCAGTATATTAATTTGCTTCTGCAAATACTGCGTATCGTAATAAAATCAATTTAATAATCATGACTTTGATGAGATGTTAAATAATTTATTAAAGTGAGATTAGGTTAAGGAGAATGGGACCCACTTGAAGAGTGTTTAATCTGACACAAAGCTTGACACCTGTCAACCCTTTTAATTTGTCATCGACTTGTTCATCGAGAAGTAAAGTATCAACCACTTTTTTCTTGACTATTGGAAACATTGTCTCCTTGTAACGAGTCAATGGTGGAGGAACTGGATATAAATTATTCTTCTCAACTGTATTCATGTAAATGTAAAACTTAGATTAAAAAAAAGAAATATGTTTGAGTTATTAAATAAGATAATTAGAATATGAATTCTTGTGTGGTACCTAACTGGCTAACCAATTTTACTAAATAGCCATCTAGGGCATGGAAAATTATTGAAAGCAATGCTTGTAAGTGTGAGATGTCCATTGGAAGATTCAGCCTGAATAACTGGTCTACTGTCTGTAAAGCAAATATCATACAACTATTTAGTAAAATATACACACACACAAAGATATATATATACGAGAGTGTTACCTCTTCTACAATCCTAAAAACTTCCACAACTGAAGATGCTTGCTTCTGCTGATTTGATAAAGGCTCCCAGACCTGTAACATATTAAAATTATATTACTGGCTTAACAATTAGATTTGTTCATTGCATGAGGTAAGATGACAGATTTTAGAGATCAAAAAAAGAAAAGGTCAACCCTAAGTTTGACTTATTTATTAAACTCAATTGAAAGGATGTACAATTCCAACCTCAAGATGGAAAGCACGTCCTGTCCATTCCAGTATGCGTTCATGCTGCGAGATCAGCCAATCGAGAATGATCGGTCGGCTTATTTTATGAATCTGAATTAATTTAGCATGAAAAAAAGAGAGAATAGTCATTAACTGATCTAGATAAAAATCAATTGGTTTATAGATAATCCACAAGAATTATAAATAAATAAAAAACACTTCAGTGAAAATACTATATAATTTTTGTAAACACTGACCTGGAATAAATCAAATTCATAAATTGATAACAATCCAACACCATTTTCTTCATTTTTGGAATTGGAAGCTTGAATCAAGTAGTGCTCAAAGTGATGAGCTGCAGAGAGCACTGATATGGCATCTTCAGAAAGGGACACATTGTTTAAAAACGGTTTCTACAAAACAAGTATAATAATGGTTGTGAGATCTTAATCTAAACAGATATGTATCAATTTTATAACATTATTATATAAAAATAAAAAAGAAACAAACCAGTTTTTCTCCACAGTATTGGTGCAAATGTAAAAAGGCAAACATCTCTGCATCTGTATACCATTGGCACAGAACAGGTGAAAACACAGACACTTCTCTTTCAGCTATTAATTTTACTTCATTTGCAAGTAAAGCCAATGGATGCTTTCCCTCCAGTTTAGATACAATATTTATAGTATCTTCTACCTGATAATCATTAAATCAGTAATTTATAAACATTAAAAAATTTATTTTTTAAGAACTAACCTGCTTGCATGCAGCTTCAAGAGATCTCTCAACATAAAACTTAACCCTAACCTCGACTTCATTGTCTGTACCAGAATAATCTGTTCCAACAGCCAAACCCATGGAAACCACCTTCCGGAAGAAAACCGGTTTCTGAGAAGGAGATATAACAAGAAACCGAATAGTTAGTTGACAACTTAACCTACAAAAAACATTAAAAAATATGAAGAAAAAGGAAATGACCTCAGAGAAATGCATGTGATAATCTTGCAGTCTACTTTCACACCAGAGGCTAATTGATTTAAATATTTCTTGAACCAAGCTCAATCTGGTGTCAGTATATTGTTCATCATTTCCTTCTTCATGTTTGTCAGACAAAACTTTCTGTACTTGAATGTTTGCCTTATCCAGTAGTATCATTTCTTCTGTCTCGATGAACTTACAAGAAAACAAACCAAATTAGAAATATAGTCCAGATAAATACACATTTCTAGCTTTAAATATTTCAGTTTGTACCTGTTGGAAAAGAACCCATCCATATAAAGCATCATGCATCTTCTGAGTTATGCCTAATGTACCCCAACTCAACTCTATAAGCTTCAAATAATCAGCAGCTTCCTATATAATAACAAAAACCCATAATTTTGTACAAACCACAGGGACGATTTATGTAATTTACTCAAACATATACCTCGATGAGCTGGCCTTCATCCAGAATATCAAATACTCCAAACAACAATTTCTCATAAAGCCTTATATTTAGGTGATAACCAGCATTCCAGTAAGATGGCCCACCTTGAGATGAAAGAGATGATGCCACCTGTCTGATAACTAGTAGGACCTCAGCACGATCATCAGGAGTCATAATAATATTCCATTCCTACAGTTGATTAAAATAACTAATCCCAATGAAAACTGAACTCAAATTTGTCAAAATGTTTCAAATAAGAGATAAATAAATATATACCTCTGGATTTCTTATCTTGTCAAGTAAAATGCCAAGTTCTTGCATTTCAGGATAATTGACGGATGCAAAGAGTTCTTCTAGAACATTAGCCTATATGATAATAATTTCAAAGTTATAGCAACAACAAACTTGTTTATATGATAAAAAATTAGTTACAAAACATGCATCACATGTGGTACCTGACGTTTCCTCCATTGTGTGTAAGACCTTTCAATAAGAAAATCATTCTGTTGAATGCCACTTAAAAGCTCTAGTGCTATTTGAGGAATATCAACTTGCATATGTGATTTTTTCATAGAATATTGCATCAATTTTTGCCTAATGCTTTCATCCATTGCCTCTGAAATCTAGTAAAAAAATATATTGATTCTTTTCTTTATTTCTTGATATAATTATAATGATGATGAATGAAGAAATGGTTCACCTGCATTTGAACTCGAATTGTGTCAATGTGCTCAGATTGGTTTTCAACAGAATGGGACCTGAAATGTCTTTTATCTTTCCTATTTTTCAATCCGGTCAGAAATCTAGACCCCTTATCTTTCTTCAAGTTCTCAGAAGAATGGATCGGAATCCTGATGTTCAAAATAAACAAACAAGATAGATGATACATACATATATATATATATATGTGTGTGTGTGTGTGTGTGTGTGTGTGTGTAGGGAGAGAGAGAGAAAGAGTACCCAGAAAAGGCAACGCATGAAAGAAGTACTTCATAGGCTGATTCCCGCAAGTCATCATCCGATAACCCTTAAAAGTTACTAAAACTATGTATCAGTCAATCACAAAACAAAACCTTAAAGGGAAAAAAGCAATGATAAAAAGTGTAGGGCAACAAATACCTGTTCTTAAAGCAGGGAGTCCTAAAGAAGGCACATCTGTCTTGTTTGCAGACTTTGAAGTTGATGGTACAGCATATGATTTATCCGAAACAGTTGGTTCTGATGAATGTGGTCTATCACTGTAACTGTAATCATGGTTTGTTTTAACTGGGGGTGGTACACGTCTAGGTGGAGATCCAGCAGAGTCTGCCTCAGACACAAGGAAAAATGAATCTCCTGATTCAGATTGAATCTGCAGAATAACTCACATAAACTGTCATAATGTAATCATGGTATGTATGTATGTAAGTATGTGTGTATATATGTGTGCAATAATTGGTCAGTAAGTATTAAAGTCTTACCATTGTCGGGTGCATAGATTCATCAATGTGCTTCATGGTTGCTTTAGAAACATCAAGCACGTTACCTAATCACAAGAAGATTACACAGATGACTAAGAAGTCAAATACACAATTTCTTCATAAGATGCTACAGATGGGAAAAATATGCGTCTAAATTTAAATTAATTTCGTATGAATTATTAATTTAGAGAAGTAATATAGCAGAACGAAGGGTCTACTCTAAAGAGTAAAGCAATTGAACTCTACACTTTTAACTAAACCCTAACCAGAGACCTAGAAACAATACTCACAAGTACATATCTCAGTAGCTAATGTACACCATCCATTAAAAGTTACAATACCTAATTTTTATAGCATCAAACACATATATGCGTTCTGAATTTCAAAATTAATCATATTCACTTTAATTGCTTAACTTGGCACTAAACTTTAACATCATCAACGAAATAAATGCTAATCACTCTAAAGTTTACACAGGGCGGGATTACTACAAATTTGGAATGAAAAAAAAAAATACATATCAATTTCGTTTTAAAGTGCTTAACATGGGACCAAAAATTAACATCGTGCACTTTTGTGTTTCTAGGCTTACGAGAGAATCTGCTAATTTAGAACCCATAATCATTGACTCGTTGACTAATTCAACTGATATGCCTTCTGTCTAGCTTACAAAATTAGCTTCCTCAATCGTTGCAACAAATTATAAAGTTGCTTAAAGTGAGATACGCTAACAGAGTAAGAAATTAAGAACTTACGACCAGATTGAATGCATTCGAGGACATAATCGGCGCTGATAGCGTCAAAATCGATATCGGAACCGGGAGATGATCGGATATCTCCGATCAAACCTGATGATAATATAAAATCAAGGAGCTTCCGGCGATCGTGACGGTAACGGTGTAGCAGCGAAGAATCCATGAGAGTACTTTGGGATTCTCCGTTCACATGTTCAGAAATGATGAAAGCGGCAAAGCAGATTTTTGGAGACCCGCCAAGATACCAGACGGCGTCACGCCGGATTCCTTGACCTTTTTACCCCCCCTCGTTGAACGGTCTGCCTACAATAATTATTAATTATTAATTACAATTATTCACAATATTACCCTATGTTTAAAACTACCTCGCATAATGCCGCAAGTAATTTTAATACGATACATAAAATAATGTTTAGTGATATTTGTAAATCAATAAAAATATCATTTTATACTAAAAACAAATATAGGTCCAAAATTATTTCATTTTCAATTATATAATAATTTTGCGTTTTCTTTAATCATATTATCTAAAACAAAATGTTATAACTTTTTTGGATGGACATGATTTGAATACGATAAATAATTTTAGTAATTAATACTTTGTGTTCTCAATAATAAATGATTGTATTAGATCACTATATATTTAAAAAAAAATTGGAGTTGAAATTGAATTTTATATATATGTATTTTCTTAACGATAAAATGGAAACCGAGATTGATGTATGGGTAAGGTGTTGCCCATGACCAATAGGTCATGGGTTCAAGTTTCACTATTAACAAATTAGAGTAAATTATAAGCCGTTAAAAAAATCAACAAAAGTTCGATATTAATGATTACATTTGAAAAAATCCGTTATAATAACAAGAATACATTTTAAAAAATTTCACAATATCTATTAATGATTAATTAAAATTGTGAAGATTAGCTATAGCAAATGGGTGTAAATGTTTAATGATCATCATGGCATGTATGTTTTCAGGCATTCAATATTTGAATAATGTGTGTGTTATAATATTTTCTCTACTATGTATCGCTTAATTATACTCCATCTGTCCCTAAATAAAGTTCTCTTTTCTCAACTTGATGACGCTTCATGGACCTTTCGTTGAATTACCTTCTACACATTTCTAGCAATAAATTATCTTAAAAACTTTCCAAGTACTCTTCTGGGACAAAACTTCCCTATCAATCTACTCGCGAACTCCTTTCATGACATCTAGTACCATATTCTCTTTTCCAAACTTTCGCACATCACATTCCTCCACTACGACGTTTCGCCTTCAATAACCGGGATGCAAGAGTCATCATATCATACTTCATTCGCTTACTATCTTCTAACACTTGCTCAATTTCGCGAATCCTCCGAATCACGACCTTCGACTCGGAACTTCCCAAATACGCATCGGGCTTACACGTCATGAATGTCTCGAACGGACATCCTTTCTTTTCTTCCGATTCATAATCACTATCTCCTCATGTCGAGAGCTTCTCAGCACCAGCTTTGCTACCCGAAGAACTACTCGTCATACGTGAGTTGAAACCATCCCGCCTAGCCTCATTCGTTCGGTCACCCATGATCTGACTCGCACACTTATCCTTCTTCTAGATACTCTTCCTAATCCAGTGGAGCTTGTCCACTTCTCGCGTTAATCCTTTTTCTTATATTGTTATTTCCACAATTCCACTTCAAACGATCGACTCCATAGTCGAATACAACACATGTATATTAAACATGATATTTCTCTTAGGGATCAACACTATCATACTCGCACTTTACGGTCTCAAAAGACTAAACATGGACATCCTATGCAAACATATGGTCCTACTCGCATAGCTTAAGACTAGGGAGGTCAAACCTACCTAATTCACTTAAACTATAGCTCTGATACCAAGTTGTAACACCTCAATTTTTAAAACATCATTTAAATCATATTTTTAAATAAAAATATTACAAAGTCCAATATCCCAAAATACAATTTAACAAAAACCATTTAAAAGTTTATCAGAGTATTAAAACCGGTGTTACAAAACAATATCATAACCATAGGATAAACGGAATCTACCTACGAGCTCCCGAGCTAATCGACACTAGGCCACTTCTATCGCGACCTTCTAACCCTTCGATCTTGAACCTGAGTACATAGCTAAAAATAAAGTAGTACGTGAGACAAAATAGTCTCGTGAGATACATGGGTTTTCGACCCATTCTCAAAAATAATAAAAGTCATAATATTCATTACTTTTCTTTATTCATTTATTACTTATTGACTCGTGATCTTATCATTATCATACATATATACTAGTATGCTAACCATAAGCTTACTCTCATCAAAATCACATACTTGTAAGCTAACATGTGCTTACACATACTTTATCACATACGCTACGGACCTCTCCGAAGCAAACTCCCCCGATTTGGGTTATCTAGGTAAACTCCTCCGTTTCCGGGTTATCTATTGCTCCCCCGATTTCCGGGTTATCTGAAACTCCCCCGCTTTCCGGGTTATCTATTTCTCGACACATTACCCTTGCGCAGGGTGGTGCCGCCCCAAGTAGGTGTCACTAACTCCCCCAACTTGTGTGGGTTATCTATGATCCGGATCCTTTTCTCAACACATATTGAAATCATCAAATACGGGCCTATGCCCCAATAATACATACTCAAACATAAATTAGAATACATCTATTCTAATTATCATGTTATTCTCGTTTCTTATTCAAATTCAATATTGACTTTACCAAGTCCTTTATTAAATAAAACATGTTCATCATTTAACAAAACCGCGTTACTTTAACTTTACTTTGACTAGAATACATATCTAATACTAATCACCTTATCTTTTCAATCATATCTTTATTAAAAGTATTTATTAATAAAGACTCATAAAACATCATGTTTTCAAAATCATTTGCTATGTACCCAGTTTAAAAGTCTCATGTACTCACATTGGCGATAGCTAAATCCATATCGTGTTTATCAACACGAATCCTTGCTTTCCACCTTTGGAATATCTCCAACTTTTAGGTCCTTGCAACCTATCAACATAATCATCACATTTCTAGTTATCATCCATAACTAGACAACACATAATTTCTATTATCATCTTTAACCACCAAGTTCATCCAACTTGGTGGAAATCCCAAAATCTTAGTTCCAAGGTTTCACCAACGAAACCTAAACCCAACCACAACCCAAGGTTGACATCATTAGTCTCCAATATCAGTCTCATAACACTAATTAGTCACCAACACCATTTTCCCCAAATTTTGGTGACATTCAAAACCCTAGGTTTAATCAATCTTAATATTCTTACAAATCTTAAGCATACACTTGTTTCTTTTGTTAAAATATCATCTATTAAGTGTATACAACATTTATTTAACCATTAATCAAAAATCCAAGAACTAGGGTTTCATACCAAAGCTTCCAAACCCATAGATCTAAAGTTACAACTACAAAGAAGTGAAGATTTACCTTAATCTTCAACAATGAAAGCAAAATCACTTGATTTGGACCCCAAAATTGGTTTCAAACGACCTTTTCCACTCAAAATATGTATAAGAACTTAAAGAGAGTTCTAAGGTTGAAAAATGAGCATAAATGGCTGAAATCCCGTTTTTATTATGTTTCAGCAAAAGTTCGCGCCGTGAACTTTTAGTTCGAGGCGTGAACTTTGGCCAGCAGCTTTTGTTGCCCTTTTCGACACGGTTCGTCCGTAACTTTCTCATACGATGTCCAAATGACACGAAACCAATTCCCACGTCTTTTAAATGATTTATCCTTATTTATAGTAATTTTTCCATAATTTTATTCGATAAAAATCTTGGGTCGTTACATTTCCATCCAAATCTTGACCCATACTTGGTTACACCAAGTCCCAAACATTCAAACACTCAATAAAACACTCAATAAAACACAATGGAGACTCGATTAAATATTTTACCACGTTTATTCCTCAATATTCTCATTTAATTCATTAACCGGAATTTCCGGTCGTTACATAACTGATTTGTTTGAAACATAAAACTGATATTTAATAAAAAATTAGTATCAATTTATGTGTTTAGAATAAAAGTAATTTAAATAGGCGATAAGCCTAATTTTTTTATTTTTTTATGTTTAATTTTCTTTTAAAAAACTTTTTCATTAAACATAAACATAAATTGATTCATTGTACAAATATACTTTTCATATTCAAATTAAAATATACCTTTGGTTGCTAGTTTAGGTTGTTAAATGTTTCCTTGTTAAATATTTATTGTGTTGTTGTTTAAGTTGCTAGTTTAAGTCCTGTGGGTATGAGAAATCTTTTATGTACAAATTGAGTTGGGTTCGCATGCCCTTTTTTTAATTTACCACCAACGGATGTACTCAACTCTGCAAAATAAACCAACTTAAATTAAACTATGTATCATTACACCTGAGGTACTTTGATGATATATGCTAAAAGGTTAGTTGTGCTTCCTTACCCTTTAGAATGTACCATCAAAGATAAAGTAAAAAGATGAAAATTGGAAAACGTTTAGCATGCAATTCCAATTTTAAATATGCTCTTATGAAAAATAAACTTTAAATTATTTGACAAAATGAAAATACGTTTTTTGGATGTGTTGTGATGATTAAAAAATATATACACATGTTTTTAAGAAATAGTGTTTTCCTTGTCAAAAGTATTTAAAAAGCAGATATTATGTTAATTATATACCAATATACACACAAGAGTTTAACGAACTAACCTGGTCATAATTCGAGACTCCAACATATGGATTGATCTCTATGTTCTCAAAAGGCACTAATTCCCCTTTAGCGAAAATTTCCCCTATAGAACATTTCATCATGTACATATAATCGCCATCGGTATGCACAAAGTGTAATTTAATTTTAATTAATGAATTTTAAATTGTGACACTTCATGTACTTGAGTAGTTTTGAATCTTAAATTATGACATTTATGCATAGTATTTGAATAGTTTTTGGAGGGTTAATTAAGTATAACAATTTAATCTTAGTTAATGAATATTAAATCGTGACACTTGATTTACTTAGAATAGTTTTTAAAGAGTTAAATGTCATTTGTTTTAATTGTTTGCAACATCAAATATAAAACTCACTTTTTTTATGTTGAACGAGGCAAAATGACCCGTGCGATGCACGAGCTTTGTTCATGATAAAATATTATTTGAAGGTAAATCGTATACATTGTATTGGGGTAACGGACAAAGTACTAAAAGTAGGACCGCTAACATGTTGAGGTTGATTGCGAGTTTTCTACTAAATAAGCAAAGTTTGATGTCAGAAATGCAAAGTAACAAAACCATTATCATTTTTTTATTAGCGCAACACAAAACATGTTATTCATAACATATAAGTGATAATATGAAAAACTTCATGGTTTATAACATATAAGTGATATTATGAAGAATTTCATGGTTTGTCTTTTATAAGCAAAACAATGAATCAACGACGATAAATCATCAACTAATGCCAGCTAATGCAAACATGACTTCTAATTGTACACAAAAAATGTGTCTCTCTAATAAAAATACTAACAAAATCTTTATCTTAACAAAAACAATAAGAAAACTCTCTCGTGTGTAACAAAATCAAATATCAATAATAATATCCTTGAAGTTGAGCGTTATCATCACACTCTTTTTTTATGCGGATGTTCTGTTGATAGTGTGTTATTTATAGTTTATAATATGTAACTTCTACTTAAATGAAAAAACTATTATTTAATTGAATTTACTATTATTATTTATGTTATTATTTAATTGAATTTACTACTATTATTTAACATAGAATTTACTTTTTTATTGTAACCATTAACATGATAAGACATCCATCTTAAATAATGTGTGATAATATTACACACACTCTCATATGCTATAATGATATTGGATCATTATATAATATCATTTTTATACAAAATGTACATAAACATCGAATAACTATTTTATACATATACAAAAGAGGTTGTGTATTACACACCATCTCATATACTATAATGATATTAGATCATAATATAATGTCATTTTTATACAAAATATACATAAACAACAAATAATAATTTATACATATACAAAAGAGGTTGTGTAATTTTAAATAAAAACAACTAACATACTCTATATAAAACAAAGCCATAAAGACTTCATCTTTATGACTTTTTTTTTACTTCAAAAAATACAAATATAAAGATTATGTTGGATTGACAATTAATAGCGAGGATAAATAATGAAATCTCTAAAGGTCTTTTTTGTTGACTCTACTTGTTAGATGTTTCTCCCTCCTAAATTTCACCTCATATGCAAATGTGAAATTTGCTCCCAATTATATTAGGATAAAACCATGAGCTCATATCATAAACTTGATTACAATATAAAAAATATTTAGAGATAAAATATAAACTTAAACAATAAATATAATAAATAAGCTTACAAATTTATTAAATGAATGTCTAAATCCATTGTAAGCAAAAATGTATGTTTTGGATGCACCTTTAGAGAGTTCAAATTTTTGCAACATGCAAATGAGTATTTATAGATTGTAATGTATAAAACACTTGAAAAGTCATATTTTAATGAACTATTATTTAACATAGAATTTACTTTTTTATTGTAACCATTAACATGATAAGACATCCATCTTAAACAATGTGTGATAATATTACACACACTCTCATATGCTATAATGATATTGGATCATTATATAATATCATTTTTATACAAAATGTACATAAACAACGAATAACTATTTTATACATATACAAAAAAAGTTGTGTATTACACACAATCTCATATACTATAATGATATTAGATTATAATATAATATCATTTTTATACAAAATATACATAAACAACAAATAATAATTTTATACCTATACAAAAGAGGTTGTGTAATTTTAAATAAAAACAACTAACATACTCTCTATAAAACAAAGCCGTAAAGACTTCATCTTTATGACTTTTTTTTTTACTTCAAAAAATACAAATATAAAGATTATGTTGGATTGACAATTAATAGCGAGGATAAATAACGAAATCTCTAAAGGTCTTTTTTGTTGACTCTACTTGTTAGATGTTTCTCCTTCCTAAATTTCACCTCACATGCAAATGTGAAATTTACTCCCAATTATATTAGGATAAAACCATGAGCTCCTATCATAAACTTGATTACAATATAAAAAATATTTAGAGATAAAACATAAACTTAAACAATAAAGATAATACATAAGCTTACAACTTTATTAGATGAATGTCTCTATCCATTGTAAGCAAAAATGTATCTTTTGGATGCACCTTTAGAGAGTTCAAATTTTTGCAACATGCAAATGAGTATTTATAGATTGTAATGTGTAAAACACTTAAAAAGTCATATTTTAATGAACTTTTTATTGTTATCATTATCATTATTTATTTCAAAACTATTGGTCTTACAATTTATGAGTTTCTCAAATTGTTATTAAAATGAATTAATCATTATAATTTATAACTCTTGATTTTACAACTTTTGAGTTTCTTAATTTTTATTAACATAATTTATTTAAAAATGGAACTCAATTTTTAATGGATGATGATAATAAATGCTACTTCATCCATGAAACTCATTTTTTATATATATTTTATATATATATAGATAGATAGTTTTTAGAGTTAAATGACATTTACTTAAAACAACATTCAATGCAACATCAAATATCATTTTTTTATGTTATATAGATATAGATAGATATAGATATAGATATTTATTACTTGAGTATAATTACATTTATTAATTACAAGATTTACTCAGTAAGCACCACCAATCGTCATATGTTTTATGCATTGTATATTTGACTACTTTTATGTACCAAAATCATTAACAGACAAATAATAATCATAATAATAATTTGTTGGCCCATAAATTTTGGTACCATCTTTGACTTTTCAAAAGGCAATATTGTGTATTTTTAACTTTTACACTTGTCGGGCTAATTTGCGCATGTACTCGTTTCTTCGTTTGTAAATAGATTAAGTGGTAAGTTCTTTATAAGTCATGTGCCAAGTTATTATCAATAAATGGTATGCTTTGAAAATCAATACAATAACAATATATAATTATTTCAAATGATAGGTATGAAACGGTAAGATCTAGATAATCATAATCTAAGGTATGATTTCAATTAAACCTCTGACAAAATGTAATCTAAACCCTTAAAAAACAGTCTTTTGCTTAAACTAAGAATATTCTCTTCGTTATCGCCATTATAGGAAAAATATAATAAGTTATGCGAATAAAATAAAAGCAAAAAAAAATCTCATACCTAAATGTTTAAAAAACAATGATATACCATGATAAAGTTGTGACTACTAGCATGAATATGTTCGTAATAGTTGGTTACAAAAGACTACTTACAGAGTTATAGGCATGATGTAAACATACAAATATTGTGATCTTACCATTGTAGCTCTCTTTTATAATTAACTAGCAGGGTACCCGCACGATGCGGCGGCGGGTACCCTGAAACTATATGTCACGGGGATTAAATATTGTTTGGTTACATGTTTTGAAACAACTATGTATCATGAGGTCGGTTCTGTTTTCATTTCAACATAACCTTAGAAGGAACTCTCAATAACACAAATTTCCATAATCATTTACTTTTCCACAAGAAGCAAGAGTCACCATCGCGACCTTGCATTTGCTTGATGCATCGCACCTAATTTCATCACCGAAGTATGACAACTTGTGTTTCCAAAAACCCATCTGTAACATGAAGATAAAAAATTGGTTAAAGTGCACTTATAATTGTTGAACGACCCAACATTAAAAGATCTAAAGCCTCTGGAACCAATTTTTCAGCTGCAAAATCTAGGCCCCCAGTGACCTCATCAAGAAGGAGCATACATGGGTTGGAAAGGACTGCCCGAGTAACAAAAGTCTTGTTTTCTTTTCCACTATTAATGATAAACCAGCACTATTAATGATAAACCAGCACTGCTACAAGATTTTTTCATTATTTAGTATTAAATTAAGGATAATTATAGAAAAAAATTCCTACAACTAAACGCACCCTAATCATCTATTACAAAACATCAAAAACATAGACGTCATGGTACCCGCATGATGCGGTCGCGGGTACCCCGTTTAACTATATTGTTCAACATTTGTTCGACAATTCTTTTCTAGATTTCTTTCGACACAAAATGTAGAGCGTGAATCACGATTAACACTGTACATAACACAATATGTAGATAAAACTGTGAAGCAATTTTCATGATCAAAAGTAATACTTACTAAGTCGTTAACATCCCAACTTGGTTATAACAAGGTAAATATATCATGCTTTTGGAATCTTAAATTTCTCTAAAGCGAGTTAGAAATACAAATAGTACCATGTTAGCAGATCTACACGGTTAAATTCAGAATTGAATTAAAAAACCAGAGACACACTACACCTGCAAGTAGGAATCAAATCTTTAGCATCTCTTGTCTATAAAGATTCAAAAACCTTATTAATTCCTTTTATGCATCCAATTGTGTAATGCAACATGTTAAGTTGATATAATATTAGATATTTAAGGACCAAAATATAAAACTTGAGTAGATACAAGCTAATTGTACCTGATCTCTAACGTCCATTTTGTCAAATATTGTTTACCAAAGCACGACACAAATGGCTAACCAAACCACCACAGCTTATGGATTTGTGGTAATTAAAACATAAACTGAATGTTTCTAAACTTCAATTTTCACAAGTTTGCTAAAACAACTTAATGTTAGCAGCAAATTATAGTTTGGTGTCATGACAATTTTGACCAACCAAGAGCATGACATTTCTTTATTCACAATTGAAAAAGTATATGAAATTATAGCTTCACTCCCACAACAGATGCAAAATTCGCAATCATAAGAACAGGTTCAAATACCGGTTCTGCAATACACAAAAAGATACATGAATACCAGTAAACCCTACAGAATAACAGCATGGATGATGCAAAAATATTAGCAAAGCATGAAAAAAATCCTAACTTTTCTAATATTTAACAAAAGATTCAATTTTATTGCATATATGTTCAAGGGTTCAAAAGAAATCTAAGTAAGCCAATGAAAGAACCTCCAAGCCTATATATTTGTTGGTTTTTTCTAGAATAAATTACATATATTTAGTACATTTCTCAACAAAAAGGATGAATCTTTAATTAAAATTTGGTATACGGTTTAAGAAAAAACTTACACCTTATGCAAACACGCGGAGCTCCATCCCAGTATTTGTAGCCATTTGAAGATACACACACAATAAAAACAGAAATTGTAACACCGCATTTTTTTTTAAAAGGCAATTAAGTATTAGTCTAAGTACGGAAGCATCTAGTTAGTTAAGTTTACAAAACGTGGTCCCACAAAATATTATAACCAAAGTCGTTTAAAAGACGGTATTACTAAACACGGCTCATTTTAGAAAACATAATTTAAGCATGGTCAAACTTCCCGTCCAAGCCCGACCCGTTCAAGCCATCCAACCTGAAATGTGTCAATAAGGGAGGGATTAGCACAAAAGCTAAGTGAATGAATTCCTAACTCTACCAACTACACTAAACACTTTAACACGGAAGTTAAAGAACGTCTCCGGTTTGGTAGTCACTTAAACGCGGAAGTTATAAAAACATCTCCGGTTTGGTAATCACTTATTTGAGAGGATCGGCGGCTTTGCGGGCCTTAAACCATGGTCGGCCAAAACCAAGGTAACCGATAGCGTTTTGCATCCAACACCCAGGGCAACTCCCTCCCCTTAACACTGTAACATATACAGGTAAGGTCGGATACCCTATTAGTCGATACACTGTGCCCAGCCGTTATCCATCCGACACTGACCTCATCCCGATGGTGCACCTAGTCATGTATGGTATTCCCTAACACTAGGCATACATAACAAGTCAACTAGCTACGAAAAACACCGCGAAAAACGTCAAAACTGAGTTCCCAATCGCGAACTCTAGTTCGCGATCGCGAACTAGGGTTCGCGCCGGGAACTCAGTAGTGAACTACTTCGCGACGACCAACAATTTTCTCTGGACCGACTTCGCGATCGCGAACTAAGTTCGCGTCACTAACTCTCTTCATCTGGCGATTTTCTGCATTTTTCACCAACAAGACAATACCAAAAGAAATAACCGAAACCCGAGTTGTAGGTCGAATCCACTCACCTTTCAACCTTCGATTCCTTAACTCAGTGAGCTAGTATCACTGAGTATCCTTCCCGATTCCTGTCAACAACATACCGAGTTAGTGATGATCCACCGAATCGTCAAAATCATCAATTTCAACAACTAACTATATAAGACTCATAAAATGCACATTTTATGACATTTACAACTAGTACAAATCCTTCATCAATACATTTGACCATTTTGACCATTTATCAAATATTCACAACTAGTTGACCCAAACGGGCCAAAAACCCGAATATGATCCAAACACTTCCACATTTCCATTAACTAGCAATTAATCTTTAAACTAGCAATTCACAATCATCTAACAATTTCACCAAGATCATAACCATCACAAATCCAAGTATGATACTTCCAAGATCACTAGTTAACCATTTTGACAAAATCATCCAAACACTAGTTACACTACTTCACCAATTGGTCAATACTAGGTTTTTAACATCCATAACTTACCAAACATGATTCCACAACCTAATAAACAATTCTAACCATCCAAAACTCAAGAAATCCAAGATTCAACAAAACCCACCTTCAACATCCACCATTAATGGAGGTTGAAGGTGATTTTCACCAAATCTTGTATCTCTTCAACAATCAACCATACAAATGATGTAAAAGCTTACATAATCACATAAAACAACATCCATTTCAAGATTCAACCACAAATCAACAAGTTACCTAAACCCTAGCTCAAGTTCAAGCTCAAGAACAACATAACAAGTAGAGGAGAGAGTGTAGCTTACTTCTAGACTTCTTTTACACAAACACTAGTGAAATTTTCGGACCAAGGATGAAGATTTAACCCCAAAAGCTCAAGAACAAGTATATGGTTTCTAGAGAGAGAGAGACAATGGAATAGTGAGAAATATGGATAATGTTTGAACAAATAAGACAAGGAAGAAAAAGGAGGGTTTCTCCCTCCCTCTCTCTTGACCGGCCAACACAAGGGGTGGGACCCCTTTGTGGCTTTTGTTTTAATTATCAGTATATGTCTGAAAAGTCCCTTTCGAAATTAATTTATTTAAAATAGTAAACGGACTCCAATTTTAAAAACGAAAGCATTTCTGGAAACGATATTTAACAAGGAATCCAAATACATAAAAATCACGTTTTCATTTCAAATAACTCACAAGTCGGGTATTTTAACCCCTTGGTTAAAATACCGCAACGGACAGCAGGCTAATTAAATTAACTAAGCATTTAATCAGATAATCATTTAATAAGGTGCCTTAAGGTCAATAAACTACTAGGCTGGGTTTCGGGATGTTACAGAAATCAAGCTTAGAAATATATGAAAAGAGAGAGAAATCCATATATGAGAGAGTGTGACAGAGATTGCTTCAGAGCTACGAACATTCCCTAATTTTGTAACTGCAAAAAAACATGTTTTGTGTGCAAACAAAATTATTCAATTTCAATTAATTTTATTGTAATTGTTAATTAGATTAAGAGATGAAGAACGAAAATTCCAGAATAAGGTTTCAAAAGAATATGGTTGTTTCTTTACAATGGCAGGGAGCTACAATGGAGTAGAAGAAAGTTGAGATAACAAAAAGGATTTTACGGAAATAAAAAGCAATTACCAAGACGACTCAAGAAGCATGCTTGAAGAACCGAGGTTGAAGAAATCGAGGGGCTTGGAACTGAATCGACAGGAGAGATGAGAGTGTAAGTTAGGGCGTATTGAGGAAGAATTGAATCGATAGCGTGTGGCATCTGTAAATGTGATTGCAGCTTTCGAGGTTGGGAGATGAACATCGAGGGAAGAAATGTTGTAATATGAGTATCTGAAAGGGCGTGTATATGTTAGTCCAGAAAGTTGAATTCCGAAGCAATTTATTTCGACTTGTTTTGATTTTAAATCAAAAGTAGATGCTAGAGCAGGTGGTTTGGTGCATGACAAATGAGCGTAAGGTCACTGGTTCGAGGCGTGGTTGGTCCCTTTTTTTCCTTATTTTCTCAAAATCTCAAAATAGAAAGAAAGTGACTGGATTTTCAAAAAGGTATTTATGGAAATGTTTTAAATGCTTTATAAGTAGTAGAGATTGTGCTTTAAATTCTACTCCTTTTCGCTAGGGATGTAGAATAATTTTATAAATGGCGGGATTTTTGAACTATACAATCTGCTTATGACAAGAAAGCAAACAAAGCTAGGCACACATAAATTACTATATAATACATTTATGATTCAAGAATCCGTTATGTTACTATTCATAGAAAATGACCGCCGTTAATCATTTCATCAGTTAAGATTGAAAGAGAGGGGGACGCCGTTAATCATTTGACCACTTTATATTGAAATAGAGGTAAACATATGTATGCTAGAATCTCAAATTTTATGTGGAAATTTAATTAATGAAAAAGAAAAGAAAATGTTGAAATATGGAATAGATGCCACGTGCCCAAAAGCTGCTCATTAATCTCACAAGAATAATTCAAAATAAAATGAGTTATGTTGTAACTCATGTGACTATTTGGTTGCTCACATTTATGTATATTCATGTTATGACTCTTGACTTACAATCTCTTGTTTATATAAGATAGTTTCTTATGTTCACTTCTTACACAAGTATTGTACACATATCAATGAATGAGAAGATCCTATTGATTGAGTTAATTGGTTTACAACATGTTATCAACACTTTGCTATGGATCAAGTGATCTAAACAAATTATTTATTTCCACTTCTAACATTCAGGTATCTACTGAATACACTTATCTCCTACAATGATATTGGAATTGTATGTTTATGTTTTTATGGTTACATACATTTTTCATTTATTTGTAAATGTACTTTACATATGATCTTTTACAAACCATAATCTCTATTCTTTCTACGGGCATGTGATTTTATTTTCATAATCACTTATTTCTTGATAACTATGGTTATTTGACTAACTGAAGCGAAATTATTGCTATACATGTGTAAACATATTGCTTGAGATTTAACTCACGTGTATCATGTTTATTTACATGATCATACCCTAATTATTGATTGAGCTAAAAAAAAAAAAAAAAAAAAAAAATTCTATCGTCTAAGGAGGTGTTTGGTTCGTCGGAATTGAATGGAATTTGATGGAATTGGAATCCAATTCCACCACATTCCATTGTTTGGTTCAAAAAAGTGTAAGGAATTGGAATCCTAAATGAGAAGAAAATTCCATCAAATGAGGGAAAGATGATTCCATCCAATACCTGATGGAATTTAAATTCCAATGTACAATTGAAAGTCACTTTTACCTTAATACCCTCTAATTTCTAAAACCTAAAACTCTATACCGTTCAATTACAACATCAGTTCATCATTCTCTTCATCCTCTCCGGCACATCAGTTCATCCCTGTCTTCATCCTCTCCGGCGAACTGCATCGAGAGTCGACCTCTTCTCGGGAGAACACCAAGAGTCGGTAATATCCTTTTTCATCTTTCCTCGCTTTCATCCCCGTCTGTCTTTCGATTAACAGTTACCGAATTTATGGGGTATACGAACAGGTAAACGATTTTCTGGGTTAATTGAAATTTTGGGTTAAAGAATTTCTGTATAATCATAACCTACTTTGGTTTAGAATTTCTGGGTTATACGAACAAGTAAATCGATTTAATGTCTTACTAATTTTTGGGATTCGAATTCATGGAAAGTTACTGCGATGTTTTCCAAGTTATGAGACTTTGATTCAATTTTCATTTCAAAATTATGTTTTTTTTCCAAGTTATGTTACTGTGATTTACATTTATGCTATAAATTCAATTGGATTCCAATTTATTTTCAAGTTGTTTGCATAGAATTTACAAAAGAAAAAAAAAATTAAGCAAAAAAAATTAATAAGGGCAAATTCGTCATTATACAATTGTGAACTCACATTTTTTTTTTCTCAATGTAAATGTTTTTATGAATCATTAATAATGCATATAAGTTTATTATCATTATAATGAAGTAAATAATTAGAACTCCTAAAAGTTGTAACCGATGACCGAATAAATGTTCATTTAAATCATTAATAATTGTATTTGATATTTTATCATTTCTTTTGTGCGAACTTTTATTAAGATGTAAAAATGATCTACGATCATATTTTATGAACATTTCTATTCATGAATTTGAAGAACTAAAGGATATGTAGTAGTTATTTTTTTTTGTTGAAAAAAAATATATTTTGGACTAATTAACCATGAATTTTGGGTTAATATGCATTGACATGTAATTGTCATGTTACATTTTTATTTATCTGAAAGTTGTATTTTTTTTAAAGAAAAAAAATGATGAACATACAAAATTGATAATTTCAATGTGAACGGTTATGGCTCTTGTGGATTTATGAGCATTGGACACCACTTATGTGAAAAGTTTTGAATCATCCTCAAATAGGCTCACCTATTTCTACTACAATGTCTAGGAAAGATAGGCGGTTTTTCTGACTCCTAATAAGGGTGGTTCCGATACGCACACGCGCTGTCTACCCTTAACGTCTTTCCTGGTTGTATTCGAATAGAGCTACCGAAAAGGGTTGACTAAATAATCTTTTTCCTGAATGTGGTTCTATACATATGATGAATCGTTTCTATCAATCGACCTGTCGTTCGATAATTGAGAACCCATTCGTACTTGTGTTTTTCGAACCTGCTGATTTGTCACACAATTTATGCTCATACAAACCATAAGCATATAAACTATCATTTTATATAATAATTAAATCCAATATTTCTCCTCCCGTTGTAGGAATGTATCGAAACAAATATGAATTCTTTGAGTCCGCCGATTTTGTGGCTCAAATGGAATAATAGAGCTATTATTTAGCTCATGGATTATGTTTTGGATCATGCTTTCCCATTTGAATAATGGTTATCTTTTGGACTATGATTTGTTTAAACTGATTATGTTTCTCGAGATAATTTAAAGTTGTTTTTTTCCTTAAGAAATGAGTCTATACGTGTGAGCGACTTTAAATTATTTTTATTTTGAGACATGAATATTGGGTAAGTTGATTGTCTGGTTGATTGTGGTACCAAGGTACACTTTCATAATACATAAGGAATACTTTATCAACATTACGCCTAAAAGTAACTTCATTGACAACCATTTCGGGCCCGTCGACCCTTGGCTATGGTGAAGCCCAATTAATGTTGTCAAATGGTATTATTATAACTAGGGGTGTTCAAAAATAACCGAAAAAACGGGTACCCGAAAAATATCCGATATCCGAAATCCGGATACCCGAAAATCCGGGTACCCGAAAATCCAGATACCCGGATTTCGGGTAACCGGTTTCCGGGTATCAAATACGGGTAGTGTTTTTCTAAAAAACCGGGTAATTGGGTACCCGGTACCCGAATTTTATTTTTCCAACTTATTTTTATATTATTATTAGACATTAATTATCATTAGATATGGACATATGCTTGGCTCATTTTGACAAATGTCTAAAATTTAAAACCCTGTCTCATTTCTCACGTACAAACCATCAAATTCTTACCTCCGTCGTTGAATCATGATTTTGAATCATTGGATGTCTTTAAAGATTTGGTCAGATTCATTACTAGTAACGATTTTTCTTTAAAGAAAATAATAACGAAAATTTTTAATAACAAAATTATTAATAAGATTTAAAGAAATTAAATATATAAACAATGGCGACTTCCGTTTATGTAATTTTTGTGACAAAGAAATTATATTTCCGGGTACCGGGTACCCGAAAACCGGGTATCCGATAATCCGGATACCCGAAAACCGGGTACCCGAAAATTCGGGTACTGATACGGGTACCTAAATCTACTACCCGAATTTTCGGGTACCCGGTTTTAGGGTACCCGGATTTCCGGGTACCCGGTTTTGAACACCCCTAATTATAACCATAAATGAAACCTTATATTGTCCAAGTTCCCGTCGTAACTTGTTTAGTTTTAAGGATATTCGAGAAAATATATTTTCATCTCGAAAATGCTCGAGAAAATGGTATTGATTACCTATATATTACCTCTGATCAAATACGACCAAAAGTGTATATTGGAGAAGTTGAGATGTTTGTCAAGTGGTTTGTATCATACCACGATAAAACATATTGAAAACACTATAATCATTCGTCGAGCCTCCGTTGATGACGAAACTTATATGTTATGGCATGACCGGCTGGGATACCCGGGTCAATATACAATGCTTTGAACTATGAATGCATAGAGTGCATCAGGATATAATTTCGTGATTAATCCGAAAAGCCTATGCCAAATATGCTCGATTGTAAAGACACATCTCAAACCACTTTATATATAATCTACAAAAGTGATATCCCGTGTTCTTGAGAGAATTCATGGGGATATTTGTGGACTTATCCAACCAACATGCGGACCATTTAAAAATTTCATGATATTGGTTGATGAATCAACAAGATGGTCACACGTAACTTTGTTGTCCACAATGAATGCAACATTTCCTAAACTCCTAGCCTATATTATTAAGTTGAGAGCCAATCATCCGAATTATCCAATAAAGTCAATTAGACTTGATAATGTCTGAGTTTACATAAAAAATGTTCGATGATTATTGCATAACATTGGGCCTTGATATTGAACACCCTGTTGTGTACGTTCAATCTCAAATTATCTTGCGCAAACGTTTATCAAACGAATACAAATAATTGCAAGAACTTTGGTTATGCGCACCAAAACGCCCCATTTTTATATATGGTTATGCAATATTGCACACTGATGCATTGGTCTGTCTGAGTCCCATGGGCACCCAATAACTTCTTGCGTACCAGTTCGTAACTGGATATGAGCCCGACGTCTCATACTTACGCGTGTTTGGGTGTTTGGTCAATGTTCCAATTGAACTTCCAAAGCGTTCGAAATTTGGACCTCAGAAACAACGGGGAATATATGTTGATTATTAATCCCCATCCATCATACTCTATTTAGAGCCCTTGGCAGGCGATCTCTTTAACGCTATACATGCTAATTGTGACATTGATAAGACAATCTTCCCGTCGTTAGGGGGAGATTTGCACGTTAACGTTGATAAGGAACGACGTGAAAGAACGTGGCATGTACACAATTTGTCTCATATGGATCCCCCGACTGCACATCGTGATAAGGATGTGCACAAACTTCTTAGTCTATAAAATGTTGCTAATTAGCTACCAGACACATTTAATGACTTAACAAATGTCACGAGATCAAATATACCTGCTGCATATGTGCCTGCAAGGATAGACATCCCTGTGAGACGCCATGTTCCGTTTGAACATGTTGCATCGGTCGAACCCACCATGCAAAGGACGCTGCCATTGGTTGTCCAGTCCTCCGCTTTTTCCAATAAAAGAGGAAGACCCTGGTTCGGTTCCAAGGATGTTCTGCCTCAAAGGAGGAGAAATTCTGTTGTATCTGTTTTGCCACACGTGATCATTAAGGATCATGGGAGTGTATTGGAGAAGCGTGTTCCCGGTGAAACACCAATTTCTCATCATCCCGTTAATCTTCAAATATATGTCGAGTATGCTAGCTTAGACGATATTTTGATGCAAAACGAGACTGTCATCGATGATTTGCTCATATACGCAGTGGCCACTGACATTATGAGCAATGATGACATGGAATCAAGTACTATTGTTGAGTACAATGGACTGGTCTATGGAAATACGCAATCCATGTACAATTGGATTCCTTACCGAAAGGATGAGTGTTTGGACATGTTGCTCCAACACCACCTAATGTTAAACCAACTGATTATAAATTGGTATTCGTGAGGAAGCGTGATGAGAATAATGAGATTGTATGATACACAACTCGCCTCATGGCGTTAGGCTTCTCTCAAACGCCCTGGTATTGATTACGAGGAGATGTATCCCGTAATGGACGTTTAAACGTTCCACTACTTAATCAGTTTAGTAGTTTCCGAAAAACTGAATATGCAGCTTACGGATGTGGTCACAACTTATCTCTATGGGGATCATGACACAGAGATACACATGAAAGTCCCTGATGGACTCAAGTTGTCTGAATCAAGTAGTTCTAGACCACGGAACACGTTCTCGATATGACCGAGACAATCACTTTTTGGATTAAAATAATCCAGATGGATGTGGTATAACCGTCTAAGTGAGTACTAGATCAGACTGGGATATTTGAATATTGAGATATGCCCATGCGTGTTTATAAAGATATCCACTTCTGGATATGTTATTATCGCAGTCTATGTAGATGATTTGAATCTCATAGGATCCTCGAAAGAGTTGTTTGAAACTGCTGAAATCTTGAAGAAGGAATTCAAGATTAAAGATCCTGGGAAAACACGACATTGGCTCGGCATGCTGACCGAGCACCGTGAAAGATGAGGTTTTTCCTTCATCAAGAAAGTTACACACAAAAAGGTGTTAAGACGCTTTGGTTACCATGACACAAAACCTCCATCTATTCCCATGGTAATTCATTCTCTAGACATTAAAAGGGACCGATTCCATCCAAATGAGGATGATGATGAGATATTGATCCATGTGTGTTCATCTCTCGGTGCAATAAACGCAATATTGTACTTGGTCCAATGTACTAGATCAGACATCTTATTTATTGTGATATGCATGACTAGGCATAGCAATGCACCAACACGCCACCACTGAAATGGTATTAAAGACATCTTCTGTTACTTTAAAGGTAGTAAGGATGTGGGCTTATTCTATCCCTATCGAGTGGATCAAATGTGATTGATACTCGAGACAACGTGACCCTTATCGGCTATGCCGATGCAGTTTACTTATCAGACCTGCATAAGGGATGTTCCCAATCTGGTTATGTCTTTACCATAGGGAATGCGGCGATATCCTAGAGGTCTTGTAAATGGACTCTAGTTGATACTTCGACAAATCACTCTGAACTACTCGCGCTCGTTGAGGCGACTAGAGAGTGTGTATGGATTTGTGATGTAAGAGGCCATATTCAAAGTAAATGTGGTTTGAGTTATGATCCCAATTAACCAGTTGTCATATATGAAGATAACACCATTGCTATCGATTGAGCGAAACATGGTTACATCAAAGGGGATAACACTAAACACATATCGCCGAAATTGTTTTTTGCACATGAACAACAAGCATTTTCAAAAGACTGAAGTGCAACATATTGGATTAGATAAGAATCACACACGGACTTGTTCACCAAGTCACTGCCAAAGTATTCTTTCTGAAACATGTCAAAGCTGTTTGACTTAGGAAAGTCTCTGAGCTACCTAAATGACATATATCATGCACACAGTTGTGTGCGAATAACGATTGCATCCTGATGTATGCATTGCACCCTGTTGAGTGCAAATAATGATGCATCCTGACGTATGCTTTGCACCATGTTGAGTGAGACTAATAATTGCATCCTGACGTATGTTTTGCACCCTGTTAAGTACATGTGAGGGGGAGCATCCTGATGAATGCTTGTGTACTCTTTTTCCTTTAGTTCAAGGGTTTTGTCCCATCGGGTTTACCTTGACAAAGTTTTTTTAATGAGACACCACAATACCCCATTCTCACTAAGAATTGTTGAACCCAGGGGGAGTACCCAGTTGAGTACTTATTAACCAGTGTGCACTCTTTTGTCCTTCGTTAGAGTTTTTGTCCCACTGGGTTTTCTCTAAACAAGGTTTTAATGAGGCACACCATATATGGTTCTTTCCATCGCTCAAGACATCCAGATCGTACTCTTTTGTCCTTCGACCGGAGTTTTTGTCCCAAAGGGTTTTCTCCGACAAGGTTTTTAACGAGGCGAATGTTTCATGGATTGTCTGAAGATACGAGACGAAGTACATATAGAGTTTAACATAAATCTAAGCAACCAAGGGGGAGTGTTGTAACTCATGTGACTATTTGGTTGCCCACATTTATGTATATTCATGTCATGACTCTTGACTTACAATCTCTTGTCTATATAAGATAGTTTCTTATGTTCATTTCTTACACAAGTATTGTACACGTATCAATGAATGAGAAGATCCTATTGATTGAGCTAATTGGTTTACAACAAGTTATAAGATTTTCCAAACACCAACCCTCAAATAAAGTTAATTTGCAGAAAAAGATTTAGTAGGGGGATTGTCAATTTAGAACATCGGTTGCTATGGACTTTGGTTGTTATGGAGACGGTATATAATTATATATGAATCTATGTCTTTTCTTTTGTATAGATAATTTAAAAGTAATTAAAACAGAATCTTAATATTAATCTTAAATAAAAAATGCATGTTTTAAATCCCGCAACAACGCGCGGCCTTCCATTATGCTTGTTGCATACATTACAAGTTTGGGGCAGCTTTAATGAGTTATACAAGTATTTCACTCTGCATTTGTTTTTTGTTTTTTGTTTTTTTTTAAATCATGGTTTATGAACCAAAAAACAATAAAAGCAAATACCCAAACCCTAGAGTACTTGGTTCAAGTAAAACCGATTTAATTAGCATACTATGTCTCTTCACAACTGGGATTATGATTCGTTGACGATGTTGTACTTGTAGAGAGGACATATGCCGTTAGTATATAGCCACTTGTCCATGCAGCTGCAATGAAAAAGTTTCTCAAATGATAAACTTTTCAAAAAGTTTTTTCTTATTAACATTATTAATTTACCTAGTTATATTTCAAACTAGTAAAATTATCAAACTATAATTTGATAATTTTTGTAGCATTTTATAAAATTTAATACTTTTTAAAATTTCTCATACAAATATATTATAATTATAATACATACATATAAATATACTTCCTCCGATTTAAAATAAGTGATACACTTTCCATATTTGGGTGTATCAAAATAAGTGATACACTTTAAAATTTTACCATATTTGATAAAAAGTAGTGGGTCCCACACCCACTAATTACTTACTTTATTAAAGTGAAATGACTCACATACCCTTACTTTTACTTTTAAACATCATTAACCTTACTTTATTCAAAAAATGTGGGACCCATTGCACACTAACCATCAAATTAATCTAATTTAACCCTCATTACCATATTTTGCCTCAAAACCCGTGAAATCAACAATGTATCACTTATTTTAAATCGGAGGAAGTATATTGGATTTATAATGTAAAGTTATTAAACACGCATGTGTGGATCTAACCGGAGTTTTCCTCTCGTGGGTTTGAGTATTCGGGGTGTTACGGTGGGACAAGCTGATTTGAAAGCCGCCTCGTGTAAAGTGACAAAGCACGAGAAAGCATGCATTGAAAATCAACACGTGTTCATTCCTTTTGCATTTGATACTTTCGGTTTCCTTGCGCCTGAGGCGGTGGAGCTTCTTAACAGAGTCCAACGTGTTATGCATAGCAATGTTATGACACCCAGATCTATAAATGTTGTTTTTAAAAAATTAGTTTTGCAATTCAAAAAGGCATAGCGGCGCAGCTTGTTGCCCGTTTGCCTTCTTTATCTATGTAAAAAATGATATTTTGAAATGAAATGATACAAGATTTTAATTAAACACAAGGATTAAAGAAAAAACATTAAAAATTTAGAAGGTAGGAAAGAATAAAGGAAAATGATAATGACATTTCAGTAACAAGGCAAAATCAATACAAAAAATGTCCCCTGAATTTTATGAACACTAATTTATCAATGAATGTACAATCATTTTATGCATATTAGAGCATCCCCAATGGTTAAGTCATTGCAATGACTTATTAGTATTGCCATGTAGACTTTCCACTCAACTTTCATAAAAAGCTATCAAAAAAGCTTTTGCTCCAATGCATCTAAATGTAGAAAAAGTTTTTTGTGTGTCTAGGGAATGACTTATGGAAGAAAAAGCTTTTGAAGCAAAAGCTTTTTCCTAGAAGGTCATTTACCTTCAAATGACCTAGAGAAAAGGTAAAAAGCTTTAGAAAAAGCTACAATTAGAGATGCTCTTAGAAACATCATCCTACCCTATATATGAGGCCTAAATTTGAAGAGGGTTTGACACCATGGCAATTCCAAGCATTCCTATTCGTCCATAATGCCACTTGGAATTCCCTGATTGGTCCACGTCATTTGCACTAATACAAACGAATCTGGTACAGCTTACGGTCTACATTCATACGCTCCATATACGGCAGACGAATCTGGTACGGCTTACGGTCTACATTCATATGCTCCATATACGGCTTCCTACATACAAGGAAACAAATAAATAACTATTCAGAAGTGATACACGACTCAATATAATTTCCATAAAACCGGCATTCTATGATTACGGCATAAAAAGCTGGATTGTGCAACAGAACCACACTTCAGATATTACGGATTACGGCATAAAAACTGGATTCTTCATTTAATAAAATGCCCGTGTAACATTTCTTCATTTACCGTTTTTTTGTACAAAATCATCATCACATCTATCGATTATTATGTCATTTAGAAATATATAAAGTTTTTGGACATTTTTCTACATACTAAAATTTACAGCATACCCGCCCATCGGGCGGGTTTTATAGCTAGTAAGACTATAATTAACAAAACCCAAGAATAAATGGAAAACCCAAGAATAAATGGTTAGATTAATTTTAGAAAAAAAAAACTTTATTCACATAACAAAAAGTTATCCCTTTACTTTACTCTGCTCGTTTCCATTTTCCCTCCAATTTGAAAAACCTAGGGTTTCTTCCAGTACTAACGTGCGTTTATCTCCCGGACGACAAATTTCAATGGCTTCTTCATCTTCTAGTCACGGCTACGAAATCCCGTGGGTTGAGAAGTTCCGACCGACAAAGGTGGACGAGATTGTCGGAAACGAAGATGCCGTCTCCAGGCTCAAAGTAATTGCAGAGGACGGTAACATGCCCAATTTGATTTTAGCTGTAAGTAAACAGAACAGATATGAGATTTGTATCATTGTAATTGCACAACGTGTCTACAGTATCGTTTTATATCAGAAATTCAATAATTAGCCCGCTTTTCAAACCTATTTACCCCCAAAAATATATAGACCTACTGGGTATGCTATCGTAATTATTTTTCAAGGATACCGAAGTTTCATCATGCCCAAGCATGCAACATTAGTGAGAATATGCTACTTTTTATATAATGCAATTATTTATGAACATTTTTTCCGCCCTTTTGTTGAGTGATTTTTTTTTTCAGGGTCCACCTGGAACTGGTAAAACCACGAGCATATTAGCTCTTGCACATCAATTACTTGGACCAAATTACAAAGAGGCTGTTTTAGAGCTAAATGCATCAGATGATAGGTCTTCTAATTGAGTTTCAATTTATTAAATTCTAATTTGAAATCTCATCATATTTTGTTCTTTCCATTCCAGAGGTATTGATGTTGTGAGAAATAAAATCAAGATGTTTGCACAGAAGAAAGTCACATTAGACGCTGGAAGGCACAAAATTATTATTTTGGATGAAGCTGACAGGTGAAATTGCCACCTGTCTTAAATCGAATTTTGGGCTAATTAAAATTAAATTAAATTATTCCTGCTGTACTTGAATATAATTCAGCATGACATCTGGAGCACAACAAGCGTTGAGAAGAACAATGGAAATATATTCAAACTCAACTCGTTTTGCTCTTGCATGTAACACATCTGCAAAAATAATCGAACCCATTCAGAGTAGATGTGCACTTGTTCGATTTTCCAGGTTGTCTGATCAGGAAATTCTTGGTCGTCTCATGGTTGTCATCGATAAAGAAAAGGTGATATTTTCGGTTACTTAAAAAAACTTTTTATCAATTTCTACTTAATTTGTTTGTCAAATTTTCATAGATGCATGATTGGTTCATGTTTTTTTTTTTTTTAATTTAAGAAAGTTTATAATTGGTGTAGGTACCTTATGTCCCAGAAGGGCTTGAAGCGATTATTTTTACAGCTGATGGTGATATGCGACAAGCATTGAATAATTTGCAAGCCACTTTTGCTGGATTTCGATTTGTTAACCAAGAAAATGTGTTCAAGGTCACATGTTGTTTTAAGTATGCACAATCATAAAATGTTTAATGTTGGTTAAAACATGTTATTTGGTTGGATTTTTCAGGTGTGTGACCAACCACATCCATTGCACGTGAAAAATATGGTTCGTAATATTGTTGAGGGAAAATTTGACGAAGCTTGTTCTGGTTTGAAGCAACTGTATGATATGGGATATTCCCCAACTGATATCATTACAACTCTTTTTCGAATTATAAAGAATTATGATATGGCTGAGTATTTGAAATTGGAATTCATGAAGGTAACATTTACTACCACTTTTAAAACACTATCATTTAAATATTGTTTATTTAAATTTACATAAAGACTATTCTATGTTGAACAATTTCTAAGTTACTTTCTACAAAAGGAAAGTCGATACTATAGAATATGTTTTGCAAAATGTCAACATTACAACGTAAGGTAATGGAGTTTAAATATGATTCTACATTTTTGCTCAAGGATTAAAAACACACTTGGGAAACTTTCAACATGTCCAGCCCGATTGGCCCGTTTCTTTTTAACTATTTTTTTTGAATTTGTTCATCTGACCCAAATTCGACCTATTAATACGTCTTTGTTTTGCAGGAAACTGGATTTGCACATATGAGAATTTGTGATGGAGTTGGTTCATATCTTCAATTATGTGGTCTGCTTTCTAAGCTCTCGCTAGCTTGTCTTACGGCTAAAGCTGGATAAATATTTGTATGCTTTATGTGGAGTTATGTTTGTTTCTTGATCATTGACTTTTATTTTGACCTTTGTTTATATTGGCAAATGAAGCCATGGTGGGTAATCAGTGTTGTCTCATTATAGTTTTTTGCTTCGACAATCCCCCAATGTCCTTTTAGGTGACATCTGTAATCAAATTTGCTTGATGATATGATAAAACTTGATAGCATTGCAAGAGAGGTTACACAATCAAGGTTACATACAACCTCAATCTGTATGTCGATATAAAAAAATTTAAGTATATATATTTACAAAGGCTAAATTTTAAGTAAGCGACAGTTTCGACTAGCAAAATAACATAATATTTCTTTAATGTAATATATGAATTTTATTCTATATATTAATAATTATAATAAAATTGTATAGACGCAAATTATTAATTCATTAGTTGTTAAAAACATGAATCTGATAAGGTAGTCTATTAAACTATTTAGAGTTATATCTTTATTCTTATACAAGTTCTAAGTTAAGGTAGAATAAAAAAATAGTATACTAGTGTGATAATGTGTTGATCCTTACCTTTCTCTTAGATTCTAGATTTTGAATCGGATCGAATAATACCTTAAAAACGGTTGGACCGTTTGATTTGGCCGGTTGACCGGATTACAATATTATTGAATATTTGTAATACTTCCTCCGTATCATAATCATAATAAGTGATACACTTTCCATTTATGGGTGTTTCACAATAAGTGATACAACTCAAAAGTTACATTATTTGACAAAAATGTGGGACCCAACCTCTACTAACTGTCCACTTTAATAAAGTGAAATTACCCTTATACCCTTACGTTTGCTTTTAAAACTAATTAATATCACGTTATTCAAGAAAAGTGGGACCCATCATCCACTAACTATCTACTTTAATATATTTTAACAATACTTTAATACAATATATTTTAACCTTACTTTAATCTTTTACCTCAGACTCCGTGATCTTCCAAATGTATCACTTATTGTGATACGGAGGAAGTTAATTAGTACCAAGAATTTTGTAAGTAATCGAAATTCAGAAAATTTCTTATAAATGTTATAAGATAATGATTAATACAAAAGTATTATACCAATTTAACAAAGCATTGGTTCTTACCGAGTTTAGTGAACCGTAATGCACTTATAGTCACTATTAAAAATATCGTAAATTTTAGTTTAGTTTTTGTTACATAAAACTTGCAATATCTAAACATGAATTATTATTATTTTTATTTTTATTTTTGACAAAAACAAAAAAAAATCTTCTTACATGAAACTTTATTTAAATGCTAGAATATTGTCATGCCACGTCGGAAGTTACAAGCGGGATTGTTTTGCTTTATTGGTGGTTTTCTTTATTTGTTTGTAACGAAAACGGTGGGAAAATTTCAGACTGCAAATGGCGTTTCCCGCTAAAACCAATTCTTCCAAACCTTATATTTCTGTCTCTGCCTCTGCCTCCATTACCATGCTCAATTACTAGTTTACTACCAATTACCAGCTACTTTTGGCATTGACGTTCAACAAATCAACACAAAATGCCATCAATCGCCGGTGGTAGATCGTCATCCATGTCAATCGCCGGCGGCGATGTTTCCTCCCCTCAGAAACGGAAATTAAGATCAAATTCGACTCCATTAGATGATCCGATTTCTATTACTCCATCTAAGCCATGCCCTCCCTTGAAGAGCAAGTCTCCTCGTCAATGCGTCAATGATAGTCCAAATCGGAGTCGAACAAATGTGAGTATTCGAAATTCTTTTTCTCAGTCGATTAATTGTGATAGCATATAGTTAGAATGAAATCTAAGCTTACATGGATTAATTGCAGGCGAATGAAACAGTTTCTATTGCTAATTTAACGATAGTTATGAGATCCCCAAAGAAAAAGTTGTTAGATAGCTTACTGGATAAACCGATCTGGAATCCAACAGGTTATCTCGATTTTCCTCAAATTAGAACTACGCAATCTGTAATGCAATTTATGCAATCCAATTTCGAATATCCAATACAAATATGTATTTGTATATGTAGATTCTGAGCAATTAAGTGCGGTTAAGGAAGCATTGCATGTATCTACAGCGCCATCTATGATTGTGTGCCGTGAGGATGAACAGAAAAGGATAACTGAGTTTAGCAAACAATGTATTGAGCAACAGAAGGCTGGGAGCTTGTACATTTGTGGATGTCCTGGCACTGGGAAATCACTTTCAATGGAAAATGTCAAGGGATCACTAACTGCTTGGGCTAAAGAGGTAGTTTGATTTTACCTAATTGTTAATTTCGAAATTGTGACTGCTGATTTGAGGTATCATAATTGAAATCATGAATTTAGTAATCAGTATATTGATATATTTAACTATAGAAAAATTGCAATAATATCATCTGTATGTTCATTCATATGTGGCCAGTAGTGTACTTATTGTTTTTTTAGTATTCTGTTATTACTTACCATCAGAACTCATGGAACCATGTTTATTGCTTTCAGACAGGGTATCAACTGCCAGATTTTTTGTCTATAAACTGTACATCTCTCTCAACCACTTCAGAAATTTTTAATAAGGTAAATATTTATCATGATATTGCTGTAGATATGCATTGCCTCATTTGTAACCAGCATAATGCTCAAAAGTTGATGCCTTATGTCAGATACTTGTAAATAGTCAACCAAATAAGAAAAACAATAGCCGGTCAACAGCCTTACGACAGCTTCAGCAACTGTATTCTCAAAAGCAGCAGTCTCCTGGCACTAATATGATGTAAGATTCATCATTCTATGTACTCTTAACACATAACTATTAACTTTGGTTAAGTACACGTTAACCTAGGTTGATCATAATGAAGTTACTAACTAATATGTGGTGTTAGCAGGTTGGTTATTGCTGATGAACTGGATTACTTAATTACGAAGGACCGTGTGGTCCTTCATGATCTATTTATGCTTACAACATTACCATTTTCAAAAGTTATATTGATAGGTATGTCTTACTAACTAGAGTGTTTTTCTACTTAATTTCTGCCAGATTCTTCATACCAGATCTTCTTTTACAGGTATAGCTAATGCAATCGACTTAGCAGACCGTTTTCTTCCAAAGCTACAGTCTTTAAATTGTGAGTACTTGTTTCTGTCCATCATTTATCAATACACACAATTTGTTTTGGTTTCTTTTAATCAGTATGTGTTTGTCTTATTCTAGGTAAGCCTATAGTTGTGTCTTTTCGATCCTACTCTATGGATCAGATTATCTTGATTCTTAAACAAAGACTGATGGTAAGTAAATAAGTTATGCTAATGAATTCATTACTTAAATATTTATCTTTTATTCAATTTTCTACAAAATGTTTATATCATGCATGTTTTTATTTTCACCAGGCACTTTCTTATACTGTTTTCCAACCACAAGCATTGGAACTCTGTGCAAGAGTGAGTACACTAAAATATCATCTGCTTACTCTCGTATTCGTTTTATCCGCAATTTAATAACACAATTTAATTTTTTAATTATTTTTTAATAACACACAAATTAAAATTTGGCAGAAAGTGGCTGCAGCATCTGGAGATATGAGGAAAGCTCTTGGTATCTGCAGGTTGATTTATTTTCCAAAAATTAATTGTTTTGTAGCTTTCTTTTGAGGATGCAAACATTAATCTTGAGCTCTTTTTCTTGATTATCAGGGGTGCAATTGAGATGCTAGAAACTGAGCTTAGAGAATCTACATGCACTTCAAATCTGTCATCAATGGTACACTTTTCTCAAACAATTTGAGTTATTAACAGATTTTAGGAACAAAATTTGTGAGCTTGCTTAAGATATCTGAACATATCTCCATGATTCATTAAATAATTTGAGTCTTGAAATTTGTTTGATCCTGATATTTTGCTTATATAAACTTTTTTTTATCTATTTTCCTTTAATTACTTGCAGGTGAGAGTTGATCATATGGCCATTGCTTTGTCAAGAGCTTATAAATCACCAATAGTTGACACTATACAGTCTCTTCCCCAACATCAACAGGTATTTAAAAAAAAAAATTGTGTTAAGTATGATTTGCAGAAATGACGCTATTTACATTGATAATCTAATTTTTGTATACTAAAATTGTAAAAATACACTTTGGGCAACTTTTGACCCGTTTGTTACCTGTTTAAAATCTGACCCGAATCAACCCGTTCAAAGTAAATGGATTAAAATTGAAACTTCTAATAATTTTAATTTTGTATGTGTAAAATATTTTTGGTGTAGATTGTACTATGTTCGGCTGTTAAGCTTTTTCGTAGGGGAAAGAAGGATACAACCATAGGAGAGGTATGTTTAAATGTTTAATAATTATGTCATAATTCATCAAACAACTGTTGTTTACCCAATTTTCTAATAAAAAATTGTTATTGTTACAGTTAAACAAATCTTATATCGAAGTCTGCAAGTCAACATCGATCCCACCTGTTGGAATAATGGAAATTTCATGCATGTGTAGGGTATTAGGTGATCAGGTACCTGTCAGTTGAAATATCATCTGACGAATTTCAAATAAAACATGTTTCTTATAAATTGATATCATTTTGCAGGGAATCCTTAAAATTGGTAACTCAAGAGATGATAAATTAAGGAGAGTGACATTACAAGTAGATGAAGCAGACATTATTTTTGCATTGCAGGTACATACCTAAATGTGTTTTTTTTTTCTAAAATAATACTAATTACTAAAGGTGTATTTTTGTAATTTTTATTTATTTATAAATAATTAGAGTGGTAAAAATGATTACAAAGTTTGTAGTATTATATTTAATAACCTGATTTTTTCAAGTAAAATGCTTCTGAAGGTCATATGCATTAAAAACACTTCTATCGATTTTTGACATGTTTGGTTTGTTTGTTTTTTTTGAAGATATAAATTTTATATTATATTATTTTTATTTTATCTGTTTGACCCATTAATTACTTTGTTTCAGGGCATCCGTTTCTTTCGGAACTGTCTTCTGTGAATGCTGCCAGTCTGGCAATGAACAAGTTGAATGGTGTTGATTCTTTTAATATCTTTGTTATATAGATAGAATGTAGGTGCTATAAAAATAGCAAATTAGAGTCCGAAACAACAAAAATATATACAAGTTGTAGTTCTTGGATGTAAAACTTTATCTAGTATACATTTTTGGAAAACCAATTTGTTATTTTCTTATTTTCATGTAACAAAACTGTTCTTAGTTTTTATTATAACACTATGTTAACACCCGTGAAAAATCACGGGCTGCCATTAATTTGATTGAATGTAATTTTTTTGTGACATAAAATTTATCATTAATTGCATGATTATTACATATATGATGAGAAAATATATAATGCTTCAAAAACATAAATTATGGAATAGGAGCTTACAAATTATATACATATGATAAAATGTAAGATTACGTAATAATAAAATGATAAACATAAAATAACAAACAACTTTCAAATAAAACATTACTAAGTAATTGTTTAACAGTTACGAAACAATTTGTTTAACAAAATAGTTAAAGTTAAGATAAATTTTACACAATTCATTGACTACAACATATGATGTTTTATTTGTTAGACCATCATTCTTATCTTTTATTAATATTTTCAAACATAGTATGCTCTTTACTCTAGATAACACTACGTACAATTGTCCATATGAAAACACTGGCTCTCTAAAATACAGATTCTAATTGTAATTTTGTTATAGTCTTGATACTTGCTGTAATATTTATTCTCAAAATTCAAATCATGTTGATTAATATGTCTAGGAATACTATGATTAGAAAGGATTCATGAATAATTTTTATTCAAATCTGGATGTTTAATCTTTTTAACCACGTACATTTTACTTAATAATAATAATTTTAACACATTGATAAAAAATAACATTTTAATTGAATGGTATACATGTTGCTTCTGGATTGATTTATTTTTAGCATTTTCTTATTCTGTGGTGTTGGTGATGCAGATCCATCATATAGGTAAACCTTGTATTTTTACCAATATATTTGTATCTTTTTTAAACTTTCTTGATTACACTCTTGCTTATAAGAGTGAAAGATATAGATGTGTAGGTGAAATATGATGTGTAGGTGAAATATGTGTAAGTGTTGTATTTTATGTTGGAGAAAAGCTGTTATATGTATTTTATGTTAAGTAATCGAATATACGTAAGTGTTGCAAAAAATAGTCAACATACTTAATTTAAACAAATTTAAAACAGTATACCCATAATATGTAATATGTGTATGTTGACTTTAATAGTCAATAATTTGACTTAAATGCAATTTAATTAAAAAGTATATAATTTGACTGAAAATTTAGTAAAAAAAAATCCTAGCATTGTCACCAGGTAAAGGTAAAAAACAGTAAAATAAAATTAAAAATTAGTAAAAATCTTTAAAAGGTAGTAAAAACAGTAAATGCATTAAATTGTACTAAAAAGTAAAAACCAGAACGTAATCTGACTTATGTTGGGTTGCTGCAAATTGCAAAGAGGTTGCTCACTGCTGCTAATCTACTAATAAATTAAGTAGATTAAAGTCGAGATTAGAAGTGTTCAATGAAGTTTAAGTTTTCTTTCATAACTAATAAATACATTTATTAGTCATTAATGAATTCTATTTTTTAGATGAATTAAAATATATTTCTAAATACAAATGGTAAGTTTGAGTTCATTAAATGTGATTATCTCATGCCCCAAGGGGCATGAGTTAGCCATATCCAGTAATTCATTATATTAAAGTTGACAATCAAGAGTTTTTCTAACTAATGCCCTAAGGCATGAAATAAGAAGTGTTAATAGAACTAAATCATTCTTATTTACAAATGCATTTATTACATGTAAAAAATAGAATTGACTAATTTGAAATAAGGAAATTTTGAGTCCAATTAACACTTCTTATTAGGGCATGAGTTAGCCAAACTCATTTATCAATAAAAGCAATTATATGAGTAACCATATAGTCCAATACTATCTGGGTTATTTTGCCTTTTAATGTCTAAGTGTGTTATTAAAACTTGTGAAATTGACTTTTATAGCTAATATGCAGTGTTTTAAAATCCGGGTTCGACCGGCCGATCCGATCGGGAAATGGAAATATGTCGGGCCGAATCGACCGGTTTAAAGTCCATTTATGAACCGCTTTGAACTGCTCGGGTTAATTGTGAACCCCGGTCGGACTGGCCGGTCGAACCCGGATTTTTCTAATTTTGGTAAATTTTTGTTATTTATTGTTGAAAAAATAGTTTTTGTTATTTTTTAGATTCTTATAATATTTATTATGTAATTTTTTAAGATTTTTTACATTTATATACCTTTTATATTACTAATTAACATAAATATTCAACAGCATTGTAAACCGGTTGAACCGGTCCGACCATTTTTAGAGCATCTCCCGGTCCGATTCAAAATCCGGGTTTTAAAACATTGCAAATATGAGTAAGCATATATATTAAAACACATTGTTTTTGTTATTTTAAACTCTAAGTTTAGTTTAGTTTAGTTTAGGAAATAGTCTTATTTCATGTGCAGAAACAAAAAATATATAACACATTTTCATTATAATTAAGAAAAATAGAAATACATGTATAACTAAAACATAAAATAACATGCCTTGTGCAAAATAAAAAATCAACTTAATTTATGGCTGCTGTAAACTAATAAAATAATCTAAGTAGCTGTTTAAATAGCCAATATTAATTAGAAATTTAAGCAATCAAAATCAATCAAATTCCGAAAATTAAGTTGATGATTATGGAACTTTTAAAATCAAATTAAATATGGAATTGAATTAAACATCAAACTCCGTAAATTAAGTAGACAATTATGAAATTGATATTAAATCAAATTAAGTAGATGATTCAAATTTAAATTATGTGTATATAACTTAACGATATATTTTCGTAACATTTTATTACATAAGTTTTTTCATTCAATCTTATAAATTGGTTGTTAAATTAGGACAAACAAACACAAAAAAATATTGTGAAAGATTAAATAACGAAAACAGTAACACAAACCTATGTTGTAAAAGACTAAAATTTAAAAAACCATGAAGAAAACTAATCTGCAAATTACAAATGAGAACTCACACGATTACAAAAAAATGCCAACTATAATGAGTTTGTTGCAGATATGGTTTACTTGTTGAAGCTGCTGCAATAATAATACAATGCTGAAAACAGTAACAAAAAACATAAATATTTATCAATTTGCAGCTATGGTTTACCTGTTACAGCTAGCGCATGTGCTGCTTCCAAAGCTATTAACTAAGTCTGTTCACCAAATGATTCCATTAAATTAGTTGTCTAGTAAATGGTTCACCGACTTATTTAAATAAGCGTTTAACAGATTACAATTAAAGTTTTAACAAAAGGAAATTATGATAACCTTGAAGAATCATCAGTGACACTGTTTGATTGTTCTTGTTCTTGTTCTTCTTCATATCCCATTTCAGAATAAGAATTTATGATTAGTTAATGTAGTTCCAACATAACCTACTCCATTGTAAGCAGTTAAGAAAACCTATATCCATTTATAAAATCTAATCATGACTCGATGAATCAAATGATGTTCAGATTGTCAAATGAGACATTTAAATTGAGTTTCACATACTTTGAATCATGGTTGCTGGTAGACGACGATGGTGATGTCCGTGGAGAGAGACCTAGCGTTTCGAAAGTAGAAGATGGAGAAAATACTATAAAAATTCGTTGCTCTATTAAATTTAAAATAGATATCTTAGGTAACTAATGATAAACCCGATATTTTAGGTAACTAATTAATGATATTTTAAAATTTGAAATTCAAATATTGTTAATACTTAGAGGCTTCCTAATATGTTGCCACATGTCAAATGAGAGTCTAAGAAGGTGCCATGTGACCCTCTAAAAGCTTGTTTTATTATAATATAGATTGAGAACGATCCTATTCAGAGTTAGGGACTACTGATGTAATTTTAGAAACTTAAGGAGTATTAGTGAAAGCTTGAAATCCACAAGGACCATTTGTGTAATTACTCAAAAAAATTAATGATAAAATAAAAATATAAACCGAATTTACAGGTAAGGTGTTACGCGTAGTTGCAGCGTATTACCAAACATGAAATGGACAACTAAGCAACCTAACCGAGTGAATCATCCTTCCAAGTTACTTCCTAACAAACATTTTTTTTTGCATATACACACACACTTGTAACTCAATTGATTTAATATCAATTCACGAATCAAAACATCAAACAAATTACGAATCAAAACAATGGGTAACGGAGATCTAGAGAGCTACGGAAGCACTAAGAACAGAGGACCGCCGTCACGACCACCACCTCCGGCGAGTTATTACGCACCATCTTCACCGTACCACACTGAATCATCGGACAAACAATGGACTTCATGGCTCGTTCCTATGTTTGTTGTTGCAAATATAGCTATGTTTTTCATCATCATGATTGTTAATGATTGTCCTAAGAACCACAATTCGAGTCTTGAAGGAGATTGTGTTGCTAAGTTTCTTGGTAGACTCTCTTTTCAGCCTCTTAAAGAAAACCCCCTTTTTGGTCCTTCTTCTTCTACGTAAGCTTTCTCTCTCTTTTTCCCCCTTAATTTTTGGCCTCATTTTGTTTTATCTTTAAAATATTTTTAAATTTTTTGCATACCCATTTATCTAATTTAGTTAAAAATTGAATCTTGATTGGTTTGTGATTTTCTTGTAAAATTATGACGATTTGGTTATAATTGGGGGATCTTGCCTATTAGGTTTGTATGTTTACTGGAAATTTAATCTATTTTGGTTGACAGTGGAAATTTTCTTACTACCCATTTAGTTAATCTGTGTGAAGCTTAATAATTCTTGATTGTGATTTGGAAAGTTTCTACTTTATGGTATTGTTATTTTCTTTCTAATTAGGGTTTTGATAATTGATTACTTGCATAGTGACTTTTATTATTAGATTGTTTTTTATACAAACCAGTTTTTTATTCTATTTTATTTTAATTTAGATTGGAGAAATTGGGAGCTCTAGAGTGGGATAAGGTGGTGAATGGTCATCAAGCATGGAGACTAGTCTCTTGTATTTTCTTGCATGCCGGAGTTGTTCATCTACTTGCAAACATGTTGAGCTTGGTTTTCATCGGAATTCGACTCGAGCAACAATTTGGTTTTCGTACGTTTCTTATTTGTCATAAACGAATTTTATTATGATTTTAATGTCTAATAATTTATTAAACATACAACAGTTCGAGTTGGGATCCTTTACATGTTAGCCGGGATCGGTGGGAGCATATTATCTGCACTTTTTATAACAAGCAACATTTCGGTTGGTGCTTCCGGTGCTTTATTTGGGCTTCTTGGAGCAATGTTGTCAGAGCTTCTTACCAATTGGACTATTTATGCTAATAAGGTAATTAGTTAATTACTCTCTCACCCACATTATATTCATGATTATGATTGCAAATTTGTATAATTTTAATGAGAATCTTTTTTTTTTTGGACGAAATTGACTTTTTTTTTTGGTTTGTTTTTGTAGGCTGCAGCATTGTTTACATTGGTGATCATCATTTTAGTGAATTTAGCAGTTGGGATGCTTCCTCATGTTGATAACTTTGCACATATTGGAGGATTTTTAACGGGTTTCTTACTCGGATTTGTGCTGCTTCTTCGTCCTCAATTTTCTTGGCAAGAACGCCGTCATCTTCCGGCTGATGCTCGTAACAAATCAAAGTACACAGTCTACCAATACGTCTTTTGGCTTCTATCTCTCATTTTATTGGTTGTCGGGTAAGCAATATTAACTATTTAAATCAATATTAATTACAAAAAAAAGGTGTTATTACCTGTTCGTCCTGTGACAAACGATGATCGCGCTTATTCAATTTGACAAATATTTGTAGAGGTGGAAAAATGGGTGGGTCGGGCGGCTTGGGTAACATGTTAAAGTTAAGTAATTTTGGTACGAGTCAAATGGCCCATACCACTTTTCACATTATTTTGTTATAAATAATATATCTGTTAGATATGATTACAAATATATATATATTTTCATATAAACTAAGGGCGATTTACAATATGTTTGACCCGTACCCAAATTAAAAGAATTGACTAAAGGCACACTTGAGTTATTCATGTGGTTTGCTTTAAAGAAGAAAGTTAATAGAAAAAAGAATAAAATGGAATAAGTGTGATAAACAATTGCAGGTTTACGGTTGGGCTGGTGATGCTTTTCAAGGGAGAAAATGGGAACAAGCACTGCAGCTGGTGTCATTACTTGAGTTGTGTTCCTACTTCCAGATGGCGTTGTGACAACCAATGAAAAAATCCCAAGATTCAATAATTGCATTGTTAATATGATTAAGACATTGATTCATATCATCTTTACTCTTGTTTGTTGGTTGTGTAAATTTGTGATTTTGATAGTGATTGTTAGGATAGGATATATGTCTGTACATGTAACGAACTCTGGTATATGAAATTATAGTTTATTGGCACATGATCAACTTGTTATTTTTCTCAGAGAAACAACGATAATGTCCAATAAGAAAAGTCTGCAACTTGATCATTGACTAATCATAGTTCGTTGGTACAGTCCAGTTTGAATGATTGTTTCTTAGATAATTAAAGTTATAAAAACATTGCTATTCTGTCGGTCTCGCAAGTTGCTAAGTAACTTTTTTTATGCGAAAAATAACCAATATTATTTAATTTTATAAATAAACCCAAGGCTAGTAACCTAGTGGGTTATGGAGATTGATATAAGGTGTTGCCCATTATCAATAGTATCATGGGTTCAAGTCCCGTCGTGGACAAAAAAAAAAGAGTAGATTAGGTGTGGTTAAAAAAAAATTAACTTTATAATGTTACCTTATAACAAGTAGAAAACTAGTACTAACTAGCATATCCTTATAAATATATATTTTGTATATTTGAAATGAGAAATTATTATTTTAGCCTTATTTTAATGATACACATGAATCTTTTCAATTTCACGAATTAAACACTATATTTTCTGGCCAATGACATACACCCGCGTTTTTGTCCAATTTTGCAGCTTCCCGCTCCGGTTTTCGGAAAACGCAACCGTTCAAACCACACACGAAATTTTCCCTCCTTCACCCCCAAAATACACGCACTTCACAGTTCACACACGAATTCATCAGCTTTGCATTCCGATCGTTATCATCCTTCTGTTTTTATCTCATCATATTGTTAATGGAGCTCCTCTCCAAATTCAAGCTCTAAAAATGCCGATAAGAATGACGTTCCTGACTTTTCCTGTTAACCGCAATAGGAAAATCGTAATCGACATGGCTGTTTCTACTGAATCGGTAAGTGTTTTGTTGGTGTGGGCGATTGTGTTGTGCGTGTTTGATGCGAAGTAATGCTTAATTTCTGTTTTTGTTTGCTTTAGAGCGGAAAAGGAGTGTCAATTGTGGCGGAAGTGATGGAAGTTGAGGAATATTCGACTGATAACATGAGAAAGCTCAGGGATACACCGGTGATTACTGTCTGTTGTCTATGTGCAGTATCAATTAGGATACATTAGCCTAGGGTTTCTTACAGTTATTTTGTTAAATGTGCTACGTACATGTTAATTGCTATAGACACACTGACACACATAGTTTCCTTTTAGATGGTGAATTTTGGTGTTATTAAATCTTATCAGTCTCTATTTTAGGTTCAGGAAGCTTACATTTGAGCTTGTAGCAGGTATTGCTTTGAATTAATTTTGGGTTTTGTATATATATTTATGGCTTCATAAGTTCATATCCTATTGATCTTCTTTTGGTGGTGGTTTTAATCAATTCACTCTGGCTTCACGTTTTATATTTATATACGAAGTATTATTTAATTTTGGTATGGGTTTGGTTGTGAAGAAATGTAATTGTCTTTTTTGTCTGTGTTAAGAACTGAAGTAAAAAATATGTATATGGAATTGTGTCATATAGAACCTTGTACAATTTTCATTTTTTTTTTGTAAACTTATACATTTCTAAAATCAAAGCACTAGAAAAGCATCGAGCAAAATTATCCCCAACTTAATTACTGTTGCAGGAACTTGGTGCAGTCTTCTGCAACTTCAAAATACAAATCCTGTTTGGAAAGTGCTTATTTTCTTGATATTGTGGAATTAGTATCAGATTCTGATGTTTGATCTTGATTCCGTTTGTCTTTCACAGTGATTTGAACATGAAGGCCATTAGGAAACTGTAAACCTGGTGTCCGTACAATTTCTCCTCCTCTGACTGTTTGCCACCTGGCAATTCAAGATGAAAATCATGTTAGTATCTCTCTTGCTCACACACACATAGTAAAATATACATATACATACATAATAACTGATTTGTATTTACCTGTATTTGGTAACTAAACAGTGGAGAAACACAGCCATCTGCACTTTAGTGAAATCAGTTCCAACACAAAACCTCATTCCACCACCAAAAGCCATGAAATTCTTTGATGCACCTTTCTGTTCCATCCTCTGTTTATCACACGGCTTCTGAGTTAGACTAACAGACTTATAAGATTCATATTATCAAAAAGTGTTTCCGGGTCAACCCACTTTGACCCAAACCCGTTTTGATGTAAACCATACCTCCCATCTCCATGGATTGAACTGAAGTGGATCCTTATAATTGATGGGATTTAAGTGGACAGCTGGCGGACATACCATTACAGCCCAACCAGCTGGAATTGTATAATCTGCATCAAACCAGCATCGATATCAAGGTACATTCATTCACACACTTTAGCAATCAAGTAATCAAAATGCATGTTTACCTTTGAACTTAATATCTTTTAGTGCTTTTCTGAATACTCCTGGAACTATGTTAGCCAGACGGACTGTTTCATTTATAAGCTGCAATATCATATAGTTAGTAATTAGTATCATACTATCATTATCAACAAACAAATACTTTTTAAGTAGGTACTTAATATGGTAATTATTCAAGGTAGTCCTTATTTTTCTTCTAGTCCCAACTCCCAAGTGACAAATCTCAACCATTGATCGATAATAATTAATGGTCAAGATTAATCACATATCTTATACATGGAGGGGTATTTTGGTCATTTGACACTCACGTAAATTTTAACTCATTTTTTTAATTTTTTAATTTTTTTAATTATTATTATTATTATTATTATTATTTTGTTAAAAAAATAATATTATGTGATAATCACATGTGATGTTTTTGTATAATCAGATGTGATTTTATACTTGATTACATGTGATCAAGTATTTAATCACATAATTTTTTTTAACGAAAAACAATATTTAAAATAAAAAAAAATTATGTGATTGTCAAATGACCAAAATACCCCTCCATGTATAAAATATGTGATTAATCTTGACCACTAATTATTGTTGATCAATGGTTGAGATGTGTCCCTTGGGACTACAAAAAAAATTAAGGATTACTTTGAACACATCTCTACTTAATCTTTTAGAGTATTCAACAACAGACCTGAAAGGTGAATGTCATGGACTTATATTCTTTCCATGTAAGTCCAGAATCTTTATTTTCCCTGTTCCTTAGAATATTCTCATGCTCTTCCTGTGTAGAGTAGCAAAATCAGTTAATTGGATGAAAAAAAGAAATAAAATAGTATTTCAGTATTTGGTTACTAACCGTTAATTCCTGCAATACTCGAGGATTTTCTCTGAGAAGCTTGACAGCTACTGTTATGGCTAGAGATGTTGTTTCAAAGCTTGCAAATAATAGTACAAACATCAAATCCAGTGCAATTGCTTCTGTTAGGATTGAATCACCTCTATCAAGTTCTTCCAGTACATAGTCAAAGAAATCAGTTTTGACTTTTCTAGGGTTAGCTCGTCTTTCTTCTAGCATGTTCTTCAGCATTCTCATTGCCTTCTTCCTTCCCTGATTAAGTTCAATCAGAAATAGGTTTAGGTCAAAAGGGTCAACTTTTAGGGCAGCTTGGAGAGATAAAACTTAACCCAAATCGACCCGTTTATAGGTAAACGGGTCAAAATTGCCACCTTAAGTAATCTGTTATGGAAACTATTTTGTGTACCTGTAGACATTTGTGGTAAGCTGTTCCAGGAATATCCAAAGGGAAAGAGATTAATCCCTGTATAAAAGCTACAAAATTCTCCCTCAGATTCTCAGATGATTTCTCTGGATCATAACTTATCAACTTTTTTGCAGTTAGATCAAATATCATCTGCAAATAAAATGAAGAAAAAAAGATTAGAAATATTAGATTTTTGGTTAAGTTGTGATTAAGTGACTCACATTTGCAGTTGCTTCCTTCAATTCAACTGATTCTTGGGCAGCCCATTTTTCTAAGTTTTTTGTTGCTACAGTTTCCACTTCATGAAGCATCTTTTTAAGGCTTTCGGGACCGAATAAATATAAAACCATATTTTTAAGATACTTATACATGTACCCATGCAAAGATCCTACATTTTGTCTCCCAAAAACCTCAGTAAAACTATCTGGATACCAGCTCTCAAACAACTGCCCCTCTTGCTGGAATATCATATAATTAAGATCTGAATTGGTTGAGACTATAACTGCCCGTCCAACCAAATTCGTTTTAAATATCGACCCGTATCTGAAATATTATAAACATAATTAATGTTAGAATTTAATCATTGAGATGTAGAAGGTGAGTGTATCCTAACAAACACTAACATAACATAAAATAATGTAATAATACTAACAATATGTTAACATAATCTGTATCACCTTTTTATTCTCTCTTTAACAAAAGGAGGTGTATCCCAAGTTCGATTAGGAGCAAAAAACTGAATAGTTTCACCTAATAACGGCCAACCCATTGAACCAGGTGGAAGATTTCCGTTACATCTAGGATTTCGCCACCTGTACAACCAATGTGTGATGACGATCACAACCGTTGATGCAATGCAGAGACTAACAGACCACATAATTGGTTAACAAAAAAGGAAAATTAAACCAAAAATTATACACTAATAAAATGAAATGGGAAACTTAAGGAGGGAGAATTGGGAAGATGATGGTGAAACTTGAAAGAGAGAGAGAGAGAAGCAAATGCTGGAATGTATTTGAGTATTACACGAGGAGAGAAGTATTTATATAGAAGTTGGAAAGTATTTAGATAATATTATTATATATTAATATTCTATTATATTATTGGTTCAGTTCGCTTTTTGCTTAGTTAGTTGCTCAGAAAGCTGTACAAGTAGTTGGTGATAACAAAATAAATTATGATCATAATTTTATTTTTGTCTTCAGACCATCTCCCCCGTTTTTTTTTGTCAACGAGCATCTTTAGATTACAACTTAAGCCTTCATTTCATTAAATTTCTATGATGTTTCCTCAACATTTACAATTAAAAAATTAAGAAACCCGGTTAAAGTTAAGTTTTTCTTTTATTTATATGTTAATTGCAATGAACATTTGAGTTTTTTTGAAGATTGTGTTGTCTCTCTCCCACTTTGCATATACGTATGGTATTGCATCATCTTAGATTAATAAGTGTTCTTCCCTGTATTCTAGAAGAAGAATCTGTTTGACTAATATGATTTAAAATTACTAAAATTCCAGATGTGTTTCAGTTTCTAAGTTTTAACTACTGATATAAATCTTCCCCAGTATCTCTGCTAAATACTCTGTTAATATTCAGATATTAAGATGATATGAATGTTGTTCTTATATAAACACTTGTTTTTGTTTTTCCATATATGGATATTATCCTAGATTTTTCATTAGCTGTACATGTTATCTTTATCCATTTTCTAAATCTTAATTGCATCACAATTGATTTCGAATAGACGGCTTTAGATTAGATTCTTTTCCACCAAACCAATTTTCTCTTCTAATTTATCTCTAGGAAGGTGTAGAGAACCACTCGGGCATATGAAATTTTCGATATTAATAAATATATTAAACTGATTATTATTATCACATTTGCATATATAAGAAAGTAATTCACGAGATAAACATAAAATTACCCAACTACAAACAGTAGTGCTGACCTGGCCGGTTCAACTGGACCTGGGGAAGAGAGCGGGTCAAAAGTATCCGGGTTTTTGCTCATTAATGACCTGTTGTGACCTAGCGGATTTTTCTGAAACCAGGCGAGCTGGAAATCGTTTATGACCCGGTTATAGGTTGTAATCTCGTTTGAACTTCAATTTTGGAAGCTGATTTGTCGAAATTGAGGACCGAATTAGACGATTTGTAAGATGATACGGCGATTTTGGAAACCAAATCATGAGAAATTAGGCGATTTGAAAGATGATTAGGCCATTTTGGAAACTGAATAATGGGAGATCAGGCGATTTGGAGGGTGATTAATGAGAAATCAACCGATTTGGAAGGTGATTTCAGTTTGAAGGCGATTTATAAGGAGATTAGTTGACTTGCCAGTTCAACCGGTTAAACTATGACCCGGTAGAAACCCGGGTTTTGAAACATTGACTACAAACACATAATTGTTTTGTAATTTCATTATCTAATTAAAACATACCCTAATCTGGTCAAGTTGAAGTCAAAATATTCACATAGAGCACCACACAGGGTGTGTTTTTTTTGAGCCACGAGTAATTTTTACTAGGTAGGTAACTGTATATGGGTATGAATATCGACCAGCCATGGTGAAATCACTGTGTGTGCACGTGCATGGTGCATGTGTGGTACTGTTTAATAGACAGAGAGATTACAATGAGTATACACCATGTGAGAGCTCTGCAACAAGAATGAAATTTTAGTAAAATAAAACTATTCAGGTTTAAAAACAAAACAAGAGCATGGGTACTTGTAATCATTGTCTGCTTTTTTAATTTTTTTACATGTCTTATAGTCAAAGTGAGCTCTAAACTCCAGAAAGTTTCCTTTTGACTTTAACCAATTATTATTATTTCTTTTTTATTTATTTTGCTTCGAGTTTTAGTTAAGCATTTTTGGAAATTCCAGATTCATTTTATTCATTTCTATTAGCCCTCTGTTAATTATTATTAATATAATAATAATAATAATAATAATAATTATTATTATTATTATTATTATTTCCTTTTTGTGGCTACCAGTTAAGTATAATACTAATGACATATTAATGCTGTATTAGCTAGCTGTCTAGGATTTAAAGCTACAGTGATGTTCAAAAAAACAAACATTTCTTTTTATCCCTGCAGATTTGGTTTAGGCTGTCAAATTTTGCAATTCATTGTATCTAATACAATGCTTCTAATTAATTTCTGTAATTGGAGTATAGTTTAAGTATTTGAACTGTATTAGGCTTAAATTCGTTAAATTATAATCACTAAATCCTTCCATATGCATGTTTTATTATGGCAAAAGCTATATAGAAGCTCTAAGAGCCATATATGCATACAAAAGGGTTGGGTCAACGGTCAACCATACTTAATACAATAATAAAGATGTAAGCTAACCCTAATTAATGTTTTAAGTAATAGTTAGAGACAGATTTTGGGATCCATATGGTTCTTGTTATTTAGCTTTGTTTAGGAAAGTTTAAATACCTTTATTCATGTGAAGTATGAAAAAGGATTGAGTTTGGACGGTGAGTTGCATTATAAGTATGACAACTCAACTACTTTATGCCAGTTTAGTACTTAATTAATCACTCTCATTAATGCATAAATACAGCAAAAAAGAGTTTTATTAGTTAAGTGCATTGGATTGAATAATGGTTGTTTTCTTAGTGTCTGATGGAAGGCTGCATCAGGTCCTACCTGTCACTTACAGATCTCTTAAATCGGGGCCCACTTAAGCAAAGGTCTTAAAAAGAGTTTAATAAAAGAAAATAAAGAGTTTAATTAGAAAGGGTCATTAGTTCAGTTAACTCATGTTTTCTTGGGTCAATTATTACTTAACTCATATTTTCAATGTAATTAGTATAAATTGTTTGTTTATTACTAGTATTTTAAAATACTTTTATGATAACGTAAAGAATCTGTAAGTCACAAACCGTGTGTGCATCATCATAGTTAGATGAGTTACATCAATCACTATTATTAATACATAAGTTGAAAATGAGGCATATTTTAATAGTTAGATGATACTTAAGGATGGGAATTAGAGAATAATAATTGTTGTTGTCATCAAGTCAATAGACTCTTAAGGTGATTTGTACAAATACGAGAAAGGATGTACATTCTTCCAATCCAAATTCAATCTCAACTTCCATCATCTAAAAATTGTAAATATTACTTGACATAGACATGGTTTCAAAGCCGGTTCAGTTTCAGGCAGTCAAATCCGTTATGGGTGAAACCTATTCGGTTTTAACTCGGTTTTGTGAGTGGAGTGTGTATCCAGTTCGGGATTCAAACCGGTTTGGCATTGAAATCCGGTTTTTATACCGGTTCAAGGGCTAGTTTAATGGTAAAACCGGTTTTCAAACCAGTTCTACCTCAGCAACTCGATCCGATCCCGTTCCGGGTTTGTGACTCAATCTAATCTAATGACGTCCAATCCGGTTCCAACCCAATTATGTAACCGTTTTTATTGTGTATGTCTAACTTACACTTGCATTTGGTGTAAGGATATATCACCCCTTAATTTTTCTATAAATGAATATAACTATAATTTACCAGTTTTATTTAAACAAATATAAATTATCTACAAGAAAAGTAGAAATTTACGAATTCATTTGTAATTATTATATTAATATTTTTTACGTTAATTGTTGTACTTATTAAAATTATTACAATTTACAAGTATTTATATAGCATAATTAAATTTAGATAGTTCTTGATAAGTATCTATCTCTTGCCGACGCCAAACTTTCTCAAAATAATAAATAAAACTTTCCATTATGGCTAGAATCTTAAATAAATAACAGACTTAGAATTAAATTATTATTAAATCACGAAAGTTAGTGGATGGTAAATGGTAATTAGCCAACATGGAATGAGTCAATTGACCATAATTTAAAGCAAGGAGTCGCCTAGATCCATTCCGTGGTCAATACTCTCCTTTTTAGTTTTTACCAACACCATCGTGTAAATAACTTCATTTTATTATAATTCACTCTACTAGGTTTACAAGGAACACCAACATATTAACATCTGGTTTCATTTCTTTTCAGATAAACAAATATAAATTAAAGTTTTTGCTAATGACAGTAGATTTTATACTTGTGATTAGATACTAATTGTAAAATATGCGAAATTATAACTACCAAATAATTTTGATTAGACGAGATTTCATAAAAATGTGGAATCCGATGATTGTAATTTACTAAAAATGTTTATTACAACAAAATATATAAACTTTTGTTTTACTATTGTTTCTTTTAATTTAAACCACATTTATAATGCATGACTTCATAAACAAGTGATTCCTCCAATTGCATAATAAACCGTACTTTCTTTATTCATTTAACTTCATTACCTGAACTTTATCATTGATCACATGAAGCTCGCGTGATTTTCAATGTACATGTATTGCATCCCATAGGGTATCTTTTAGACTTCTTAATTGCTCCAGTGAAGATTTAAAATCCTATTGTTATGTGCAAATTCTCGTCACATCCGACATCCTGTAACTCAAGGAAAATAATATATAAGGAAAATTTATACTTCGCTTATTTATGAATTATGACCGTCAAATAAATTTTTTGAAGTAAATAAATGATGGATTTCTTTTGGGCCCAATATCCATTTCACGGACCAAGAAAGCCCAATCCTTTTGGAGCCCAATTCTAACAAAGCCTGCCTGAGTGTCCGGTCCTTGATAGCCAATTTCTAAATTCATTTTTCCATGTAATTTTCTAATTTCAATTATATAGAAATTTATGTAAGTTATTTTACATGTAATGTAAATGTAAATTAGTATCATAAGTTCGTCGTCTTTGGAATATCTCCTGTTCTAGTAATATATAAGCTAAATGGGTGATATATGGATGCACCACTTTGTAGTCAAAACATATATTTCAAGCATGAGAACCGAAACTGACAAAACATATTGACACTACATCAAATACATTATATATCTATATTTTATAATAAGTAAACTCCTATTTGTTAGTAATATTTTTGACAAGAATTGTATAAATGAAATACGATACATATGTATTATATTATATGTTATAATCAAGGATTAGGTGACATTTTACGTTTGAACAAATGGGTGATAAGAAGGTAATATATGTGTTTGATATTTAAAATTAAATTAAAATAATATTATAAGATGCTAATAAATCAATTAGTTACACCTGTTAGATATTAAAGTCCACAACATACTAACTCCTCTCCCAAGATACCCAAAGGCCCAAAACATGGGAAACTTGAAACTTATCAACATGTGTTCGTGCTCACAGAAGAGTGCAATCTCATCCGTTGATCATATTCAAAAATTTATTTTTTAATACTTTGGCTGTTATCTAACGGCTATCTCTTCGCTTGTGCATATAACGTAACACGCAATGTAACACTAGATTATCCTAGCCAAAAGCAAATTCCAAAACAGAGGCGTGCGACATTGGAGAAGCACCAAGCGGCTTGAAAGTTGAAACCCTTACTTACCAAAACAAATAAAAATATAAATAAACTTTTAAGTTTTAACCATGTACTATTATAAACTGACTTCTTTGACCCTTGCATTATTCTTTATCATCTTTTAGGTCCCCCGTCCCCATATGCTAATAATATTACAATCCATCATTTGTTTCACCATACAAGTGCACAACTATTAATAAATTTCTTCGATCGGTCTATTTGCTAGATTTAGTTAAACCTAGTCTGCCTTTTTTGTCATTTTTTTGCTTTCAATATACTATCTATACCATTATTTTTCTTTATCATTAATAACCTATTATCATTATAAATGTTAAGGTTGTTAAAACTTATCACATTATACTTATACAGTGTATTTACATATTACTCCCTCCGTCCCACAAAAAAATACCCATTTCTCATGGGCACAAGTCTTAAGAAAATAGTTAGTGGTGGGGTAATTGGTATTACTTTTGATTAAAATATAAGGTTTGATTGGAGAGAGAAAGATAGTTATTGGATAGTTAGTGGTGGGGTCTTTGAAAATTATATTATTTTATTGAGTGGACCCCCATCAATTTGAGAAATGAGAACTTTTTTGTGGGACAAAAGTTTAGGAAGAAATGGGTACTTTTTTGTGGGACGGAGGGAGTATAAATTACATGATTCTTCATTTTCCCCTCATTCGATATTGGTCATTCATGAAATTATAGCTCGATAAAAAATAATACTTCCTCCGATTCAAAATAAGTGCTATACTTTCATTTTTATGGTTTTTGAAGCAAAATAGTCTAATGATGGTTAAATTAGATTAATTGAATGATTAGTGGATAATGGGTCCCACACCTTTTGAATAAAGTGGGGTTAATGATGTTTAAAAGTAAAAAGTAAGGGTAAATGAGTCATTTCACTTTGTTAAAGTAGATAGTTAGTGAGTGTGAGTCCTACTATTTTTTGCCATTTATGGAAAGTGTAGCATTTATTTTGAATCACCCATTTATGGAAAGTGTAGCACTTATTTTAAATCGGAGGAAGTATGAAAAATTCAACTGATATATAGTATGTTATAAAATCCAATGCCTCATTGCATATTTTTTTTCTTCTGGTTACACAATCAACAAGAACATCAAGTTCAAGATTGTTGTTTGTTTTGTTGATAGTTAAATGGTTAAATTAAGGGTAACAAGTATTAAAACAAAAATATAGGGGCCAAAAATGATGTTTTCCGTACATACTTTGCAATATATTCCTCCCCACGAAAAAAACATCGTCATCTCTAATTTGTTTCCTTCGTCTATACATATATTTACATACGAACAGATTCAGTGTAGATCCTATTCGCAAGTAAATCAGTAATTCTCAAAGTTTATGTAATGGCTACACCCGATCAAGAATCAATCGAGACGTTCATGAGTATCACCGGTTCATCTGAACTTGTCGCTATTCAAAAGCTCACGGTAATAATACCACTGTTTTATTTCAATCACAATCACGATTCACGAATCATAATTTATTGTTTTCTGTTGATTGTTAATCTCGTATTGTCGATCGTTTCTAGTATATATTATCGATGTCAATTTGTGCTCTGATTTATTAATCGAATGTAGGGTTTTTAACTTTTCTTTCTTGCAATTCCCCCCTTATATTTTTGTTTCAGTTTGATGTTTGGATGTAGATTCTGGGTTGATGTTTCCAGAAAGTGATATACTTGATACTTAATCTGGAACTTGTAATTTTGGAATACAGTATTGATTTGGAATTTGTAGAAATTTGTTATGAAGCTTAAGATTGATTGGACTTTTTGAACCAACTTGTTTGGCTCTTTGTAGCTAAGCAACTAGTGAAAATGCCAAAAAAAATTACCTTATCTCATCAAAGTCAAATGATTAACATGGAATTCCTATTTTCAGTCAATATCCTTTTCTTCATAGGGCTAAATGAGTTTTCTGTTTTTGATTATCAGGAGCACGCTGGCAATCTCAATCAAGCGGTTAATTCACATTTTACTGAAGGAGATACAAACGCGCAAGTTTCCTTTGAATATGCTAATTATTCTAAATTACAATTTACAAAAGACAAAAAAAAAAAAAAAAGAAAAAAAAAAAAAAACTTCCGGCTTGTCATTATCTTTCTTTCTAACACAATAATTTTCTTATTTTCAGCAGATACGAATCCAATGCTGTTGCTCCACATGAAGATTTCATGGATGTAGATGATGACCCAAGTGAAACTGCAACTCACAGATTACCATTTTCACCTTTACCTCCTGCAAGACAGTTTGATGATGTCATCAACACTCTGCCAAGAAACGTTTCTAGAACCCGTGGGGCCCTGATTCTTGATGATGATGATGATGATGATGATTTTCCTTCTGTTGAAGCTTCTAATCCAGAAGGACTGATTGAACAAAACCAAGGTGTAATTGGTGGTATATCTCATGATACTCAATTGATTCCAAGTGCTCCTGAAGTTAGTTATTTACCTGATTATGGCATTGAAGAAGAGATGATTCAAGCTGCAATTGAGGCTTCCAAACGTGAGGCTGAAATTAGTAAACCAAATGATGCTGTACCTCCCCAAAGTCAACCTCAGTCAGAAGATCCTGAAATTGCTAATGCGGTCTCTGCTTCTTTGAGGGTTTGTGCTCCATTTTCATAACCAGTCTAACCCTAATACAGTTCAAATACTTAAAACTATACTTTTACAGTCAGCTGCACAAGAAAAAAGCGAATCTGAAGCTGGACCATCTGAAACAAGAAGTTCTAAATTGCCCGAGGTTGAAGAAGACGTGAAATTGGCATCATCATCAAATGGAAGGTAAACAACAATCTGTCATTTATTTTCTATTTATTGTTAATCTAATAATTAATTAATTCGTTTAATTATACATACAACTGTAGGTTGGACATTGAAACTGAAGATGCAGACGAACAACCGCTAGTTAGGCATAGGACTAGATCTTCTAGAAACACACAACACCAAAATGTCAACAATCCCATGGGAAACGAGACTGAATTCCCGTCTGAAGTATTTCTCTCTCTTTCTTTTTTTTCTAAGCATAACTCCAGTTTAATATATATAATATTAATTATTTAATTTATTAAAAAAGTGGGGAGGCATATCATCTGAAGAACACGATGAAGCAGTGATGCTTGAGGCTGCAATGTTTGGTGGAATTCCTGAAGGATCTGGATATCATGCCCGAAATCATTATATGAGAAATGGTTTTGGTGGGCCCTACACTAGGTCAACTCCTCGCCCTTCATCTCCTTCTCTGACTGCTCAACGTTTGATAAGGGAGCAACAGGTAAACCCTAATGACCCTAACTATGGTTAAGTTAAAGTTGGTCTACTTTTTTTTATTTTTATTTTTTGTTGCAGGATGATGAATATCTTGCAGCTTTGCAAGCTGACAGAGAAAAGGAGTTATTAGAGCAGGCAGCTAAAGAAGCTGCTATTGAAGAAGAAAGGAAAAAGGAGGAAGAAGAACAGGTATTATTACACATTTGATTAGTCAAACTCAAAAAACTTCCATTATTCTATCATTGTTTTTAGATATATATATTTGAAGAAATTTGTATTTTGTGTTTGGTAGGAAATTGAGAGGCAGTTAGCAGCAAAGGAAGCTTCACTTCCTCAAGAACCTTCATCTGATGATGAAAATGCTGTTAACCTTCTCGTACGAATGCCAGATGGCAGCCGTCGTGGCCGCCGATTTCTGAGAACCGACAAATTACAGGTAGGATTTCTGCACTGATGATGACATGGCATCTGTCAGTTCCCATTTTTTTAATTTACTTATGGTTTCTTTGTATTATCATGCAGCATCTTTTTGACTTCATTGATGTTGGCAGAGTGATTAAACCTAGCACTTACAGACTGGTAATTATTCACTTATCTTTTTTACTTCACCTATAAATTCACAATATATAATTAATAATTAGGAGGCGAGTTAATCGATAATTAAATATAATTGTTGGTTGCTTTGTTATAGGTGAGACCATACCCTCGACGTGCTTATAGTGATGGAGAAAGTAACCTGACTTTGAATGAACTGGGTTTGACCAGCAAGCAGGAGGCGTTATTTCTTGAGTTGATTTAATTAATATCTTTTATGTAAATTATGAAATAGTTTGTCATTACATGAAACATAGGATCATTATATGCACCTCAAATTTGCTGCTTTTTGTTGGTTGCTCATCATCTTATGCATACTAAGCTAATTATCAACTTGATTAAGCCATTTGGTCAGTGGTAAGGGTTTTCGAATGATTTCAGGTCAATATTTACCACACTGTCAGGGAAAGGACCATAAAAATAGTTAGGTTACATCACGAGTTTAGTTCGGCCACACTTGGAGAGCCCCGTTTTTATTAAAAAAAAGTTATATTAAAACTTGGAAGGCTTGTAATATCAAAGGCGGGTATATGTATTGCCTAGGTGATACTTGGTAAGTATATTTGATTAAATTTCGTTTGGTTATAGAAGAGATAGACCCGTATTTTTTTTATAAAATAAACTGAAAGAATAATTTAAAGTTTCATCGAACTCATAAGCTACAAATACTTGGGTTTATTTAAAAGGTTTCAAGGAGAAAATTTTAATGGCATAGTTGGTATACATTTGTAGTAAAATTTCAATAACTCAATGTTTTGTTAAATAGATAAAATCGTATTATATGTTGTAGTCGTTTATTTATTTTTATAAATTATAAATGTTTTTGCAACTTAAATCCAATACCAATAATCATTGGATGAAGATCCTTGAACAACCTCGCCATTTTTGTGTCATAAACTTGGATATACTAAAATTATTCTTGTTTTAATGCATTCCCTCCTTTTATAACTACCTGAAGAATGACCAACTCCAATCAAGGAGATCCACTTGTCACCCAAATGCTATTTTCCAACCGTTTTCTTCTATCTATTCAATAACTCAATCATCCCCAAATTCAAATTCTCTTTGGATTCGATTTTGTCCGTGTATCTTAGATAAGATTAAGGATATGAATATGGAAGAAATGGCGTCCATGATCGGAGTAACGGTTCCAATATTCCGATTCCTTTTATGTTTTGTTGCCTCTATTCCAATTAGCTTCTTCCACCGTGTTGTCCCCGGAGGTTCCGCCGGAAAACACCTCTACGCGGCGGCAACCGGGGCGGTGCTCTCGTATCTAGCGTTTGGGTTCTCTTCCAATATGCATTTCCTTGTGTCTATAACCATTGGTTACGGTTCTATGATCTTGTGTCGTAAACAATGTGGCATCATTACATTCGTCTTAGCAATGGGCTACCTCATTGGATGGTACGTCATCAACATTATTATTTTAAGCTTGTTTATATAATCTTAATGATGGTTTGCGAAAACTTGCGGTTAAGTTTGACTTTGAATTTATGCTCAAACCAAAACAATCAAATACCAATCATGCATTACATGGAATTTTTGCTATAATGATGTTTGCCATTGTATTTTAAGGTGAGTAATAAGAATTAGATAATATAGGTGCTTGTGTCATAATCAAATATTCAATTGGTAAATTACCATTATTTTTATTTACAATTTTTTTACGTAACACAAAATATCTGTAAAGTAGACATGAACCCACAACATATTGGTTGGTGGGCAACTCACGACTACAAACACTTTGGGCTATAATTCTCATTATCTAAGCTATGATTTCCCTAAAATTATAATTTTTTACTCATCTTTTGGCAAACATATATGCAGCCATGTATACTACATGAGTAGCGACTCATGGAAGGATGGAGGCATGGATGCTACTGGTAAGAACTCTTCCGTTAACTACGATTTTGAGTACCCTCTTTATCTTATTTTTAATGAAGTATTTATTTATATTATTATGTCATATTGTGCAGGATCCATGATGGTTATAACATTAAAAGTGATTTCATGCTCCATTAACTATAACGACGGTTTGCTAAAAGACGAAGGTCTACGCGAATCCCAAAAGAAAAACCGGTTAATCAAGTTACCATCGTTCATAGAATATGTGGGATATTCCCTATGTTGTGGAACTCACTTTGCTGGCCCTGTTTATGAAATGAAGGATTATTTAGATTGGACAGAAAGGCAAGGGGTAATTTCACAAACTTACTTGGTATTTATATTCTTAGAAGTCCCATAAAATGGTAACAAGTTAGTTACGCATGTTAATTATTTATTAAAATGTGAAGAATTTATTTGCAAACTTTATTTGGTAGATTTGGGTGAAAACTGAAAAACCTTCACCATCGCCAATCGGGCCGACAATAAATGTTCTTCTTCAGGCGGGCTTATGTATGTTTGTATACTTATACTTACACCCGCAATATCCACTATCAAGATTCGATGACTCGATATATAAAGAATGGGGGTTCATGGATCGGTTAAGTTACCAATACATGTCGAGCTTTACGGCCCGTTGGAAATATTATTTCATATGGTCAGTTTCAGAAGCTTCCATGATTCTTTCTGGGCTGGGCTTCAGTGGATGGGCTAAGTCTCCGGTTAAGCCCTGTTGGGGACGGGCCAAAAATGTTGATATTTTGGGGGTTGAGTTTGCAAAGAGTGCGGTGGAGATACCAACTGTTTGGAATATACACGTCAGCACATGGTTACGTCATTGTGAGTTAGTTACTTTTAACCGTTTTTAATTCACAAGTTTCGTTAATCCTTGATTAATTACTTACATGTTTATATGTGTGTTTAGATGTTTATGACAGGCTTGTTAAGAAGGGGAAAAGACCTGGTTTTTTCCAGTTACTGGCTACACAGACAATTAGTGCTTTATGGCATGTAAGTTGTAACTGAATTTATAACGATATGAATATGTAACAACTTGGGTGCACCCAAGTTATGGTGCTGAAAGAAACACATGATTTCACCTCTTTTTTCATATTTGTTGATTTGACAGGGTGTATGTCTAGGATGCCTCATATTCTTTGTTCAATCTGCTTTGATGATTTCAGGTTCTAAAGGTAATTAATTATTTTTCTCATCTCCTATTTTCTAGAAGATGAATTACTTAATTACATTGTTTAATCAACGTATAATTTTTACTAATTTCCGTATTTTGTGTATCATCAGTGATTTTCAGATTGCAACAATCTGTTACCGGTAATAAACGTGGGCTTAAGAAGATGATTATGCTTTTAAACTTCTCTTACACAGTTCTTGTTCTAAACTACTCTTCTGTTGGATTTTTGGTAAGTTCTATGGTTATCGATATGTGAATAATAACTGAGGTGAATTTTTCAATTAATGCACATATATTATATGTGTGTTGTAGGTATTAAATCTGAAGGAAACAATTAGGGCATACGCGAGTGTATACTACATCGGAACTATCGTTCCTATCGTTTTTATTCTCCTTGGTAACATTATTCCCTCCACAACCAGAGCACGGAAACATCAGTAACGTCTATAAACTAGATGAAAATACTTATTCCGCCAAATTTAGTATTTGGAGAAGCTTTTGTTGATTAATACAAATTATTATTCCATTTATTTCTCTTATTTTGGACCATATGATTATATTGTATTTAATTGCCCATTTGAATGATTATGTAAGGAGCCAAGTTGGATGAGAGTTTGAAAGTTTTTTTTTTCTTCGTGTTTGGCATCATAAAACATACGAAGTATATGTTATGAGTTTGGGATGCAGTTGAAATAACGTGTTAAATATAACTTACTAAATATAACGGGGGAATTTTCCTTGGAAATCCCTTTGGGGGCTGGGTTTGCCCGCTTATGCGGAGCGCGAATTCGGGGTGCTCGCTGAAAAATTGCAAGTAGGCTTCCGTTATTTCATTTGCCGTTTCCAAAAAAAAAATAAAAATAAAAAATATAACTTACTAAAAAGCACTCCATTTCTCCAAGCATGCCAAAACCGGATTATTTACTTTTTGGACGGGGAAATAAGTAATTGCATGTTGGGAATATTTTGTTTGCTTTGAAATAAACGCAATAAAAATACACACAATGTTTTATGATATCTTGAATTCCTTTAATTTAAATTTAATTGAGTTGCGAAGTTGTAATTGGGTTGTATGAGCCATTTGTGTAGAACAAGAAAGAACTTTTGAGATTTGAAGATTAAACCAAGAGACACATATGGGGACAAATTGACAAGATATCCAAATCGGGCACTTCAAAAGATTGTGCATTCTTATTTCTATGTTCATGAGATCTTACTTTTTGATAAAAGTTGAGGGCATCTTTACCATACAAAAGCATAAGGTGGACACCCACATAACCACAAATGCTAAACGAGTCAGATATATCCATGACATTTAAAAAAACAACTGATTGTAGACCAATTTGGATTGCCGATTATCAAACTTTTTGCCAAACATTTAAGATAAGACAAAATTATTAATACTTAACAATTTAATAAAAGTTATGATAACATCACTAATGACTGTCAATAATAATGTATAATTATATAGAAAAAAAATAATTATATTATAAATGATTATCTCATGATTTTCTTCGCAATAAGTTTATATTGTAAATTATTAACCCTAAACACATAGAGACAAACGTGAATAATCATATGAAATTTAATTAGTTTTCATTTTTTAAATTAAATTATTTGTTTTTATTACAATTTTAAGATTTTTTATTATCAAAATTCTTAAAAATAATATTTTAAAGTTTTCCAATTGGGACATTGAGTTGACCCAACTATGTGTTGTCGAATGATGATAGTTCCACATACCAACCGCTTAGAAAGTATATGCATAAACATTAACAAAAACACGATCATTCCTATAAAATAGATGTCCTTTTGGTCCTATATACGAAGTATTTGCCAAGATTGAAAAGTTATGTCAACCAAAAAGTACAACAATCTACCACATGAACAAATGAAACGCCTTGTTGTTTCAATCTCATTCATGAAACCATGAGATTATATTAATATAATTTGACTCTTACCAACCATATATATATATGAGAAGAAATTTGAGGGTTGAGACGTATTATATGATTAATTAAAACATGAAAATGGGTCCAAGAGAATACTTTTTTTTTTAATAATTATACTTCCTCCGATTCAAAATAAGTGCAACACTTTCCAAAAAGAGGTTATTCAAATAAGTGCAACACTTTCCTTATTTGGTATATTTTTATCTATAAAATTATCATTTTATCCCTACTTAACTTTATTAAACATCATTAATTTCTCTTTCTTCAATAAAGATAAAAATTATGGTGGAACCCTTTTCACTAATTATCCTTTTAATCTATCATAATCTCCATTACACTATTTTACTTCAAAATCCGTGAAAATACAAATGTTGCACTTATTTTGAATCGGAGGAAGTATATCATTATTCTATTGGATTTTATATTGTATATTACCTCTAATACTTCCTCCGATTCAAAATAAGTGATACACTTTGGGTTTCACGGTTTTTTATGCAAAAGATTATAATGAGAGTTAAATTAGATTAATTGGATAGTTAGTGGAGAATGAGTCTCACAATTTTTGAATAAAATAAGGTTAATGATGTCTAAAAGTATAAAGTAAGGGTATAATGGTCATTTCACTTTATAAAGAAGGTAGTTATTGGGTATGGAACCCACTACTTTTTACCAAATAAGGTAAAATTTTAAAATGTATAACTCATTTTGAATCACCAAAATATAGAAAGTGTATTACTTATTTTGAATCGGAGGAAGTATGTGGTCTAAATGTATACAAGGTTTTTGTTGTTACGGTTAATATTCGTAGCACTAGCTAGTGTTGTTTTAATATTGACAATTTGGCACATGCAAGGTTCCTAATTTAGGCATATGAGAAATGTTTAAAAAGTTCTATAATTTTTATGAAGTTTCGAGGAACAAATCTCAGCCATTTATTAATAAGATTTAATGGTCATGATTAATCACATATTTTATACATGAAGAGGTATTTTGGTCATTGAGCACTTCAAAAAAATTCGATTTTTTTATTTTTTATTTTTTATTTTTTATTTTTAAAATTTTTAATTTTTCTGTTAAAAAACAATATTTATTTGATAATTACGTGTAGTACTTAATCACATGTGACTTTAGTGTAAAATCACATGTGATTGTATATATAATTACATTTGATGTTTTAGTTCAATCACATGTGATTCAGTACCCAATCACATGTGATTCAATATAAAATCACATTATATGTTATTAACGGAAAAAAAATTAATAAAAAAAATTCTAAAAAAATAATAATAAAATATTTTTTTTTTAAAATGACCAAAATATTCTCAATGTATAAAATATGTGATTAATTTTGACTACTAGATCTTATTGATTGATGATTGAAATTTGTCTCTCGGAACTATGTAAAAATGATGGAGCTCCTTGAACGCAACTATGAGACAAATACATCATTAATCAAGTACTCCGTAATTAATAACAAACAAAGTGTTAGGTTAACGATTTTATGCCTACATGTTGTTGATTGACGTGAAATGCGCGCACTCATATAACAGTCTAACAGTAGCTTTTCTTCAATTTTTATACTATAAAATTATGAGTTTTGTTACTAACAGCCCTTAGGCTGTCAATAAGAGCTGGTTACGTGCATAAATCGTTTGTACTTTTAGTAGTGGGAATGATTCCTAAAATGCAGGGGGCGATTATTGATTATTGTGCAAATTTTTTATGCGTGTCTTGACGTCTTAGGGCTGTAATTATCATTTTCCTAAAATTATTTATTAGATTCGTATACAGAAATAGAATCGAGCAATGTCAACGAAACTAATACTATCATATAAGAATGTGTAGTATTAAAAAAAGGCTTATCAACATCAAATTTACCACGTAATAAAATTACATAATTTTAATTTTGCAAATGTTTATTTACACGACACATTTTTTGTATATATACAATGGTTTCTAAGTTATATGAGAGTTGAGGTCAAAATTCTTTAGTTTGTAATTTTGTTTTATATTTTAATTTAAGCATCTTTTTATAATTCCATAATTTAGATGATCCTAACTAAGTGTACAAATGAGCTGAACCAGTTTAAGAGGTACTCAGAGATTCACTCAAAAACAGTTCAAATGGACTTGATTAAATTCGAGAGGAACTCAAACTATTTGAGTAGACTTTTGAGCCGAGCTAGAGTATGTAAATACTCGGCTCATAAAGCTTGCGAACTTTATGGAGCTTGTATTGTTGCACATATTAATTCTTAAAGAGTTTGTATGTATTTACATAATTATTTTACTTTTGAATCAAGTCCAGCTTAAAACAATCGAGTTCTTGATTGATCTCAGCTTCATGATTTATAGTCAAAAGTCGAGCTCAAATTTGAAAATGAACCATTTCCATGGTTTTCACTTTTCAACATATCACATAGACAATTCTATGTAATTTATTATTATTATTATTATTATTATTATTATTATTATTATTATTATTATTATTATTATTATTATTATTAATATTATTATTAGTATTATTATTATTATTATTATTATTATTATTATTATTATTATTATTATTATTATTATTATTATTATTATTATCATCATCATCATCATCATCATCCTCATTATTATTATTATTATTATTATTATTATTATTATTATTATTATTATTATTATTATTATTATTATTATCATCATCATCATCATCATCATCATCATCATCATCATCATCATCATCATCATCATCATCATCATCATCATCATCATCATCATCATCATCATCATCATCATCATTATTATTATTATTATTATTATTATTATTATTATTATTATTATTATTATTATTATTATTATTATTATTATTTGAACTATGTCATTTGAATATTTCTAACGATACACACAACCTATCATGAGTTTAACGGAAGCTTTATAAGAATTTTATCATGAGAAAACACACAACCTTGTTATTAATCAAATATCTATTGATAAGGACAAGTTAACAAATGTTTTTTTTAACAACCAAGCATAAACGGGTTTTAGCGACTGCAGTAGTATGTTCTATTTGTATGGCTAACCTATACATATATACATGGTATGTGCAGGGGTGGACTTAGTATGGTGCACGGGATTGTACGTACAACTCCTGAAATTTTTCTGAATACCATTAAAGTAGTGTTAATTTTTTTTTTAATTTTCTTTTATTAGTGTAGGTGACACCCCTGAGAAAAAAATATGCAACCGGTGTCACTCCTCAACTTTTTTTCTGGATCCGCCACTGGGTATGTTGTGAGAACAACTATATATAGATCATCGTTAATAGTTTCTGAAATCAAATAACTTTTCAATTAAAGTATATAGAAATGCTAAAATTAACTTTCAATTATTGGTCAGTACATTTAAACTTATTAAATGACATAGTACTGGTACTACATATTAATTGTGCCCACATATTAAATTGAATTTTAATCTTGCATTTTATTTTCAGTTGATATTGATATTTAATAATATATTGAAAATTACCTAGTATTCATGCAGATGATTACCTGAATCATAGAATTATATTTTGTTTTGGATTTTGATCATTTAACTCATGTTTTACCATCGAATTCGGTTAATTATCAAGAAGTAATATTACCAAAGAGTCTTTAGCTAAATAGTATGTGAGTGCTATTAAAACCAATATGTTCTTGATTCAAATCTCATTCAATACATATATAATTCAAAATTATGAGTAGGTAATATATAAGGGTTAAAAATCGTCCACACATATTAATACTATACACATGCAGTACAAAGTATACTCATTTTTACGGGGGATGTAGAAAGAACACAAATTTATGTACAACCTCGGGAGAAAATCTGAAATAGTAACACTAGGGCACTAGGCTATATTTATATAAAACCAAACCGGTCAAAACCTATAACTAAAGAGAAATTAGTCAAAAACTAAAACCGAACAGTGGAAAACCAAAACAAACCAGTCCACTTAAAAGTTGAAACAAAAGATTTTACCATAGGAGGTAATTTTTATATCATAAAAATTACCTCTATAATCACAATAAAAGTTTTACAATCCTTATATAGTTTGATTTAAATAATCAATTCCCTAGTTAGTCATCGGTGTGGCCGGCTAGCTCGTTCTCACCCGTGCTATATGAATTTAGAAAATTAAATAAAAATGGATGAAAATGCTCTTGAATTTTATTGTTAAAACCTAGTTAGTTAGTATGGAATTGCAGCTATACAATATAATAAAAAAAGAAGAGTCGAAATTGGAATATATTCGATCAGTCAAAGCTTAATTGGTGGAGCGTCTACCTCCACCCACCGCTTCTACACCAATTGTCTCGTTACAGCAGCTGCTTTCTGCCGTACAAACTTGGGTTAGTTACAAATGGCTAATTTTAGTATACTCCGACCTTCGGCGTAAAGCTGATGGTAAATGTATGCAAATTTTGTTTATTGTTCGATGATCGGAGTAGGTTTCAGATGATCTGCTAACTACGACCGCCGGCCGTCAACTGCGGTGGTGATAGTTGAAAGTTGGCTGAATCTCGATCTGTGGGTGGTGATCGATCCGCAGCCGGGTTACCGACGACCTACCTTAGGTACGTTACCAACCCGACCCGTAATATATATATATATATAACCTAGGTTACCCTTTAATTAATCATTGATAAATAAACTAGTAATTAAGAAGCTATACAAACCAAAACACGTAAGCTCAAGGAACATCATGTATAGCAACATGTGTTTTCATCAGCTTCTTATTTCTAATTATCGAGAGATCATTTTCTATACTCGTACGTTGTTTCCCTATAAATTAAAGATCTATGGGTGCTTTAAAAAATTACTCCTATTTGTTTGGATATATAATTAGCTAGGGCGAACAAAACTTGATGACAAAGAAAAATTGGAATCATTGTTGCAGGAGGCTTGGAGCTAGCACATACTATACACAGGTCCAAAACGGATGATATGTTTGGTAAATTCTCGACTTTAGATTATCAATAAAAAACTTGTTGTTGGTTTAGTTCTCGGTTCAAGAAGACTTTCACAACAATATTTAGGCTCTTCAAAATCGGAACTAAACCCTTTTTTTAAGATAAAAAAAAAAAAAACTATTTTAGATTTACGGTTATTTTTTCCAAACTAAAACAACTTTCTCTTCTTAATCAGGTTTGATTTTCCAATTCATTCCATCGCATATATTATTTGTCCAGTGTCATCCATTTTGGTTTAACCAATTGATGTCTACCCTTGTTAGTTCAAATTCCTCCCAGCTAATCCTTCTTTTCTCTAGAAATATCAGAATTATTTACATTACACACGATCTTAATGAAGCCCCAAGTGTTATCATATACAGAAAAACGACACTTGCAGGGTCAAGTACTTTTAATTAAATTAAAAATGACATAATTCACTGAACAATTAGTTCACCATCACGCATCAGTGCATCACCTCAATCGGCCTATAATCTCGTTTTTTGATGATAAAACAAGAAACCGCCGGCCACTACGTGATCATTCTACTGTACGTACGTGTTGAGTGAAATGCACGATATGATGGCAGCAAAAAGAGAATTGATAGTGACATCGATCGACAAACATAATTCTAGGGAAATATATTTACATATAATTACATGTATCAAAATCGGACAACACTCCTCATCACTTAATTAAAAGATGGGACAAATCCGATCCCAAGTACACTTGTAGGTGTAGAAAATTGGCAAGATTTTAAAGCTTCTACTTTGTACGTTGTTACGTACGTGTATATGTTTTTGGGTCTTCATTTAGTATGAATCTTAGAATTATTGTTTTTAGTATATATTTTGGTGTAGCATGAAATTTAAAAAAAAAAAAAAAAACCAAAACGTAGGAAAAAACTGAAAAATGTCTAAGTAGAGTTTGTGCAAAAATATAATATGAAAGCACCACACTAATTTGTAACAGAAGGCACTAATTTCTTATGACTGCATTTTATCCAATGTATAATATATAACGGGTCGGAATTTGAGTATTAACAATGGGGAACCCTCAGCGCGCGCATCCCTTGATCGGTGCCCCCATTAAAGATGTATCGTGGAGTTTGAGGCGTGTTTCAGGACTATTTTTGTTATGGGGTTCCGGAATGAGGATGCCAGCATAAATAGTGTTGATTTATTATTTGTTGTTATATTAATTTTAATCTTGTTATAATTGAGAAAAGGGTTTTGTATGACTTAATATGATGGCAAAACATGCGGATAAACAAAATTTCAGTAGAGAGGATTTAACATTTCCTGTCAACAGAACTCTATCTGTCAACAGAAGAGATATTATTGATATGATTTTATCAGTTTTTTGTAAGTATGAAAGGAAAGAAGAGGTAAGTTGATGAGTTAGAAAATGGATCATTGTTGTGAGAGACCTATATTAAGTAATTTGGTTTATTAATATATATACTTGGTTAATAAGCACCCATTTAAATGTATGTATTAAATGCATTTTGAAATAAGAATAGAAAATTTAGTTTATTAATTACTCGTTATCTCATACTTTATAGGACATGAGTTAGAAAAATTCTTTCTTGTAATCAGATAGTTGTTCTTTTTCATGCGTTTTAATTAATTTAAATTTTTATTACTATTGCCCTTAGCCTAATAATTAAAAAATTATAAAAAGTCAACTTCCCCCAAAAAAAATTTGACTACCAAGCTAGATAGTTATGCTTCTGATCGGATTTTTTTATATTACCAATATAATTATAATTATTGTTAACTATTATCCGAGCAAAACCCTACCGTTTATATTAACTAACATAACAGGTATAACCGCTAAAATGTTATTCTTTGTTATTTAAGTAGCAAGAGGAGTCATATGGCTAGATTTCAATATGCGATCGAATAGAATATTTGGTATGAAAACGAAAACGTACATAATACAACAGAAAAATAAAATATTTAAATAAAATGTTTCAATAAGACAATCTACATTAATTCGACCAGATAAAGTTAGTATAAAAAACTGATTATAAGGAACATTAATTTGGCAAAAATAAATAATAATAATAATAAAAATAAAGTAATCATTCTAATATTTATTATTAATAAAAATAAACATAAATAAACAAATGCTCCAGCTAATACTCCGCTAGTATAATATATCACAATCAGTCCTTTACACCCAAAACCCTAGACATGCCACCACTCGTCTCCCACGAATTCCCCACGGTTTTTATATCAATTCACTCTCATATAAATCTTTACCTCACTTTACAACAAACACAGCGCACTTCTGTTTTAAACCTAGTAAGGCTATTAACGACACTTTTTCTTTTCCTGACGACTTTATGCACTTATATATAGATATAGTTTGTGTATGTATATAGATGGCTGACCCTCCTCCAATAGTACCCCCACAAGATCCCCTTCAATTACCACCCAAACCCACCGGCATGAGCACCTCTTCTTCTTCTTCTGCCGGATCTCCAAACCGTCGTAGTCCGGCTGCCTCCGGAAGACATCCGATGTTTCGTGGGATACGAAGTCGTAGTGGGAAGTGGGTGTCAGAGATTCGGGAGCCACGTAAAAGTAAACGTATTTGGCTTGGGACGTACCCGACGCCGGAGATGGCTGCTGCGGCCTATGACGTGGCGGCTTTGTCACTCAAAGGCGGTGATGCGGTGGTCAATTTCCCCGATTTTGTGGGGTTGTACCCGGTGCCGAGTTTGCCGGAACCGGCTTTGATTCGGAGTGCGGCTAGTGCCGCTGCGGAGATGATGAAGTCGTCGAGTGATAATATTAATAGGGGTGTGTTGCCGGATTTTCCTAATGAGTTGCCAGCGACTGGAAATGGGTTTATGGATGAAGAAGCGATTTTTGAATATCCGAATTTGTTGGCGGATATGGCTGAAGGAATGCTGATGAGTCCGCCACGTCAGCCGAGTACCGATTATGTTTCTCCGGGGGATTCTTCCGATTGTGATAATTTGTGGAGCTACTAGACTTCAATTTTAATCGGTTTGATTAAAATTTTATATAAAAAAGATAAATTTAAAGGGGGTCAAAGATCAATAAGACGTGCGAGCAAGTAGAATGCATGCATGATCGATCATCAAAAAGCATGGGTTTTTTTCTTTCTTTTTAAAACATGATTGAATCAAAGATCTCATATAGGAAATATATATAGAAAGAGTGCTATTGAATGTTCTTATTTCCATTCTTGAAAAGTCAAAGTCACACATTCCTATTATATATAATGGGTAATAGGTGGCTTACGCTAGAAAATATTTTATGCCAAAGATATGAGAATTTTTATGGCAAATATATTGGTGCTATCTTATTATCAAATCTATCATAGTTTTTTCTTTTATATATGGAAGAAAAGTTGTGTGAACATCCTTCTTTTTTTCATAATTTTCTTTTCTATTTTAATTTAATAAGCTAATCATGATTTTGATGATACGTTTTAATTTGTGGTCTGATAGATTTACTCCAACAAAATTTGTGTGCGTGCTTCCTTACTAGTTTTTTTATCTATAATATATCATAGTTTTTTTTAATTAAACTCCATTTAGATAACATTTTATCATGCAATTAATTTTTATGGTACCTATGTAATTTCTTTTTTTGAAGTGCGATGTAATTTATTAAAAACATCAAACGTCTAGCAAGATGCTAGAGCAAGAAGGATTACAAAAGCTAGTCAATGTATCGGTTATTATACTAATCTAATCTATGTATTTTCTTTTTGTATGAAACTCATTATAATTGAGGTATCACGACGATGATAAACTTGTTAAGGACTTCAAATTGTCATGTATAAGAGGTTTAAAATGCCATCATACTTAATTTGTTGATATCGTACATATACAATTTGAGAAAGTAAAATATACGCAATGCATGTCATATATAATTAATTAAAATTAATAACTTGATCTCTAAGGTACATAAGTTCGTCGGTTGTTGATGATTAACTTGATTTCAGTTTCCATGTTTAAAAACCTTTCCCATCCCCATTAAACCAAGGGCAGGAAAGGACCACACACACACACACATATATATATATATATATATATATATATATATATATATATATATATATATATATATATATATATATTTTTTTTTTTTTTTTTTTTTTGAATATATGATAACTCTTTAGACTTAAATTTTTCTTGACTATATATTTTTCTAGCTTATATGTAAAGGAGTGGCTCCCATAAACTAAGATGAACATGCCCATCTTAATTTCCCAATAAATAAAATTGATCGATGGTCTATTTGATAAATAAAGAAATAAAAGAGATGGTGTTGTGTTTTACTAAATTTTCCAACTTATATTATTAGTTATTTGATAATATAAGTGTTCAAATTATATAATAAGATTAGGAAAAAAAATTAACGGATTATATATGTTAATTATTTTATGAGTGGGAATGTAGTAGGAAGGTTTAATATGAACCAATATAATTTTTCATAAAAAAAAAAAAAATGAGCCAAATTGTAAAGATGTATGTGATATCAAGAAGTTTTTATTATTGATTTATGAGTTGTATTTTACAATGATCGAACAACCACAATTTATAGTAAATTACAATGATTTAAATATGGGAAACTATAAATGGTTTGCTGTCAATTTTGAGGAAAAAGAACCAGAGATCTTCATTCCTTAAGTTACGTGATATGATGTAATCACATACCAATTTAGTTGATTCCTTCAATCTTTTCTATTTTAACACTCTCCCTCAAGTTGAATAGTGGGATTTCCAAAATTCAACTTGTCTAGACAATTGTATAAAATCATTTCATTAACGGATTTTCTTAGAATATCAGCAAGTTGTTCTTCTGACCGGACAAACGGTAGTGTGATGATGTCTGCTTCTGATTTTTCTTTGATGAAGTGTCGATCCACTTCTACATGTTTTGTTCGATCATGTTGTACTGGATTTTCTGAAATTTAAATGGCTGCTTCATTATCACTTATAACTTTGCTAGCTTCTCGTGGTGGATATCCTATCTCAGTTAGAAGTCTTCGTACCCATAATACTTCAGTTATACCCCTTGCAATCCCTCGAAATTCAGCTTCAGCACTAGATAGGGCGACCACCTTTTGTTTCTTGCTTCTCCATGTAACAAGATTTCCACCCACTATGGTAAAGTAGCCTGATGTAGACCTTCGGTTGTATTTATCTCCTGCCCAGTCTGCATCGGTATATAATTGAGTTTCTAGGTGTCCGTTCGGTTTAAACAAGACTCCATGTCCTGTTGTTCCCTTGAGATATCTTAAGATTCTCAAGACTGCTTCCATATGATTCTTTTGGGGTTGATGCATAAACTGACTCACTACTCCTACAACATATGCTATATCAGGTCGAGTATGTGAGAGATATATCAGTTTTCCCACCATCCGTTGGTACATTCCTTTGTCAGCAAACTCAGCATTTTCTTCCATATAAAGCTTCTGGTTTACGATCATAGGGGTATCTGCGGGATTGCAATCGATCATACCGGTTTCTGTTAGTAAGTCGAGAATGTACTTTTTCTGGCACATGAAGATTCCTTGTTTTGACCTTAGGACTTCAATTCCAAGGAAATATTTTAGTCTCCCCAGGTCTTTCATTTCAAATTCCGTGAATAAACGCTTCTTCAATTTGATTATTTCTTCTTTGTCATCTCCGGTAATAATCATGTCATCAACATAGATTATTAGGCACGTTATGAGTTTTCCCCTTTTTTTGAGAAATAACGTATGATCTGAGTTACTTTGTTTAAAACCATAGCTTTTCATAGCTAGGGTAAATCTGCCAAACCATGCTCTAGGGGACTGTTTTAGTCCATAGAGGGATTTCTTCAGGTGACATACTTCTTTTTCTTCAAACTTGTTTGTGAATCCTGGTGGAGCTTCCATATACACTTCCTCTTTTAGTTCCCCATGTAAGAATGCATTCTTCACATCAAATTGATGTAAAGGCCATTCTTTATTTGCTGCTACAGAACAGAGAACCCTGATTGTATTAATTTTAGCAACTGGAGAAAACGTTTCAGAGTAATCGATTCCGTATGTTTGTGTATAACCTTTAGCTACCAATCTTGCTTTGTATCTCTCAATTGTACCATCTGGTTTGTACTTAATTGTATAAACCCATCGACAACCCACCGTTTTCTTTCTAGGTGGCAGGACACATTTTTTCCATGTGTTGTTTTTTGTGAGAGCTTCCATTTCTTCTTCCATTGCCTTTTTCCATTTTCTTGATTTTAACGCTTGTTCTGTACTAGACGGAATCTCATCAGAGTATATAGATGCAACAAACGCCTTGGCTTCCTCTGATAGGTTTCCTTTAGCTATATTAGCCATTGGATATCTGCTCCCTCTAGACTCTTTGTCTGGAGAATAGCGTTTCGGTGGAACTCCCCGATTTACCCTTGGTGGCAGTACATATTTCTCCACTGGCTCTTCTTGTGCGGAAGGATGTTCTTGCTCATGTTCATTATGCTCAGGTGGAGTATTTTCTTGGTTCTCTTGTTCCTGTTCATTAGTTTCAATATGATTTGGTATAGGATCAGGTACAGTGTTACTTACCTCAGATATCAGGTTGGGATCAGTTGGCGTGACACTGTTTTGGTCTTCGGGTTGTGTGGAGAGATGCGACTCATCTGAGGTACCGTCGTTCCTTTTGTCTTCAAGTGTAACATACCTCAACCAACCCAGTGTGTCAGAACAATCACTCGCCCCTGACTACTGTGTTGGGAGGCATAATAGTACTCAGTTTCAAGAAAATCACAGTTCATAGTTGTAAACATGTGACGAGTTTTTGGGTTATAGCATCGGTATCCCTTTTGAGTTATTCCATATCCAACAAAGACACATTTTTCAGCACAAGGATCGAGTTTAGTTCTGTGTGACTTTGGTATGTGAACGAAAACGGTGCATCCAAAAATCCGTGGTTCAAGAGTGAGAACAGACGGAGGATTGGTATATTCAGTAAGGGCTTGTAATGGGGTTTTGGATTTCAGAATTTGAGTAGGGAGCCGGTTAATGAGATAGGCGGCTGTAACGAGAGCTTCTGGCCAGAAAGACTTTGGAACTTGTGATTCTATTAGAAGAGCTCGGGTTATCTCTAATAGAATACGATTTTTTCGTTCAGCGACACCGTTTTGTTCTGGAGTGTGAGGGCAAGTGGTTTGATGAATTATCCCCTTGTCTTCGAAGAAACATTTTGTTTTGGAGTTGACAAATTCTCCTCCATTATCAGATCTAAAGACCTTAATGTTTTTTTGAAATTGGGTTTGAATCATGTTGTAGAACATGATAAATTTATCAAGAACTTCAGATTTATTTTTTAATAAATACACCCAGGTCATTCGTGTGCAATCATCCACGAATAAGACGAAAAAACGAAAGTCTTGCCCCCCCATAATTGGAGCTGGACCCCACACGTCTGAGTGAATTAATGAAAATGGTGAATCAACCCTTGTATTATTAGGTTTAAATGTTTTGCGATGACTTTTGGCTAACACACAAGTTTCGCAATGTGACTTACAATTTGAAGGAAATAACTTAGGAAATAAAATATGCAAATAACCAGTAGAGGGATGTCCCAATCTTCTATGCCATAGCCATGCTTCTCGTTCCGTTGTTCCATGAGAGAGCATTACTACACCATTTTGAGTCACCTCATCCACATAATACAACCCTTCTATTTCAGTGCCACGCCCAATGATCGCTTCCGTCCTGATATCCTGTAAGATACAAAAAGTGGGTTGCATAAGAACTGAACAATTTAACTCCTTTGTTACATGACTTATTGACAAGAGTTTGTGAGATAGTGCCGGGACATAAAGACAATTTGAAAGTTTAAGTGTTGGTGAAATTTCAATAGTTCCCCCATTTTTTACAATCATTTTATCTCCATTTGCGGTGCCTATATATGATTTTGTCGGTTTAGTTGATGTGGCAAAATCTGATAAATCATAAGTCATAGTATCTGTTGCTCCGCAATCAAATATCCATGACAATTCTCGTTTTTTACTTGGATTTTGGGCGATATTTGCCACACCACTAATAGTTGACCCCTTTTTGCAATTCTTGAAACTTTCTTTTATAAAATGAATAAAGGAAGTATTATGAAGATAAGGTGGGGGTTTCAAGACATAAAATCTCTCGCCCCCTATACCTGTAGTCATTGAAAAATGACCATCTTCTTCTTTCCTCCAGCCGGACACCGCTGCCATCCCCCCAAATCCGGTGGGATTTCTTTTATCAGTGCCGTCACCGTTCTCCTTGGTATCGACGGCCATAGAAGCTTTGCCTTTCTCTATTCCAGAATGTTTGCTGCCCTTCTTTTTTCCGTTCGCCCACCAATCGGGGTAGCCGACTATTTTAAAGCATTGTTCTTTGATATGGCCTGTCATTCCACACTCATCACAGTTAAGTTTCGTTTTGTCAACCCGAAAGGATGACCCGACGTGGTTATGGTCAGATCGGCGATTAGCTTTCGAAACAAGCCCTAATCCCTCTGTTTCAGTGGCTATTAAACCTGCTGCAATGCCGTGTGGTTCGTTGACAGTTGTTCCCAAAATATTTTGGTGGGCAGTTTCTTTACGAACCATAGCGTATGCTGCCTCCACGGATGGAAGAGGTTCTAACCGGAGTATTTCCCGTTTAATGGGTTCATATTGTCGGTCAAGAGCATTTAGAAACTGAAAGAGCTTCTGTTCTGCTCTGATTTTGGAGTATGTTTTAATGTCATCGGGACATTTCATGGGATTTGGGTCAATCCTATCAATCTCTCCCCATACCCCTTGTAATGAGATCCAGAAATCTTCAAGAGAGTTGTTGCTTTGTTTGATATCGTTAGCCTTGACATGAAGATTAAAGGTTTGTAATTTATCTCTCCCGCTGCTGTAGGTAACTACCAAGGCATCCCACAACTGTTTTGCGGTGGGAAAATCGGTTAGATTGCCTGCGATTACGGGTTCAATGTTTTGGATGAGCCACGAGAAAACAATCAAATCTTCTTGCTCCCATTGCTCATAATTTGTACTTGTTTGATCGGGAGGATCCGAGGTAAGGTGTGATAACAAGGATTTCGATTTTCCGCCTATGGCTACTCGGATCATCCGGGTCCATAGTGCGTAGTTTTGGCTATTGAGTTTGAGGTTGATTTGGAGATTATCGGATAGTTTTGGGTGTTGGGGTTGTTGAGCAATGCTGTTTTTCAACAGATTTGAGAGTTGTAGTGATAGATCAGAACTCGAGATATTGTCATTAGGCATGATAGCTCGGTTTTGGTTTTATTGATTTGAGGGACTGGAAAATCAGAGGGTATAGGATGATATGACCTGCTCTGATACCATGATATCAAGAAGTTTTTATTATTGATTTATGAGTTGTATTTTACAATGATCGAACAACCACAATTTATAGTAAATTATAATGATTTAAATATGGGAAACTATAAATGGTTTGCTGTCAATTTTGAGGAAAAAGAACCAGAGATCTTCATTCCTTAAGTTACGTGATATGATGTAATCACATACCAATTTAGTTGATTCCTTCAATCTTTTCTATTTTAACAGTATGGATGCGAGTTATTTTATAAGCTCACAATTACATATAGTATTGTCAAAATTTTGATACTAAAACGCTTAGAAGGGAAAATTATAACCCTGAGGATGGAAAGTTGACACCAAATTAATGTGAATTTATTTTTACTTTATATAGTGGGTTGTAGGCAATCGATTGATCAAGTACCCTAAATATGTTATGATCAATGATGAAGACGACCATATTACTCCAGCAAGTTCTGTTTACTCACAAAAGTCATGCTAAAATCATGTGAATAGTTTCTTGGAATTTGAAAAAAGAATGACTGATATATGATGTGATATGGTGGTCACAGAAAAAACACGCATTATATTATTAAAAGTTAAATGTCAATTTTGTTTTCATGAAAGATTATGGGATTATTAGTCGAAATCAACTGTGTCATTTTGTTCCTTTTACTTACCCGCCATGGACCAATTATATATCAGAAGGTCTGCTAAAGTATGCTCCCCATTTTGCACTTTTTGATCCATAAAATTTATGGATTTGCAATCTCTTTAGTATTTGAGAATTGATATTGGTACCATAATTTTAATAGTTATACTATATAATATAAATTTTACAGTTAACTATATAAATATATATTATGTATTAGATGTAGTACATACATTAAAAATTATGGTAAAAAAATCAACCCTTTTATATTTACATATAGTGACAACTAGGCACGTACATAATTTTCATTTATTCTCCCAATATTCATATTATTTGAGTTTACCATTTGTCTCATTTTACAATTCATAGGACAAAAAGCCTAATTAAGAAAGCATTGTTCAAAAAAATTGAAGACTTTAACTCAACTTTAATTAAACAATAAGTACACTTCTTTTTTTTGTCGATTATAGTGTCACATCTACTCAATCAACTGCATATTTTTCACATTACTTAGATTAGATATTGGTTTTGTATTAATAATTTTATTATCCACGTAACTTAACCTGTTGTACTGATAATTCGGTTCATAATGGATTGGAGTTTTTGTTTTGTGAAAACTCAAGAGCTAGTAACTACCGCAATCTTTTGATGTCTTGAAACGGCAAATGCTAACGGCTTATATGCTTTTTCTTAATTGTATTGATTTAGCAATCTAGTATACGTACAATCAATTATATCGTTAGGGTTCTCATCTTATCTTGTTAGTATTTTATAATATGCTCATTAAAGTAAGACAAACCCTAAAAGAGTAAGAAGAATAAACAAATCATCACTATACAAAATAAATTAAATAAATGGTCGTTTTTATTTCTTTAAAAATTAGATGATCACACGTCAATAACTGAATGATATCATATCCTGAAGCATCTAATATCATTGTAACCGATAATTTGTTTATATATGAATTGAAAGACTTAATTAGTCGGCCTTATATATCTAATTAAAAATCATTAATAAAAACAAGAAAAATCATAGTCTTCAAATGGAACCTTTTTGTCTAAATCAAGGTGGGGGCTTTTCGTCTCATACCAGAATCTCTCAAACTAACGTCCACAACATTTTATTTCACTTTACTCCTACAATCTTTGAACAATATTTCATCCTTTGACTTTCCAAAATATGGCCGACATCTTATCTTATATATATAAAGTATAAACACATGCGATAGTAATTAACTTAAGTTTGTTAAAGTGTTGTTTAAAACAGAAAGTACTCTGTTGGAACAAAATCACAGATCAACTTATTACTGATGCTGCAGTTAGTACTGATCATACTTAATACTGATGGGGCAGAACATGTTTAATACTGATGAAGTTGATACTGGTGAATACTATAACTTAGTTACTACTGATCAAAGCTTATTGAAGATACTACTGATCAATAGTAGTTACTACTGACGTTGATATTGGACTTACTACTGATCACCAAGATTACTACTGATGATATGAATTTACTACTGGTGATTGCAGTTTACTACTGATACGCGTTTTGGAAGCAGATCAAGTCCGAGATCTTCGTAGAGATAGTTATAGTATGTAAATCAATGTATATCTATAGAATTCGAATGTAAATCAAGTCCTAGAATAACTAGGGTAAATAGTTTAGCTTCAAGGACTATTATAAATAGTTCCTTACGAATTGTAAACGTACGTGTGTATTGTTAACTCGATAATATACATTGAAGCTTTTTGTGAAACTGTGTTCTTAATACTTTCGCATATTATTTACAGTTCATTGTTCTTAATTACATTGATATAGTGTTTATTCGCTGCAACTTCTATAGTCAATTAGATCTAAGGTGTTTATTAACTTTTTCATAGTTAATCGATCCTGACAAGTGGTATCAGAGCTTTATTGGTTCTAGATCTACTATTTGTTAAGAACAACAAAAAGTTTTAATCTTTAAAACACACAAACATTATTAATCATGACTGATAATAATGAAAACACTCAGACCAACAAAATTCCTATACTCACTCCCAACAACTTTGGGATGTGGAAGAATCGTATTAAGCAATACATGCTTATTACATATTATTCCATGTGGGAAGTTGTCCTTGAAGGAAACAAAACTGGTCCTGGTCAAGCAAGCAGCTCTGCAACTGAGGCAGACAAACTTAAGTGTGAGAAGGAGAAGAAAGACAAGGGAATCGAACTTAAAACTCTAAGCAATCTCCTACTGGTCATTCCTAACGACTATCAACATCTCTTCGTTGAGTATGATGATGCAAAGGTACTTTGGGAAGCACTTGAGAAGAGATTTGTTGGGACAAAGAGCACCAAAAGGAATATGAAGTCTGTTCTCAAACAAGACTTTGAAAATTTCAAAGGAAAGCCCAATGAAACACTCACTCAAGTGTTTGACAGATTCAACAAGCTAATTGGTGAACTTAACCAGGTTGGGGTTAAGATGGATCAAGAAGATGTCAACATGAAGTTCCTAAGGTCTCTAAGTGAAGAGTGGGCCATGTACACAGTGGCATATAGACAAAGAGATGCTCTAGAAGAAAAAGAGTTGGATGAACTCTACAATGATCTCAGAGTATTTGAAACTGAGGTAAATCAAAAGAACCCTTCTATTTCTTCTAACAATGTTGCATTTGTATCTAGTACAGGTCAAGGTCAGGAAACCTCCACAGGAAAGGCTGCAGATTCTGAGGATACTGCAAGAGAATCCTTCTTCACTAGTCATGTGCATACTGCACTGATTAGTGATGACTTGGAACAATTGAATCCAGATGATCTTGAGGAAATGGATCTTAAATGGCAGATGGCTATGCTGAGCCTAAGGACCAAAAGATTCTTAAAGAGAACTGGCAGGACAAGTCTCAACTTCAACAAAGGTGACAAAGCTGGATTTGACAAAACAAAAGTCAAATGTTACAACTGTAACAATCTTGGTCACTTTGCAAAAGAATGTCCTCAGCCAGATAAAAGATCAAAATCAACTGCTCTTGTTTCACAACAAGGACAAGGATATGACTGGAGCTTCCAAGCAGAAGAGCATGCTCAAAATCAAGCTCTCATGGCCTTTACTGACAGCAAATCTGAGGTAAAACCTAAACCTTGTACTTCTGAATGAGCTAAAATTGTTAAAAATTTAGAGAAAGAAAACACTAAATTAAATGAAGATTTAGCAAAAGCAGTAAGAAGAAACCATGAATTTGATGGTGTGATTGCTGATCAAGAACATCAAATAAAGGTGTACCAGATGATTGATCAAAGGATAAAGGAAGAATTGTTTCAAGCTGTAGATGAGAAAGAGTTTTATGAATTAAAAAATAAAGAATTAACAAGTAAATTAGAAGAATGTCAACTTGAAATTGAACAAAATAAATTAACAATTAAAAAGTTTGAAAGAAGCACTAAAATTCTTGATGAATTAACTAACAATCAAACTACAGAAAAGGTTGTCCATGGGGTAGGATATCATGCTGTACCACCTCCATATAAATTCATTCCTCCACTTAAAAACGGTTCAGAAAGAATCATTAATGAATTAAAAACTGAAAATCAAACTGAATCACATAATGAAACATCTGAATCAAATGATTCTTCTGATGATGATCAATCAATTGAATTTACAATCTCACCCTATCCAATTAAATCTCCAAACTCAGTTGATACAAGTTTCCACACAGCACAAAGTGAAGAAAACTCTCCTAAATATGATGCAGAAAATATACCAAAAATTTTAAAAAGGGGAAATGAAAGAAATAAAAATCAACTCTTAGATCAAAGAATACCTGAAGGTGCAAAAAGTAAGAAATTAAGATGTGTTATTTGCAACAAAATGAATCATTTAGCAAAGGATTGTCACTTCAATCCAATTAATTGTAAAGAATTCAAAGAATTTAAAACTTTCAAAGAAAAATCAAAAATACAAAAATTAAAAGATACTACTGGTCCTTCAGTAGTAAATAAACCAAAAACTCCAATTGCTGAAACATCAAGATTTGGAAGAAGTGCACCAAGGTTTGTGCAAAACAGAAGAGTTGGAAGCCCAAAGAACAGCAACTACTTCAAGAACAATGGAAAATCCAATCAAAATAAACAATATTTTAAATTTTCCAACACCAGTAAAAACTTTAACAATTTTACTACTGGTGTTAACCCTAATTATAATGCTGTAAGGTACCAGTACAAAAACACTACTGGTAAAAACCCTAATTACAAAAATACTACTGCTCCTAAACCAACTTTCAAATATACTACTGGTGTCAACCCTAAAAACACTACTGGTCATTCTAAACATGGTAAGTACCCAAATACTACTGGTCCATCAGTAGTAAAGTATTCAAAAGCAAAAAATCATGGGTATAAACCAAGATCAGTAGAAAATTCAAACACCAGTAACATCTTTAAAAGGACAGTAGCAAAACTAAACACCAGTAATAAACAAGTATGGCCACCAAAAATGTTTAAAGTTAAATCTCCAAAAGCTTATTTCTCAAAGGATGAACCCAAGACATATAAAGCTTGGGTTCCCAAACTTAACTAATCCTTTACTCTCTTGTGCAGAGCATTCAGATCCCATAAGAAGGAAGAACATGGCATATTGATAGTGGATGCTCAAGGCACATGACTGGAAATCTACAAATTCTTAAAGATTTCAAGTTATTTGATGGAGGATATGTGGCATTTGGTGAGAACCCACAGGGAGGTAAGATTACAGGTAAAGGTACTGTTACTAATGGCAAAATTACCTTTGATGATGTATTTTATGTAGCTGAACTAAAATACAATCTTGTCAGTGTGTCTCAAGTGTGTGATAAAAAGAATAAAATTCTTTTCACAGACATTGAGTGCATCATTCTTTCTCCTGACTTTATTTTAGATGAAAAATATGTTGTTTTAAGAACTCCAAGGAGAAACAATGTGTATTGCCTGGATATAGGGGGAGAACTCATTTCTTCAAATGAGGTCAACTGTTTTATATCCAAGGTAAACACCACTGAATCAGAACTTTGGCATAGAAGGATGTGTCACACAAATTTCAAAAACATGAACAATTTAGTAAAAAGAAATCTGGTCATTGGACTACCTCAAAAACAATTTATGTGTGATCATCATTGTGTTGCATGCCTAAAAGGTAAACAACACAAGTCTTCTCATAAGTCCAAAACTGTGAACTCTATTTTTGTTCCTTTACAGCTCCTACATATGGACCTATTTGGACCTACAAATGTAATGAGTATTGGAAAGAAACAATATTGTCTTGTTATTACTGATGACTTTTCCAGATATACATGGGTTTTCTTTCTCAGGACAAAAGATGAAACAAGTGAACTCATAAAGAAGTTAATTGTCAAACTGGAGAACACATCTGATCAAAAAGTTAAAGCAATAAGATGTGATAATGGCACAGAATTTAAAAATGCTAACTTAATTAACTTTTGTGATCTTAAAGGTATTGACAGGCAATACAGCTCACCTAGAACTCCTCAACAAAATGGTGTAGCTGAAAGAAGAAATAGAACCATCATTGAAGCAGCAAGATCAATGCTAGCAGACTCAAAGTTACCAATCACTTTTTGGGCTGAAGCTGTTAATACTGCCTGTTATGTTCAGAACAGAGTATTAATAGTGAAGCCACATTTTAAAACACCATATGAACTTTTTAATAAAAGAAAACCTTCCATAAGTTTCTTAAAATCATTTGGTTGTCCTTGTACTATTCTGATTACAAGAGAACAAATTGGTAAATTTGACTGCAAAGCTGATGATGGAATCTTTGTGGGATATTCTACTCAAAGCAAATCATACAGAGTATTCAACAAAAGACTAAGGATAATTGAAGAAAGCATCAATGTATCCTTTAATGAAAATGTTTCTAATGAACAAGGAAATGGTCCAGATTGGCTATTTAATATAGACAATCTAACCAAATCCTTTAATTCTAACATGGACTTCAATGCAGGAAATTCAAATTGTCACACTCAAAAGGAAGGAACATCATCTGTCAATACTGGTCAAGAGGAGATGAGATACATTGTAGTTAATACTGCTCCAATAGTTAATACTGATGTCAGTAATAACTCAAATTCTGAAACCAGTAGTAACTCTAAGAATAAGGACAGTAGTAATTCAAATACTACTGATACCAGTAATAGTACTCAAAATACTACTGGTCCTAACAATAACCTAGATTCTCAAGATACTACTGATACCAGTAACACCAACAATACTACTGATCTCAATGAAGACAATATTAGTAGTAACTCTGACCAAGATGATGATGAACCAAACATCTATGACAATGAAGGATCACTAGAGGAACAACTGCCTGAGACAAATGAGTCCAATCTTGAAAATCAACTAGTAGTTGATAAAGCTACAACCACAAGGACTCAGAAGAACCATCCATTAGACCTTGTTCTAAGTGATGTTAACTCACCACTACAAACAAGAAGCAAATTAAACAAAAGCTTAACTGCAAATATGTGTAATATAAGTTTAATTGCTAATGAATGTATGTTTGAATGCTTTCTGTCTCAGGATGAACCAAAGAAGATCCAACAAGCAATGAAGGACTCAAACTGGATTGAGGCAATGCAAGAAGAACTCCTTCAATTCAAGTTACAAGCTGTTTGGACACTTGTACCTCTACCCAAAGGAAAAAGAGCCATTGGAACAAGATGGATCTTCAGAAACAAGAAAGATGAAAGAGGTATAGTGATCAAGAACAAAGCCAGACTTGTAGCCCAATGATACACTCAAGAAGAAGGAATAGACTATGATGAAGTATATGCTCCTGTTGCTAGAATTGAAGCCATAAGAATATTTCTAGCATATGCTTCATTCAAAAAGTTCAAAGTCTATCAAATGGATGTGAAGAGTGCATTCCTATATGGGAAGAATGAAGAAGAGGTCTATGTATGCCAACCTCCAGGTTTTGAAGATCCAAAACATGGTGATTATGTGTTTAAACTGGACAAAGCTCTGTATGGCCTACATCAGGCACCAAGAGCATGGTATGACACATTATCATCATATCTATTGAAGAACAACTTTAAAAGAGGAGCCATTGACAAAACTTTGTTTACAAAGAAAGTCAAAGATGATATACTACTGGTACAAATCTATGTAGATGATATCATTTTTGGTTCAACCAATGAATGTTTATGCAAAGAATTTGAATAACTGATGCAGATTAAATTCAAGATGAGCTCTATGGGTCCAATGAACTTCTTCCTTGGACTCCAAGTCAGTCAAAGAACAGATGGTATTTTGATAAATCAATCAAAATATGTCAAAGACATCTTGGAGAAATTTGATTTGAAAGACAGTAAGAGTGCAAGTACACCAATGGAAACACACAAACACCTACATCCTGATGTTGGGGGGAGGATGTAGATGAACACTTATATAGATCAATGATAGGCTCTTTGATGTACTTAACTGCATCAAGACCTGACATTATGTATAGTGTTTGTGTGTGTGCAAGATATCAATCAAGACCTAAAGAACTACACTTGCAAGCTGTCAAAAGAATATTCAGATACTTGAAAGGCAAACCATCACTAGGTCTATGGTATCCACATGATTCACCCTTTGAACTCATAGCCTACACAGATAGTGACTATGGAGGTGAATGTCAAGACAGAAAGTCCACTACTGGTGGATGTCAATTCTTTGGATCAAGACTGGTGTCATGGCAATGTAAGAAGCAAACAAATGTATCAACATCAACTGCTGAAGCAGAATATGTAGCTGCATCTGCTTGTTGTGCTCAAGTACTCTGGATTCAAAACCAGCTCCTAGACTTTGGTATCTCTATCCTTAAAACTCCTATTTTTATTGATAATCAAGGTGTTATTAGTATTGTGAACAATCCAGTAAAACACTCTAAAACTAAACACATTGAAATAAGATTTCATTTTATAAGAGACTGTAATGAAAAGAAATTAATCAAAGTTGTTAAAATTCATACTGATGATCAATTAGCAGATCTTTTTACAAAAGCATTTGATGTAGGAAGATTCAACTTCTTGGTTAGCAGTATTGGAATGATTTTAATAAATTAAAGTCTCACTTAAAATCATGTGTAAAGTTTTGTTGTAAAAAGTTATTTATTTAAAGTGTTTTACTACTGGTAGATCTGTATTACTGATTGTAGGCATGTGCACAAAATACTACTGGTTGGTCAGTACTACTGGTATTCACATATACTACTGGTCTTGTGTGTTGGTGGTTACTACTGATGTCTATAGTCACTACTGATGTCAAAATCCTTAGTTACTACTGATGTTCGTAGATACTACTGACGTTCTTTTACTGGTATCAAATTACTACTGGTCTTTCAGAATCACAATTACCAAACTAACCCCCATGAAAATAACCGTTAGGCTATGATTCGAAGGGCAATTTAGTCTTTTTGCAGGTTAAATCGAAAGACATAAAAGGCGGCAGTCGATTAGTTTAGCATTATCTTCACTTCGATTTGCTAAATCCTCTCGATAAACCCTAGCTTACGATCAAAAATCCTGAGTCTGTAACAAAATTCAACAACAATGGCAACTCTACAATCTCTCAACGTTCAAACCGATCTTAAATACTCAGAGTTCCATAATATGTGTGCGTTTTTACGCAATCCAGACGGCACTAAAGACTTTCGACCAATAGTGCAATTTTTAAAGAACTCATACATTAAGTTCGCATTAACGGTGAAACCGAAAGCCTATCAACAGCACTTGGTGGATTTTTGGACCAATGCAGAAAGAACAGAAGGTGCAACTGCACCTATGATAAAATCATCGGTGGGTGGAAAGACGATCACGATCACAGAGCAATCAATTCGACACCATCTCCAACTACACGATGATGCAGGTATGGTTACTCTTCCTAAGGAATTCCTTGCTGAAATTTTAAACAAAATGGGTTATGAGGGGAGACTCAACATAGTAACTTTTCAAAAGGGTCTTCTCTCCCCACAGTGGAAATTTTTAGTACATACTATTCAGCATTGTATTTCTCCAAAAAGAAGTACTTGGAATGAGTTTAACAAGGCAATAGCCTCTGCTGTTGTCTGCTTATGCACAGACCAAGTATTTAATTTTTCTCAAATGATTTTTGAAGGTATGTTGGGAAATCTTAGTTCTACAAAATTTTTAATGTATCCCAGATTTCTCCAACATATCATTAACATTGAATTACAAAACTTGTCAACTCCCAAAAATATTTTTATTATTCCAGAGTTGAACAAGAAAGTTTTCTCAAATATGAGAAAACAATTTAAATTTTCGGGCAAGGAAACCCCATTGTTTCCAAATATGATCAAAGATCAAACACAAATTGGAGAGGGTTCAATCATAGATACAACCCAAGTTGAACCTCAACCCACTCCATCACCCCCAAATACAGCCCAAACACCACCACAAATAGCCACTCAATCACCCACTAACATAGAAGTCCTGAATGTGTCCCAGGAACTTGACATAAATCTGCAGAGTGCTACTCTTCACTCTGTGGAAGACCTACCAGATAAAACCAAAAATATTTCCACAATTTATCGAAGAAAGAATATTTCTTCTAAGGACACCAGGGGACAAATTGAGTCAAACCCCAGGCTCCAAGAGTTGTCCTCCAAGGAGGAGAGAGGACATGAGGCGAGAGCTCTCACTACTGATGCCCCAAAGGTGGGTGCACAGGATAGTGAGAACATCACTAAGACCCAGACCTCGGCAACTTTGAGTGATGACTCATTTGAGGAGTTACTCAAAGGACCCCGGTGCCAAGAAACCACAAGGGGGGCATCTCTGCTTCTTCTAGGAAGAAGAGGATGTCTAAAAGACCCAATGAATCACCAAGAAGTGATGAGGGCAGATCTGTGGAATTGATGGATATGATGGAAAACCTTAAAGCCAATGTACCTGCTAGTGAGCCCGATGATCTTGCTAAATGGAGTGAGGGCAGTATTAAAACAAAACAATTGACGGATAAAGTGGATTCTCTTGAATCCACTGTACAAGATTGTCTCAAATATCTTACCAATCAGGGAAAAACCATTGCAGTGATGAAAAGACATGTGAACACCATCAACAAGAGGATGAGATTTTATGAACACAGGCTTCATCAACAAACTAAAATTATAAGAAGATTGAAAAAGAAGATTGTTGATAGTGAGGCTCCACCAGTTGAGCTCACTAAGGGGGAGAAGGACAACATTCAAACAATGATTGATGAATCAATTGCAGCAGCAGCATCCTCTCTCCTAAATCTAAAAGAAACAACTGTTGCTGAAGACCAAGAAAAGATGGTTGTTGATGATGAACCTACTACTGCTCCAATGGAAGAACAAACAGAAAAAGAAGTATCAGTAGTAACTCCTACTACTGATATAATAGCAGTAGTAAGTAAAGAAGATGAAGTAAAAACGACAAATACTACTGATGCCCTATCAGTAGTAACTCCTGAAGTCCCACCAGTAGTAACTACTTTGGTTACTACTGAAGAGGAAGAACTGCAACTTCCTGAGCTAATTGAAAGAGAAAAACATGTCATCATCTCCAAACCACCAACACCTGATCAACCACTTATCATACCTGACATTGATGATAATGTGAACTGGTTTGAGGTAGATGAATGTACACTTCCTCCACACCCTAAAATTTTATCAGAAGATCAACTACATCTGTTTTATCCAAAACTTCTGATCTTGGGTGTACCTGATATGAAATACACTCCACCTCCACCATCTGCATGTATTGGAAAAGGAAAAGAAGTCTATGATGAAGACTATCCAAACAGAGCCTTAGGTCACCAAATGGTGAACAAGATTAATCATGTCAGATCAGAGAAACAGTCTAGATGGAGGGTAAAACACAAGAAATATTTGGAGAAAGTGGAGATGTATCAAACTCTTAAGGAAAACAAAAAGAAGAAAACTCAAGAAATTAACATCCCTGTTCAAATACCTGTTCAAACAGATGACATTCAGATAAAAGCTCAAAAGGCAGAATTCAAAAGGCTCAGAAAGGTTGAAGAAGAACATATACAATGCCTTGAATATTTGGTCTCTGAATGCAAGAAAACTAAAAGTGAATTAACTGATGATGTGTTTGAACAGAAGGCCAATATGATTGAGTATTTGAAGACAAAAGGGCATAGTGCAAAGTCATTTGGAAGAATGAAGATGATGACTATAATTGAAAAATATTGCACTGCTAAGAAGAAGGATTTGGCTGAGCAAGAAGAAGAAGAAGAAAAGAAATCCAAAGCCTTAATCCCAATCAGTCCAACATTAATCAAAGCTGGTAGTGTATCAACTACTGGTGATACCTCAACTCCCCAATCAAAGAAAAGAAAAACTGTTGATCAAGAACAAAGCTCTAAAAAGAAATCAAAATCACAAATTGTACCTGTTCTTGAAATGCCAGTTGCTCCCTTGCAGAACAATCCAATCATCAATTGGAGGGTTATGCAGAATAATGTGATAGAGATAATAAGGGAAGATAAAAATGTGCAGAGATTCACTGGATGGTTACCTTTGATCATGTCCTGTTCAAGAAGTGATGTCATTAAACTATTGATCATTGGAAAACCAAGAATGACAAAGAAATCATGGAAAGATTCTAGTGCTGGATACTTAACAAAGATGATTGATGCTGCTTTCTATCCAGACAATTATCCAGAACAATTTACTGATCCAGGGAATGTCTATGCTTGGAATGTGATTCCAACTGCACAAATGTACTTCTTTGAAAAATCTGGGAAAGTCTGTGAGCTATATTTGTATGAAAAAGAATATCCTCATTCTGAGAAGACTATGTACCAGATATTCACAAACACAATGATGAAGCCTTATGATGCTGTTATGTTCCAAAACAAATTAAACTATTTCACAAAGAGGAACAGCAAGTACATCATTGAGCAAAGAAGACAACAGAATCAAAGAACCCTTGAGAAAAGAAGAAGGGAACAAGAAGAACAAGAGAAACTTAGTTGATTGAAAGATAATCAATAAGTTTAGGGGGAGATAGTTGGAACAAAATCACAGATCAACTTATTACTGATGCTGCAGTTAGTACTGATCATACTTAATACTGATGGGGCAGAACATGTTTAATACTGATGAAGTTGATACTGGTGAATACTATAACTTAGTTACTACTGATCAAAGCTTATTGAAGATACTACTGATCAATAGTAGTTACTACTGACGTTGATATTGGACTTACTACTGATCACCAAGATTACTACTGATGATATGAATTTACTACT